>JAUMHQ010000071.1:3120946-3142231 GCA_032361165.1 Enteromius paludinosus
TATGTCCATGTACTGAACTGTTATTATTCAACCATGCCAAGGTCAATTCAGTTTTCCATTCTATGGCACCTTTAATATATATACGTACATCACAGATAAAATTATACTCTCAGTTTCATCATCTTGTATAAATGTACATAGCTGTACAGTAGCTACTCTATAAGGACACACTGAAATGATGTGAAATACACAATAATATAGATGGTGAGAGGTTCATAACCATTCAGGTTTCGACACTACATCACCCCCATTCTCTAAATAGAATTTACTTTTTAATTCCATGGCTCTTTTTCTTATTTTCTTCTTTCTGAAGTACATCGCAAACTTACAAGACTAATGAGTGACTAACGGGAGTGAGCTGGATCGTCCTCGATGCTCTGGGAAACAACTGTGTTTCTGCAGATCAACGAATGAGCTCACTTTTCCCAGCTGTATCATCTGCAAATGGTCTGGTGCAGCTTTGCAGGGGAAAATGTTTTTGAGTGCCCATAGCAGGTGTCCATCTGAACTGTTCACCTTGAGCTAACAGCACTCACTTTGACCGGCCTCCTCTTTAACAGAGCCAATCATGGATACTTCAGTCGTAGAATGTCGATGAAAGAGTTTTTCTTTGAATCTGCATCCATGTCATTAATGGATTCAAGCAACGGAGTTTGAAAACACAGTTTTGTGTCATTCCCCTAAATCACATCAGCCTAATCAACAGCATCTAACATCTGATAGGAATATTCTCCAGGTCTTGTCTATGGATGAGTGACACCAGGAGTTTGTGGTTTCTGTCAGAAGTCTAGGACTTCCTAAGCAAAATATTTCTTGAAATGTTCCCTGGCCCACACATGTGCAAGACGGTCTGCGTTGTATTTGTGCATACCTTGTCTACACATCTTTTAGTAGTCTAGAGTATAGTGTGAAACGGATGGCTGTTACTGCTTGTGTCAGTTGACAGCGTGATCGTTGTTTAAGTACACACTGATGACTGACCGACCCTTCTGCAATACCTGCTTTTTAAAGGTGAATTTGGAATCATTTATCGATTAAAAAAGATTAACAGCATAACAAAAAGGTTTGTAGAGGACACACTTTGTATTGATGACACACTTATTGTATTCCTCACCTGACACCGATCCCCAGCACAATCAAGCACTCCTTAAAACCACAAACCACGGTTCACTCACTGTCCGAGCTCGAATCACGAAAGTGGACTCTATCCTATGCTCCATTACTCACCTCTGTTCCTTAACTGTTCCAACAGAAGACTCCTTGACTCTCCAAGCAACCTCCACTCCAGAAATCCTCTCCTCAGCTCCAGCAATTGGTGTGTGGTTATGGTCGTCTTTAGTTCAATTCAATTCAATTAAAATGTATTTGTATAGCACTTTTCATGATACATCTCATTGCAAAGCAACTTTACACCAAAAGTAATGTTTTACAGTATATGTGGTAGTAGTTTGTAAATGTACATTCTGTATGGCATCGATGTAAGATAAGGATCAATTATAACGTAACCGAACAGACAAGGAACATTATAAATTAGTAGCAGAGTTCGGTAGTGCTGTGTGTTGTTTCAGGGTTGACATCATCTGAAGTCCTCTGTGGGGTTGGCATCATATCTTTTTAAGTGTTCTGGATCCAGGCTGGAGCTTGTGAATTCCTAGTTACCACAGGATGACAATCCCATGGTAGAAACATAACAAATAGGAACAAAATTAGTGTAGCTGCTGTTCAAACTAAGAAAATGTAGATTTGTTAAACCAGAGCTAAAAGATTAATGATGAACCTCTTATCAGATATAACTGCAGGAAAAGATGAGAAGCATTATTTGAATGATTGGCTAAAAAGATACGTCTTTAATCTAGATTTAAACAGAGAGAGTGTGTCTGAACACCGAACGTTATCAGGCAGGCTGTTCCAGAGTTTGGGAGCCAAATGTGAAAAAGCTCTACCTCCTTAAGTGGAATTTGCTATCCTTGGTACAGTACTACCAAAAGTCCAGAGTTTTGCGATCTTAGTGAGCATGATGGATTGTAGCGTGTTAGAAGACTAGTTAGGTACGCAGGAGCTAAGTCATTAAGTGCCTTATAGGTAAGAAGTAATATTTTATAGCTGATGCAAAACCTAATAGGCAGCCAGTGCAGAGACTTTAAAATTGGGGTAATATGATCATATTTTCTTGTCCTGGTAAGACTCTAGCAGCTACTATCTGTAGTGTGTTTATTGAAGATGCAGGACAACCACCTACTAGTGCATTAAAATAGTCCAGTCTAGGAGGTCATGAATGCATGAACTAGCTTTTCTGTATCAGAAACGGGTAACATGTTTCGTAGCTTCACAAAGTTTCTAAGATGGAAGAATGCTGTTTTTGTAACATGAGAAATATAACTTTCAATAGAAAAGTTTAGTTCAGTTATATTTCCCAGTCCTGGAAGAATTTAAGTTTGCTTACCTTGGTTTCTTTATCATTCTGTTTAATGAACTTTGTTACGTTTTTATACCACCTGAGTCCGTCTGCTTCGTTACAGAAGCTCGGACCGACGCAGTTCAAACAGAATGAGCCAAGAGGATCCCTTCCAAGAGCTTGTTGATGCTCTTCAGCGAACGATACTCACCTCACAGCCCACGCCACCACCACCACCCTACGATGATTCGATCGGTTTGGAAAGATTCATTCAATTAACCCTACGCTGTTCAGCCCGTGTCTCTTCATACAGTCAATCCTCTTTGAGCTTTGCAACAAATCTCCCCCGTCCGGCAGAGTTTCTGAGCCTTCCAGTACACAATCCTGAGCCAACGGAAATAAATCGGCGACGCCTCACGCCGCAGGAGGGCCAACATCGAATCACCAAAGGGCTTTGCCTATACTGCAGCCAATCGACTCACTTACTTAAAGACTGTCCTCTCCATCCTCCAAGACTGGTGGTGAGTACAATTCTTCCCATGTGTGAGACTATGAAGCCATATCACGTAACTGTTACTGCCAGTAATATCTCAATTACAGTAGCTGCTCTAAACGACTCCGGCTCTGATGGTAACTTTATCGCCGGGGACCTGGCGCTGGGTCTGAGAATCAAGAACTCACCCACAGATTTGATTCCAATCCATTACTGGTAAACCCCTCTGCAACCGTAATGTGAGACGCCGTGCAGGACAGGTCAAGCTTTGTGTGGGGCTCTGTCACGAGGAGGAACTGTCATTTCTGGTACTGGAGGGCTCCAAGATGGCCCTTGTGTTAGGGCATCCGTGGCTGGCTAGGCACGAACCCGTCCTCTCCTGGGGCACCGGAGAAATCCTCAAATGGAGCTCGCAGTGCTGGCCTGAGTGCTTCTCTAACTTACCTCTGCAACGCACTCGTCCTATACACGTATGTACCACGTCGATTGAAAGTCCAATTCCTAAACAATCTGTTGACATCCCCTCAGAGAATGCCGACTTCCAAGATGTCTTCTGCCCCAGGAGAGCTGCCACACTGCTGCCACATCGCCCATGGGACTGTGCTATCGATCCGCTCCTGGATGCCCAAGTGCCCAAAGGAAGGATCTACCCCTTATCCATTCCAGAAACTAAGGCTATGGAGGAGTACATTAAGGAGGCACTGGCACACGGCTATATTCGACCTTCAACTTACCCTGCTGCTTCAAGTTTCTTCTTCGTGGGCCTTTTAAATACCCTTTACCACTTGTTCCAGCAGCCTTGGAGAAGTTGAGAGGCGCTAAGGTCTTCACCAAGCTCGACCTACGGAGCGCGTATAACCTCGTCCAGATTCGACGAGGTGATGAATGGAAGACAGCATTCATAACACCTCCAGGAACATCACCTCCATGTCAAAAAGGTACTCACCAAGCTCAGAGAATTCCAGCTGTTCCTGAAAGCTGAGAAGTGCACCTTTCACCAGACTCACACCCAGTTTCTATGGTACAACATTGATGCTTCTGGCGTAAGCATGGACAATCAAAAGATTGAAGCTATCATTAACTGGCCTGCCTCTAGTACCGTAAAGGAACTACAAAGGTTCTTAGGATTCTCTAACTTTTATAGACGGTTCATTAACAATTTAAGTTGTGTAGCTGGCCCCTTAACCTCTCTCCTCAAGGGTAAGCCCAAGACACTGACCTGGACACCTGAGGCTTCCAAGGCCTTTGAAATGTTGAAGGCAGCGTTCACTTCTGCCCCCATTCTAGTTCATCCTGATCCACAAAGACCTTTCATCGTGGAAGTTGATGCCTCGACGAATGGTGTCGGAGCCATACTTTCCCAGCAGCAGGGGAACCCACCTCTTCTAAAGCCATGTGCCTACTTCTCAAGGAAGTTCAACCCGGCGGAGAGGAAATATGACATCAGTAACAGGGAACTCCTAGCCATCAAACTGGCACTGGAAGAATGGAGACACTGGCTGGAGGGGTCATTTCATCCATTCCAGGTACTCACAGACCATAAGAACTTACAATATCTTTGTGATGCTAAGAGACTTAATCCTCGTCAGGGCAGAGTGTCTGAAGTGTTACCAAAATGAGCCACTTTGCCCAAATCATTGCTATAAACTTTATGAGGTCTACACATAGGGATAGTGCATTATACTGTTTGACCAATAGCAATATAATGCACCATTAAATGGCTCTAACATTTTCTGGGCTAAAAGGCAGATGTTCTTGCTTTCCACCTCCAGATCTGCTGAATCCATCACCATTAGCACTTAGTCCAATATGATGATCTTTCGTTGAACCGCTTCGTTCAACTCATAAGGTGTCTTCATTATCAAGCTCTGAAAGATGTCTGGTGTACTCCTCCAGCTGAAACCGTATCTCCTGAATGACTTTATAAATATGGTTAATTTTGTACTCTCTTTACGCAAAGGGATTTGTTAGAAACCACCGGCCAGATCTATCGATGTGAACATCATAACTCTTGAAAGAATCTCCTCCGTTGTGGGAAAAACTTCTCATGTCTTACAGCCTGATGTTATTTTTTTAGGTCAACCTTTGTTGTAATTCTGGAGTAGCCTGATGTCACTTTTATTTAAACAACCTGAACTGAAAAAGCAGCCATGTGAGCTTAATAGCCATCATCTATAACCTTTCCATGCCTTAAGCTTATGTCTGCTCTCTCTCTCTCTTGCTGGTCTGGTCAGAATCGCACATACGGCTTTGTTTTCATTCCCAGATTTAGTTATTAATTTACTTCCTCATTTCTCAGACCTTGAGTTTGTTGTATTTAGAAGTTGTAAGTGATTTGAGGCAAACTGTCTCACTTTAGACAGCAAAACACTGCCAATTTTATAATGCCACTCATTTGAAGTCATGCACGTAGTGTTATATTAGTGCTCACATCAAGTTAATATGAATGTTTCTTATGAAAAAAAAAAGCCCCATTTGCTAGCATTGTCCTTTGGCTCTGCTCGAGTGGCTTTATAGTCACATGAGCGCTGCTTTCCCATGAGATACTGACATAATTACTGAGGTCGTTTACTTTATGTTCCACATTAACCTCACGCCATTAGGTTAAGACAAATTATTTGTCATTCTGAAATGTGCATTCATATTTCACATTAAATGCATAAAAGGGACCGTTCTGACTCTTAATTCTGATTGAAAATTCCAAAAATTATTATTTAAATAAATAATAAACAGTTTTACCATGGTTAAATAATTGTGACGCTCATTCTGTAGGAAATTAAAAGATTTATTATTCTTTATTATTTTATTTATTTATTTTTTTACCTTGTCCATCATGGCTTTATGCTGTTATTGAAAAGCACTTGCACTTAATACTGTACATACTGTACAACACTTTATTTCGATGGTCCACTTTATGGTCCACAACATACTACATAGTAACTATCAGAAATGATAGGTCAAAGTGTATGTCAACTTATTCTACTGACCCTAAACCTGCCCTAACAGTCTACTCTGAGAGTTAGTAGACATGTAGTTGCAATTTAATGAGAATTAGTTTATATGTAGTTGACATGTACTAACAAAGTTGCTTATAATCAGTAGACTAAGTGGACTATCAAAATAAAGTGTAGCCAATATCTCATGCATCTGCAAGCTGATGCTTTTTAAGAAAAACATGTTGCTAAATTATATTGCTTAAACAGGCTGAACTACATTCAGTCATTTCCACCCTGATGTATATGCAAATTGCTAAACAAAGTACTTGACATACTATCTGAACAACCTAAGATAACTGTAAAATCAACCGTAGATGGGTTTTTGCGTAAGCAGTTATTGTTTGGAACTAGTCCACATGTCTATTAACATCACAATGAGTCTGCAGTTTTGCTCAAGGGTGATTAAGCTTCGAACTGGCTTGCAGGATCACATAAATTCATTCTGAAGGTTCATGTTTAGACACAGTGTTGAGTGAAGCGTGAGGTGCATGTCTGCGGCGCTGTCTGTTGGCTAGAATGGCAGATAAGGCATGAAAGACAGAGCAGATGTTGAGAGCTGTTTCCTAGCAAGCACTCAATAGATTGTGCAGGTCTGGGCTTTTCATGAACCCTCCCCAAACACTTCATCCCATATTAGACTGTGGGGATACTAGTGAAATGTGGCCTTTAGCAGGGTATGTCCAGGATTGAGAGGGCTGGGTAAGGGTGTGAATTTATCACTTGTCTGTGAGTCAGCCTCTGGAATGACGTTTGCCATTTGATTTGAAGTCACTGGACACGGATGTCCCATAGACTCTTGCATAATTCCTGTTATATTGGCGTTCAGTTGACAATGATATCCTGTTTCCTGTGAGCGTGTGCTCTACTGAATTCATGGTCTGGTCTTTTTCAAAACACCTGCTATATCATAATCATATGACAGATCCCATAGGAAAAGAACATTTAGTGTCTATTGTTTCTCCTTGGTGGTATCCTGCATTGAGACCAAATGCAGTTTAAATCAAATCATTTGTGAATTTACAGCTTCTTTGATTTTTCCAGAAGGTTTTCTCTAGAATTATAGGGCAGAAATGCCTCATGCTGTGCCTAACACACAAAGTCTATCAAAAAAGTTGTTTTGATGGCAAATAAACAGAAGACTCAGATGCAGATGCAAAACAGTCTTTATTGACAAATTCAATCTAATCAAGAGGCTTTTGTTCGGCAGGCAGCGTGGAACCACCAGGAGCAGCTGGTTAGGTAGTCCAGTGACCACGGTGGACAGTCCTGAATGAAGATGGAGAATCCTCAGCGAATCTAACTGAAGAGCGCGGAGTAAGGAACTGGCCAGAGGAGACAGGAAACCAGGAGCAAACACATGCAAGCCAAGCCAGCAATGAAGACAGAGGAACTGACGAAGACAAGACAGCACACAGCTGGTACTAATTAGCTCTTATCCAACACTCAGACACACCCACTCATTCATACACACAACACGCATGAATGAGATCGGGAACCCATGAAACGTGAAAGGTGGGTTAAGGCGAGAATGAAAAACAGGTTTTATTTTGGGTACATGAAACACTGGATGAGTTCTCCTGTACGCAGGAGGGAGTTTTAGGCAGACTGCCACCAAGCTAAGAATTCTGGTGACAGGAAATGGGCCAGTGAATTTGGGCGCTAACTTATTTGTGCCGCTAACAGACCGGAGAGGAATATTGCTGGTAGAAATTCACACTTTTTGACGAATTATATAGATGGGATGCTTCGATCGATGGTGATCGTCTTTAGCCTTGGTGTTGTCCCCGTACCCGGAGAAGAGTTTCTCTAACTCTCGTCCAGGTGCGGTGACACCTCTGGACAAAGGCATGAGTAAAGGGAACCGCGACTTCATATTCCATTCTAGGAAAAAGAGGTGTCTGGTAACCTAAGCTATATTGAAACGGTGAGATGCCGTTGACAAAACTCGCAATGAGTTCTGTGCATACTCAACCCATGACAGTTGCTGGCACCAGGAGGTGGGATTCTGAGTGACCAAACATCGCAACACCCTCTCGAGATCCTGGTTGGCCCGCTCAGTTTGGCCGTTACTCTGAAGATGAAACCCCGAAGACAAGCTCACAGTCGCCCCCAGTAACCTACTAAACTCTTTCCAAAATTTCGACACAAATTGGGGATCCCTGTCAGGAACGACATCTTGAATGCGAAAGATGTGATTCATGACAGTAACCGCTCTCTTTGGCTGAGGTTAATTTGGGCAAGGGACTAAAATGAGCTGTCTTGGAAAACCGGTCCACTAAGGTTAAAACAACCATATTGCAGAGGGAGGGCGGGAGGACAGTGATTAAATCTAGTGCGATGTGGGACCAGGGTCTTGTAGGAACCGACAGCGGTTGAAGTAACCCCTCTGGAGGTCGATTGGAAGTCTTAACCCAAGCGCAAACTGAACAGGCCAAAACAAATTCTTGGATATTGTGAGCCGAATTATCAAAAATGCGTGATAGCGCATTGGGTTTAATGTTTTTAGAACCCGGTCTATAGGAAATTGAAAATCACATTGTCCGAAAATTAATGCCCAACAAACCTGCCTGGAGTTAATATTCGAGATTCTTATGATTGGTCCAGACTATGAAAGGAACCCCTGAACCCTCTAACCAAACAAACGGTGAGAATGGAATGCGCAGGGATGCATTTTGTCATCTGTGGCAGCGCGCTGGGATAACACCACTCCTGCCCCCACCTCTGACGCGTCAATCTCCCCCACAAACTGGCGTTTGGGATCAGGGCCCCAGAGAATGGGAGCCGAAACGAAGCAGCCTTTGAGCTTAGTGAATGTGGCTTCTGGCGCACTCGATCACCTGAACGCAGTCGTGGTGGAGGTTAAGGCAGTCAGAGTTGCGGCTAGTTGGTTGAAGTTACGAATAAAATGCTGGTAAAAATTTGCAAACCCAAGAAACCTCTGCAGGGGCCTTGCAGGAATCAGGGGTTAGCCAATTCACCACAGCCTTAATCTTTTCGGGATCCATGCGCACCCCCTCAGGTGACCCAGTGTAACCCAGAAACTGAACTGACTGTGCATAAAATGCGCACTTCTCCACCTTGACCAAAAGCCCATTCTCTAGCAGCCTCTGGAGCACTCACCTGACATGTTGAACGTGTTCCTGGAGAGAAGAAGAAAATATCAATATGTCATCCAGGTAGACATACATGAACTGATCGACCATATCTCTCAACACGTCATTAATGAGTGCCTGAAAGACTGCGGGACAGTTTGATAACCCAAACGGCATAACAAGATATTCAAAGTGCCCTCTGGGGGTACTTAAAGTGGTCTTCCACTCATCCCCCTTCCTAATGCGGACTAAATGGTAAGCATTTCTTAAATCCAAATTGTTGAAGATGGATGCTCCCTGCAGCCCGTTCAAAAGCTGAAGACAACAAAGGCATAGGATAGGTATTCTTAACCGAGATGTTGTTCAGCCCCCGATTATCAAAGCATTGTCGCATGCCATCCTTCTTCGCGACAAAAAAACTCCGCCCCTGCTAGAGAAGAAGAAGGGTGAATGATCCCAGTCGCTAGAGCATCAGAAATATATTTCTCCATGGCCTCCCTTTCAGGAGCAGAAAGCGAGTATAACCTGCCTTTAAGCAGAGAAGTACCTGGAACTAGGTCTATAGCACAGTTGTAGGGATGATGTGGAGGGAGAAGCAGCCCTGGACTTACTGAACACCTTCTTCAGGTCGTGGTACTCCCAGGCACGTTTGACAGATTTACCACCTCATCCTGCAATGAGACACAAAAGTCAGGAGCACAAGCAGACACAAGTCATGAAGCAATACACTTTTCACTCCACGCCGTAACACTATTCTGGGTAACGATTGTATGTTAAGAGCTCTTGTGATCAGATGATTTAGTGTAGTCACAGGAATGCAAAGATTTTTGGCAAAAGCAAAGTCCATGAAGTTACCTTCCGCCCCAGAGTCTACGAGGGCACAGCATTCATGGTCTTGAT
Source organism: Enteromius paludinosus (assembly GCA_032361165.1). Taxonomy (NCBI): domain Eukaryota; kingdom Metazoa; phylum Chordata; class Actinopteri; order Cypriniformes; family Cyprinidae; genus Enteromius; species Enteromius paludinosus. The sequence continues at coordinate 3,130,823 of JAUMHQ010000071.1, forward strand.
CTGCCCACTGTAGTCTTATCTGGAGGAGAGTGCTAGATGAGGGTTTGTCTAACGCCGGTCTACTCGACAGCAGCCTCAGTCCTGCAGTCGGGCTAGCTCTTTTACTGAACATTCAGACAGGAAATGGCCTGCAGCTCCACTGTATAAAAACAACCCTTTCTTCCTCTGACGTTCTTTCTCCTCCCAGGAAAGCCAAGCTTACCCGACCTGCATAGGCTCGATATCCATGGAGTGGCTGATCAGAGCCTCCGTTCCCACGTAAGAAAACTCGCCCATCGACGGCTGATGATAACCTCACTGGGCGTGTTGTTGTAGGTGCGAGTCCACGTGCAGAGCTAGTTCAAAGAGGTCCTCAAACTTCTCATGTCCAATAAGCAAATCTCTTTTTGGATGTGGTTGGACAACTCATGCAGAAAGATGTCCCACTGCACCTCCGCGTTCCATCTGCACGCAGCCGCCTGGGTTCGGAAATCAATGGAGTGACCTGAAACAGACCCTTCACCCTCGTGAATATCCGCAAGTCTTCTGGTCGCTTCATGCCCTGCCACGGTGCGATCAAAAATGGCCTTCCTTTCCACAGATAGTTGATGGAATGAGGAGCAGCACGGATGTTGATCCTCCCACACCGCTGTTCCTTACAGCGCCGCTTTGCCCATCAGTAGAGTCAAAACAAACAAACTTTAGACTCTTCCGTAGCGCAGTGTTTCCCAACCCTGTTTCTGGAGGCACACCAACAGTGCACATTTTGGATGTCTCCCTTATCTGACCAATATATTTCTGGTCGTGGAGTCTCTAATAATGAGCTGATGAGTTGATTCAGGTGTGTTTGATCAGGAAAAGTTGGAAAATGTGTAGTGTTGGTGTGCCTCCAGGAACAGGGTTGGTAAACACTGCTGTAGCGGATGTCAGCGACTGTAGAGAAAAGAACATGGAGCATTTCATCAAAAAGGCTCTGCACATGTTGGGTTCACCACCATACCTTTCCAGCATGGGTAAACGTGGCTCAGACTGGGGTTGATCCGGCGTAGGTCTCGGGGGTATCGGCGGTGTGGGTGGTGCAGTGGGAAAACTCAGCTGTTGTACTAGCGAGGAGAGCTCAGACTCCTGTGCTACCAACTCTTGCACCGCACATCCCATACCCGCGATTTGTCCATCCTGGTTATCCATACGGGACGTGCTGTTGACCAGGAAGTCCTGCAGGTTTGTTGCCTCTGCTGAATCCATCTTGGAACAGTTCCTACTGTGACAGCAGAAAAGAAACAGAAGATTCAGTTGCAGATGCAAAACAGTCTTTATTGACACTTTAGTTCAACAGGCAGCGTGGAACCACCAGGAACAGCTGGTTAGGTAGCCCAGGGACCACAGTGGACAGCCCTGAATGATGATGGAGAATCTTCTGCGATTCCAACCAAAAGAGAGCGGAATAAGTAACTGGCCAGAGGAGACAGGAAACCAGAAGCAAACACATGCAAGCCAAGCCAGCAATGAAGACGAACTTTGGAACTGACGAAGACAGGACAATTTAGCACTCACTAAATAGTGTTGGATAACGAGTCACAGCTGGTACTAATTAGCTTGTATCCAACACTCAGACAAACCCACTCATTCATACACACAACACGCATGAATGAGATTGTGAAACCACAAAACGTGACAAACGTTGTTTGTGTCAACATGTTTTAATTTTTGTCTTTTATTTCTATTAAACAATTTTAAGAGAATTTAAGAGTTGATAAATAACTTTTAAAAAATCCATGAAATTGGAATATGAATGAGAATCAATTGACAATATTTTGTGATCAGAAAAGTGATTATAGTGCTGGACACTTAATATTGTTCTCAGCTGAGAATAAAACATAATTGCATTTTAATTGCATTTTTAGTTTAAATTGTTTATTAAAATATGTATTGCTCATTCTGTTTTTTATACAGTATGTATGAAACACAAAGGAAAACATTTAAAGAATCTTCCTCCAGCAACACTAAGACATAGTAATCACACTTAGTGTTCATGTCTGTCAATCTCCAAAAAAGACCAACAAACACTATTACTATGTTTCTCCATTCCTGAGGCTTCTGCAAGTCAACAAACAATTTTACTTTTCATTTCAACTTTAAAATCTCATTCTCTGTTCTGCAAAGAAGTTTATGGTGGGGCACAGACGATTCAATTTAATCATGTTTTCCATGCCATTCTTGCTCTTTTATGACCTTTATATGAGAACTTAGCTCATTTATACATCCTTTTGTTTCTTTGCCAATGCATGTTTTGCCACTGTCTCACCTGAGCTGACCTTCAGTCCTCCACCCAGCACATAAAATGATGCGATGACCACAGACAATTGCTCTTACTTACCTCAACCATTGTCTGTGTGTCTACCAGCTTGTTTTATGTTGTCTTCCATTTCCCAGGAAACCGTAAAATCTCTTGATAACATTGCGACTGGGAAGCTGCACATACATCAACTGATGCAAGAAAGATGCAAGGTTTTCTATGAGTAATAACCCGTAAGTAAAAGAATCATAAGATCAAGTGACGTCTAGAAAAGAATGACATCGTCATCATCATCAGGATTTCCCCTACCTTCCACTCAGATATTAATATCACATTTTGCTCTTATTGAGACTCATGCAAAGCCGCTAGATGAAGAGTTTTTACGATGACTGAACTCAACCTTTTCAAAAGGCTCCGCACGTTACGATCTTCTGCACATGTTGCTATTTTAACAGCACAATCAAATCAGATCCTGAACAATGATCAGTTGGGTTTTCTTGGCGAGGGATTCACATGTTGGAAACACCTGTTAATGCTAATGGTTTTCCAAAATATGATCCAATAATGCCATCAGGAAAAGATTTTAATGGCATTTGATGGCGAAAAGGATAAATATCAGCTTTACTTGCACCCCGGACTTGATCTGGAAAGAATGCTGAGTGTATTTATGTGTTTTGTAGTAGCTGACGTCCAAGATTATTTTTATATTGTGATATATGTGGGACAAGGTTCTCAGTATTATTCTTTGGTCTATTTTATAAACCAATATTCGGGCTGATGGGTGAAAAAGATATGGGCCTCTATTGTTTGGTTGACATAGAAACGTGCCTTTATTTATGTGACGTGTATCTGACATGAAAGTGGTCTTTTTCGTCTTGTACAAGTATTGAAATTCAACCCATTTCCAAGATTCTTTGATCACTGGGAAAATACTGAACAGTCAAAGCATGTTTTTTTTTTTGTTTTGTTTTGAGCTATTCTTGCAGCAAATGTGCTATCAGTATTACCTTTGATAAAATGTATTTTCAGACTTGTTCTTGCAAATGTAAAAATGCTTTTTGATTATTTGAAACTTGAAAACACATGAATTTGCTGGTAGGCACGGTTGTGCTATTGCATGACCATAAATAGTTACTCAGTTTCAGCTATTGTTCATGCTGTAGCATATTAGGTTTGGTCATATCACAATCATTAAAGATGTCATGAATGTTTTAAATATTATTATTATTTTACAGTGTTCCCCGAGTGGTCCACTTATAATGTTGGTAATAAATTACACCAAAAGCAGTCATAATTTGCATAGGATTTAAGTGCACAATTTTTTAAACAGCTGTTAAAAAAAGATAAATTTTTTAAATGATTTATTTGATTCTTAATAGTAAACCACCAGCAAAGAGTTTTACAGATGATGTTCTGAGGGAGAGAAATTGAAGGTATGCTGGGAGAGTGTGTGTCGGTTCGGTTTACTGCTTCCACTAGGATACAGCTTGTTATGTTCTGGCCTCTTTGCTTACTCAGTGTTTATACTGTCTCCTTAGCTTTCCAAGACAGGCCTAATATCATCTGTCAGTGAGCCACTTGGAGGTATTCTCTCACTGTTTTATCTCTTTTGTTATCGTCTGACAGCTGATACTATTGGGGTTGGGAAATATTCTTCTAGTCACTGAGAGAGTGTATAGACAGTGCCTTGGGCAAAGCAAATGAAGGATTCAACTCAAGAACATCAGGGCTCTGGGTTCAAATACCTATTATGGTGAGACTGATCAGTGTGGTTTGAGGGAAGTAAGCCAGTTTGATGTACTATATTTGATCAAAAATTACCATATTATTACGCTTCCAATCTAGAGGCCATATATTGCAAATGATCTGGGCTGTGTTTTGTCTGTGTGATTATAGAGACCATTAATGGCAATGGTTCTTTAATCTACTTGGTCTTATGGTCCTTGGAAATGCAGCACAGAGCTCTATGTCAGCTGCATTTAAGGGGTCATGACCTTTATCCAAATCCTATTTGTCTTGATCTTTTAACACATAGGAGTTCTTTGAGCCATTAAAAAAGTTTTAAAATATATGAAAGTCTAATGTTTATCAGTACATTACAGAAAATAATGAACTTTATCACAATATGCTAATTTTTTTAAAAGGACCTGTATATATTTTTAAACAAAGCATTTATTTGATCAAGCTTCAAAAACAGCTTGTTTGGCTATATTGTGGGATTTGTGATGTCACAGGGTTTTTTTTTTTTTTTTTTGCATATGACTCCGTCCACAGCAATTACCAATAGTTATACTTTTTCACACAATAGGCCCCGCCCACTGTGATTCAGCCGCTCCAAGCTGAAACCTACAGTGGCCTAGAGAGCTGAAGTCGTTGCAAACTTAAGAAAACACATGCAAACAGATGCAAACTGCAAAAAAACACATGCAAACTTACATTTCACAACGCAACCAAACACACGAACGCGCTGCAAACACAGAAATGCTCTGCAAACAGCACGGACCACAACAGAAATGGTTCAGGGAGACATCAAAAAGTGACGAACCTATCTGGGACCTGACTATTTGTTCCGTGGCTTTTGGTCAGAGCAGAGATGTTGTCACTGAACTAAAGTTTTTTTTGTGTTAATTTTAACAACTTGATCATACTGTCTTCTGGATATTATTAGACTAATCTGACGAATTACACACTTAACTGTGAAACATTATTTTAATGCTATGTTAACTAGAGTCACTCTCAGATGGGTTCGTCACTGTTTGATGTCCCCCTGTAACATTTCCGTTGTGGTCCGTTCTGTTTGCAGCGCGTTTCTGTTTTCTTAAAGATGTTTTCTTAATGTCTTGTAATTTTTTTCTATTCGCATGTGTTGTTTTCTGTCTGTATGTCTTTTCTGAAGTGTTCTGAAGCGTGTTGAGCTCTCTCAGCCACCGTAGAAACCTGCCTTTACTGCATGTACAGTAAGTGTCTGCGTCAAAACCAAATAGAACCCATTATCATCATTGAGTGTATTTATATGCATATTCTAAAGCCGATTATGTTTAATAAGCCAAAAACGCACATGGTCATGTAAACGTGGGAACCAGTTTTCTTTAACCGGTTATAAGGTCATAAACTCTGTGGACACAGGTAGATTTTGCCTTTTACCCTGATTTCACATAGCATGTAAACACAATAACCCACTTTCTGACGGATTACTGATGTTAACAGGTGTGATATGTGACAGGAACATATATTTAGTGCAGATTTAGGTGCATCTAGACAGAAGAGAATACAGGACAAATTCAGACTATTTCATGATCCTGAAAATAATCAAAAATGTGTTCTCATCTATTGCACTAAAAGTAGAAATGATTCAGTCAAAATGCTACACCTATAACTGCAAGAGAGGAAGATAATATATGAGTTGTACATTTCCTGCTGACATGTTGCAAGCTTTATTTTAACATCATGACTGACAAATACTTGAGAGTCAGATATGTAAATTATTATATTTTGAAGTCAAACTTTCTGTAAGAATCACAGCTGAAGAAATTGCAGATGCTTGTTGGATTCACTTATACAGTATACTGTAACTACAAAGGAGTATTGCCATAAAAAAACCATTTGTATCACCCAACAACCAACTCATGCAACTATTGTACAATTTGCAACCCATCGCTGGAACTTTCTGTCGGACTGTGTCAGATTTGAAAAGTGCCTCATTCGTACTATGAAGAATGATGGTGGATCTTTAATGTTGGGGGGACTGTAGACAAATTGTTAGATAAAGATAATTGGATGGATAGCATTGTCCTGACCCAAACCTCACAGAAATCCAGTGGGATGAGCTGTGCATTAGCCCCGTGATGGTCTGGCCGCTCGGGATTTTTCACTGGGACAAGCTCCAGCATCCTGACGACCCTTCATAGGACAGACAGTTTAAAAAAATTTCCACCCCAGCCATAAGATCATGGTGCCCTAGTGGCCTCCACAACTCTACAAATAGAGAGAAAAAGTTTTGTTAATGACATCTGAAGAATTTTCAACCCAGCATACAGGACCTTGAACATTCAATCACACACAAAACACAATGATGCTGACATTCAACATCACATCATTAAGGCAGAGAGATAAACAAGGAAAAAAAAATCATATCAAAAAGACTGCCAACCCCTGGAGTAGAATACAGCCCTTTTAAAGTGTTTCAATCACACACAAATCTGCAGCAGTCATTAAAGGGTGTATGTCAGTATAACATCACTCAGTTCCTCTGGACCGGTGCCTTTTCATCCCACACACCTGCAGTATACATTACTGAGTGGATATACAGGGACAAGAACTGCGTGTGAAAATGGCTAATCTTTCCAGGCACAGTGAAGGAGCGTGAGTGTGCAGTTGTGTTCAGTGCATTATTAGCTGATTGTGGTGCGGGCCTGCTGGGGACGAGACTGTATGTTCAGCTGGCGGTGCAGGATGTTTATGCACCCCTCCAGCTCCCCGTGGCAAAGGAGCCTACTGCTGCTAACGCTAACCCAATATTCCTACCCCTGAGCCATATCTTTACAAATACCCAGCTGCCCTGCTGATTTTCCATAGGCCTCTGCTGGTGCTGGTAGCACACAGAAGGTTAAGTCAGCTGACAGGACAATTCAGGACGGGAGAATTGAATGCAGGTTTAAGCACCACTCACTGGACATTAAACTTTGAATCTGCAGCAAAACATAAAATAAGAGATATGAGCCTGGGTTGAGCTGTGACGAATGTGTTATGCTAATTAAAACATGAAACTCTAGATGCCGCTGCAATCCGATCAGGTCCTACTCAGTCTGACCTAATGACATCATTATCATCATTATGATTGGTTCTCTACTGTACCGGTAGCCAATGAGCTCTCTTCTCAACATTTAAATGTAGGACTAGTCTTTGTTGTAGCAGTTTCGCAGCGAGCTTCAGAAACCCTTCACTTTTCCCAGCTCCACCTGTATAGATCTGCTACGAGGTTATTCAAGAATATATACTGTATTTCATGTATGTTATATTTGCCGCAGCAGTACTTGTGTTACATGCTCACAGCAGCATGTTGTGGATGTATTGGCAGCAGCAAGTCTCGGTACATGCTCTGCAGCAGCAGCGTAGCAGATCTGTTCCTCCAAGACCAAATACTTTAACATTGTCATGTACATTACCATGCCAATCTCTCATGAGATTGAGTTGTCATGACAGAACTGTGAGTAAATGCTCTGACATTTTTCGAGTGTAATTAGAACAGGTGTGGCCAACACAAAAGTTTTTTGAACTTCTTTCTGTGGTTAGAAAAATCTAACTTTATACTAGTCCACTGATCCATGATGAAGATGCAATATAAAGGTTGGTGCATATATAAGTGACGCAATGTCAAGGTGTTTCCTGCCCCTACTTTGATGTAAACATGCCTATTTGTAGTATGTTTATAACAGGTTCCATCCTAAACCTAAAGTTAAGCACTTCAGCAAAGGATTGAACAGATCACTCCTTGCTGGGCTCAAACCAACAACCCTTTAGTTAGTAGAGTAGACCAGGACACAGCTGCCTAACAGTTTATTAATTGTTTACACTAATCATCCCATGATATAAAAGGGCAGAAGTGAGTGGCAAAATGAATGCTGACTTACCCCAATGAGACATTGTGGTACTGCAAATTAAGCCTTTTCTCTGATCATTTTCTCCAGTTTCATCGAATGACGAACATTCTCCTATCTGACTTAATGTCCCATCTGTGAAGCCCATCATATGAACCCATCCCATTTATTCCAGGAGTTTCCTATCTATTTATGAAAAAGCCATCAGTGTTCACGCTTCTTAATCCCTAGGCTTTCATTATTCCTGGGAAGCTTGCAGTCACCATAGAAATCAAGAGAACGAAACAGTAAAACAAAACAAGAAAGGGGCAATCATCACAAAAAAGGAAAAGGTGGACAAAGAAAAAAGACATGCAAAGAAGGGAACAATTGGGAAAATTCTTCAAAGGTCAAAGCGCTGGTTCGAGGAAAAAAAAAAGCCAGCCATGAAAGTGTCAATGTGCAGTGTGTGACTCACTGCTGAAGCTGGGTTCGCCTGCTGTAGCAAATGGGTCTCAGGGGCTCTTTATTTCTGAAGCTTGACTGCAATTTGGAGAGCAAATACAGTGGTCCCACGCAACGATGTGCCAAAGTTGACAGCCTTCTGGAGGAGTGATACAGGGGTGGACCTGTGCGCCCCATCCTATGAGTTGATCTCCAGAGGTGTGCATCCAAGCCGTGATGCTTGATGTCGCCGCCGCCCATGTTGGGGGCCCATCTGAGCTGCGTTTAATTGCAGCGACACTCTTTCCATCGGCTCGGCTCCGACAGCTGATTTATTCCCAGGCAGGGTCTGGTCCCCATTGATAGACCAGTAAATGCTTTGACAAGAAAAGTGTTTCTAATGAATTGTGGCCATAGAAACCAACAAATCAAAGCAAGGATTGAAAACAAATTGGTTTTGGGGGACATCAAAAAGGATCCAAAGTGCTGAGACAATTTCCCCTGATCGCGGTTGTTTGGTGCGTAATGAGAAACGATTTAACAGAATGGTACCATAAAATCATAATCTGCTTATTGTGAAGTGTTAATGGGTGAAACAGAGGGCAAAAATGCAGCTTGTTTATGAATCAACCGACGGCCTTTATTCCCTTACAGTCACAGACCTCATACACCCATTGAGTGACTAATGGCGCTTTTCCACTGCATAGTACGGTACGGTACGGTTCAGTACAGCTCACTTTCGGGGAGTTTTCAAGCGAGGTTCCAAGCGAGCCGTACCGTTACCAAAACGTGACGTGTAAACTCTGCTGGTCACTGATTAGCCGGAGAAAATCATCATTACTGCGTCACTGAACTTGCGACACGAGACACAACAGACCCGCTAGATTTAAATCAGCACAGCCAGCGAAGGATCGGACGCAACTGTTTTGTTTAAAGAAACGCACCTTTTTGTATCAACCAAAAAGGGCTGTGTCGTGTGTCTATTGAGGAAGTACAGACGTTCCTCACGCGAATCCAGCGAGAGCTTGATGGGGCGACGCGGAATGAAAAATACTCCATTGTTGTGTGTTTGTTTGTGGCGCGTTTGCAATGATGTCACGGCAGTAGAGGCGGCGCAACTATAACGACTGAATAATCCCGCCCACTCTAAAGCCAAACTAAACTGCATTGGAAACGCAAACCGAGACGAACTGAGCCGTGCCGTAACGAGTCGTGCCGAACCGAGTCGTACCACGCAGCCATAAGTGAAAAGATCTACATTTACTCGTTGTTCAAATGTCAGGTTGTGAAATGCCAAACGCTGCACTAATGAGATAAATATGCATTTTCCATAAGTTAATTCTTCCCTGGTAGCACACGTGTATTTTGACCGTAATTTTGTGTCAGTGAATTCAAATTATGAGTTGTTCAATGCTAGAAAAATCATAATTCCATGCTGGATATTCAACAACTATTTCACGATTTGGTGCCAAATTCATAGATTAAGAAACTTGTAAAATATGTGTAAGAAAATGATTGGCCACTGGAAGTCTATTGCACAATATGTATTCTCTTATTAAGATGACTGCATCCAGCCATGAAAGTTTTCTGTGCAAAGATTAAAATGTCTCTATGTCTATGTTTCAGGTATCAGTGTTATTCTTGAGCGCATGGCTTTCTGTTATACATGTTTTTACTCTTACCCTGACTCCTCTCGTCCTTTTGCTATATTCCCTTGTTTAGTCTCGGACAGTCTTTATTTTGGTAATTGTGTTTACGTGTTCCCTGTGTGCTTTCCTCCCTATATAGTATGCTTCCTTTCCCCTTGTGTTGCCAGATTATTTTGTGCCAAAGGCTCTAGTCTGTCTACTCTAGTCCAGGGATGGGCATCTCCAGTATTGATGGAGAGTTTAGCTCCATACCTAATCAAACTCACCTGAAAAATGTAACCTAAGTCTTCAGGATTGTTTGAAAATTACAGGCAGGTTGTAGGGCTTATTCAACCATTTAGTGACTAAGTGAAAGTATCTGCAATTACTCATCTCTCAAATGTCAGGTTGTGAAACGCCAAGTGCTTCTCTAATGAGATTAATATGTATTTTCCAGAAGACTTTTTTTCCCTATATACACTCACCCATTATGGTGTATCCTGGTGTGTCTTTATTTGATTCAAAGGAAAAAATTACATTTATGAAGTATCTTTTAAGTCCCAAAGTCTATCTTTTTTCTCTTTTTTTTTCCTTTTTGTAAATGATGCGGTATATTTTTCATTTTAATATATTAATTATACATTTAAGTACTGATTATGCTTATATTATGCTTCCTCTTGTGTTGCCAGTTTATTTTGTACCAAAGGCTGTAGTCTATCTACTCTACTCATTTGCTCTTTCAGAGAATAGCGTCACACCTAATTAAACTTACCTAAAAAATCTCATTTAAATCTTCAGGATTGTTTGAAAATCACAGGTGTTTGATTAGCGGTGGAACTGAACTCTACATTATGTTTGCCCTCCAGGACCACAGCTGCCCATGTGTCTTCAAACCCAGTATTTTACTTAATACTATTTATTTTATTTATTTATTTTTTGTTTGGAAGACAGGGATGACTGTAATGCAATAATAGCTTGCTCAGATACATACTGTAAGAGCTAAACCATTGAGGGCTTTATAAGTAATTAGCAAGAATCTATGCAATATTTAATAGGGAGCCAGTGCAGTCTTGATAGAACTGGGCTAATGTGGTCACACTAGTAAGGACTGTAACTGTTGCATTTTGGACCAGCTGTAGTTTGTTGATCAAGGGGGCAGAACAACCACCCAATAAAGCATTACAATTGTCTAACTTTGAGGTCATAAACGCATGAATTAATGTTTCTGCATTTGACATTGAGAGCATAGATCATAATTTAGATATATTGTAAGATGGAAAAATGTACTTTTACAGATGCGTGGTTTTCGAAGGAAAGATTGTTGTCAAATACTACTCCAACTGTAGGTTAATAACTGATGAGGAAGAACTGACAGAGCAGCCATCAAGTGCTAAATAGTAGGGATGGCACGGTTCGTGAAAAAAACCCAAACCGCTCGGTTAGCTCGTCTCGGTTCGCTTTGACGGTTCATGACATGCGCAATGTA
>JAUMHQ010000071.1:3166880-3188288 GCA_032361165.1 Enteromius paludinosus
AGAATGTTGATATTCGGCGGATTTTGGCCAAAAGTTTAGATCAAGAACAACGCACTGTCACTTTAATTCAGCGTATAAGCGGCATGGCAAAAACAGCGCCGCGCTGCCCCTGCATGCTGTGTGAAAGCTGTCCTATGTTAACATGGGCGTCGAAAAAATACGCGCTTGATACGCCCTGCTTACAGTGCAGTGTGATACCGGAGTGAGCCATTGCATTCTACTGCGACAAAGCGTGTAGAATCGAATCGCCCTCGTCTGCAACGAGATGCATCGTAAAAACGATTAATTTTGACACCCCTAGTTTTCATATATAGTCTGCCCTGTGATTTTTCATTCCAGTTCCAGTGTGCATTCTGTCACCCCCTGTGAAGTCGGAACTAATTTATGGAACTGCATTCATAATGGGTTTTAGCGGGACTATATGCAACCAGGCCTGACTACTGTCAACCATGCTCAATTAAATGAACACTCAAACTTTTCAACAGTATGTTTTTATTCAGTAACACACTTTGTCAAAGGTGAATTCCAGAAATTATGAGGAAAAAGGTGATTGAAATACTATAATCAGCCTGCAAAAAGTTAAAAAGTTATTTCAAAGGCTCTTGGAACCACAGTAAAAGCCATTATTTTTAAAAGGAAAAACTCGGCACAGAAGAAAACTTAGTAGAAGTGACCTTCCAAACCTTCTAAAATTTCTCCAAGAGCACCGCTATGACTCATTCAGGAAGTCACAAAATACTAAAGGACAACATAAAAGAAACTATGTGCCAATTAATTACAATGGTTGTCATGATGTCTACAAATCAGGAATCACACAAATCTTGAAATGAAATAGTTTTAATTCAAACCTGAACATGGAACACACAAGCAGACACCAGGATATACACTTGAGGACTTGACAATAAGGACTAGAACAGAGGCACTATAAATACACACACTGATGACGCTGAATTACTGTAAACACACATGGGGTACATGGCTGGACGTGGATCAGGAACTGGGATCGGGGTTGGCTCTCCCGGCTGTGATTTGGAACTGGGATCGTAATCGGCACTTCAGGCTGTGAACTAGGAACTATGAGTTTTATGTCTGTTTTCATCCATGGACTAATTATCAATAAACTCTTGTCTCCACCCACCTCATGTGTTGTCATGGTTGTTCATCTGTTTCTCCGCCCTTCAGTGTAATTATCCCATGCTTAAATACCCCGGATCTTCTTTTGATGGTCGCTGATCATTGTGTGTGGCTTGTCCCCCTCTGTAAGCGTTTCTCGTGTGTTTCATTGTCTTTGTTTATGCTGTGGATTCCTCGTTGCCGACCTCGTCTGGCCCTCAATTTCTGATCACGTCTCTGCCTTTTCAGACTCTGTGTATCGATCACCTGACCCTCTGCTTCGTATTTGGATTTGTCTTTGCCTTTACCTTTGATATTGTTGTTCACCATCATCGACTATTGCCTGCCTGTACTGCTCTGTGAGTCTTATAAAAGAATACCTTGCGATTGGATTCGACTGCCTCTCCCTTCATTCGTGGCACTACCCTTACCCTGCTACAATTAGATTACATCTTTATCCTGTATGTTATCCTAAACTTGTAAGGTGTACTTATTACTAGTTTTTGATAATAATCTAGTTTTATGATTGCTGTGAGACTGATCAAAGACAAAGTCAGCAGCTTCTTTAGCCTGGTTGAATCACATCTTCGCTAATCTCTTTAGAACTTTCAGAATGGTCAGCACCAAGGAGGTCTGTAATACCTGTAGAAAACTTTTAAAATTCAATTCCAGCTAATCTCAATGCCTGTAGCCCACGCGATACATGTAGCCCTGAAAAAATTAAACCTGCATACTCTCATCTTTGCTGGCAAGCACTCACTTCCAGAACCATTAATTTTCAGCCATGAATGCCATGTGACTAATTAATCTGAAGCTACAGCAAAATGAAAATGTTCTATATACTCCTGGTCAGAAACCACTCTGGGGGTTTGTGTAGTATAGTATAGCACCGAGTGGACAGAAAGCAAAGCCTGAAAAAAGATTCAAAAAAAGACCACAGACCAGGATCCGGTTTCACAGCTGTGTCACTGTGCTACTAAAAACTGGCATGTATTTAAATTAAATAGCCAATTTTTTATTTTACCAGACTAGATCCTGCCAGCACAGCGGTGGTGTATCTACCCAGCAGGGGTTAGGTGCTGATTTAAAGCAACAAAGCCTTGTCCGCTTGGTCAGCAGTGTTGTTCATTCTGGCATCTAAAAAAAGCTTTTTTTCCTGACTTGCATCTTTTATGCTAGTATTATTTTGTTCATATTAAAAAATGGAGTAAGACAATGAAAAAGCAGGATGTTTGGTATCGCAATGTGTTTCTTATTAATATGTAACAATAATGCCACAAGTTATAGCATATTACATGCTTAGCTTATTATTACAAGCCAGAGTATTATGCATACATCCATAAGCATGTGTCTGCATTAAAGAATAAGGGGGGAGCAAGCCTATTTTAAACTCCTTGTTCTGGTCTTATCGTTTAACAAAGAGAAGCAAGATAAGTGTTTGTGTCCAATGGCAGTCTCACCCCTCACCCACTACTAGTGTATCCAATTACTGCAGACGCATACATTTAATGGATTATTCATTTTCAATTTTCCTCATGCGTAGCACTTGAGGTCTGAAGGAATTATGCAAAAATTTAAATTGAACAACTGTATGCAGATGCAGCGCAAGAATGTTAACTACCATTCAGTGAAATCTTCCACACACAGAGTGGTCACAAAAGTCATTATAATGTCTTTTCCAATGCTGTTATTCTATTAATTATAGATTGTCTTGAGAACATGAAGCTGAAGCGGAAAAAAAGTAATCATGTGAAGGTTCATTAACTGTTTATAATACACTGTTATGTATGTGATATTTATTGTAAGTATTTTATGTGTCCATCATACACAAAAAATAACAAGTCATCTCATAATTTATAGTATCAATTTTTTAATTGATACTCCCAGATTGTCCTATATGATACCACACATTTGATCATAACCTCACCAAAAGGATTATTAGGAACACCATACTAATACGGTGTTTGACCCCCTTTCGCCTTCAGAACTGCCTTAATTCTATGTGGCATTGATTCAACAAGGTGCTGAAAGCATTCTTTAGAAATGTTGGCCCATATTGATAGGATAGCATCTTGCAGTTGATGGAGATTTGTGGGATGCACATCCAGGGCACGAAGCTCCCGTTCCACCACATCCCAAAGATGCTCTATTGGGTTGAGATCTGGTGACTGTGGGGGCCATTTTAGTACAGTGAACTCATTGTCATGTTGAAGAAACCAATTTGAAATGATTAGAGCTTTGTGACATTGTGCATTATCCTGCTGGAAGTAGTCATCAGAGGATGGGTACATGGTGGTCAAAAAGGGATGGATATGGTCAGAAACAATGCTCAGGTAGCCCGTAGTATTTAAACGATACCCAATTGGCACTAAGGGGCCTAAAGTGTGCCAAGAAAGCATCCCCCACACCATTACAGCACCACCACCAGCCTTCACAGTGGTAACAAGGCATTATGGATCCATGTTTTCATTCTGTTTACTCCAAATTCTGACTCTACCATTTGAATGTCTCAACAGAAATCGAGACTCATCAGACCAGGCAACTTTTTCCAGTTTTCAACTGTCCATTTTAGGTGAGCTTGTGCAAACTGTAGCCTCTTTGTCCTATTTGTAGTGGAGATGAGTGGTACCCGGTGGGGTCTTCTGCTGTTGTAGCCCATCCGCCTCAAGCTTGTGCGTGTGGTTGTGGCTTCACAAATGCTTTGCTGCATACCTCGGTTGTAACGAGGGGTTATTTCAGTCAAAGTTGCTTTTCTATCAGCTTGAATCAGTCGGACCATTTTCTTCTGACCTCTAACATCAACAAGGCATTTTCGCCCACAGGTCTGCCGCATACTGGATGTTTTTTCCTTTTTCACACCATTCTTTGTAAACCCTAGAAATTGTGCATGAAAATCCCAGTAACTGAGCAGATTTTGAAATACTTATACCGGCCAGTCTGGCACCAACTACCATGCCACGCTCAAAATTGCTTAGATCACCTTTCTTTCCCATACTGACATTCAGTTTGGAGTTCAGGAGATTGTCTTGACCAGGAGCACACCCTTAAATGCATTGAAGCAACTGCCATGTGATTGGTTGATTAGATAATTACATTAATGAGAATATGAGAATTGAACAGGTGTTCCTAATAATCCTTTAGGTGAGTGTACATAGATTTTTTTTTTAGTCAAGTCATGATAATTTGAAAAGGCTAAATTAATAAAACAACAACTTACATTTACCCATTAAAAAATGCTCCAGACATTTTTTATATTAACTTGATAAACAACAATCACTTTCCCGTTACTTACGAAACTGATTTATTTTAATAATAGCTGTTTAAAGAAAATGTTTGGGGGGAAGTGGAAGGTGGACTTTGGTCGGACTGGGGAGGTTGTTCTGATGCGTACTATCACGCCACAGGGCTGCACTGATCCCAGTGCAGCCTACTAAGCATGCTCTCAATCACAAATTAGAGGGACCGTAGCCCGCCCGCTTCCTTACTAGGAGGACTTCTTATTTTCGGGATCCAGCACAATCTTGGGCCGGGGACCCTGTCTCCTCGGGAAGGGGAAGTGCCAAGTAGCTGATCTGGAGCAGTGTCTCTGCGGTGAGCCACAGGTGTCTCTCCAGAACGACGAGGCTAGCCATGGAACGGCCGATGTCTTGGGCCGTAACCTTCATCGCTCTCAGCGCCAGATCCATCGCACTCCAAAGTTCTCTGACGGTGTCCTCATCAGGCAGGCCCTCGGTGGTAGCCTTTTCAGCGGCTCTGTTCTTCAGCCGGGCGGAGTACGGCGATCTCCATGACTTGGTCAACTCATCATGGACCTCCGGGAAGAATGGAGTGGAGCGCTGACGAGGGGCTTGTGGGCGCCCCGGAAGGTACCATCCATCAAGCCGACTCCGTGAGGGCTCCTCCGGAGGAGACGTCCTCTTGCAGCTCGTCGTCCGATATCCAGAAGGAAACCAGGTCATTCGCTGATGCGGATGGACGCGCTTCCTCGGAGAGGTAAAGGACGGGAGAACACTCTTTCTCACGAGGCGGTGAGTCACGCTGGGGATGCGAAGGGAATGTTGTCATCCATCTCGGAGCGCCACTCACTAATGGGGAAAAAAGTATGGGAACGTTTTCCCATAGCGTCTTAGCAGACGCACTACGAGTGAAATGTCGAAAGGGAACTCTGTTTCCACTCATTACTGAATGGTGAAAAGGCCACCATACATTTTATTTCCTCCTTTGTGGTCAGCAGAAGAAATTCACATTGCTAATAACATTGTTAAGACTGAAAATATTGACATTAATTACAGTTGGTCTTGATATTGACTGTAAATCATGTCATGTATTTCTCTTACAAGAGGTGCTGTACAGTTCACACACTGTGGTGAAGAAACAGGGTTTTTGCTGAGAAGGAAGGGAAGCCACAGCACTGTGTATACTAGCAGCACAAAAGTACACTGCACTGTCATCAAGCGAAAGTGTCTTTAGTTTTAAAATGCTCTCTTTATTTGCATTACCACTTAGAGCTACTTTATTCTTGAATTTTTCCTCAATTGTTTCACCAGAACCAACAATATATCCAAGTAACTCCAAACTTTCCCCACGTTTTTGTTTGTACCAGAGCATGACATTGTAAGATGAACTATGAGAACAGTTGAGTTCTTCAGATTGTCCAGGATCTTTGATCAGATCTTTGGGAGTCTGATGGATTTCTTGACTATTTGAAATATCTGTTAAAATAGGGTAAAAAAATATGTTAATAATTTCATACAACCTTATGTGCACATTTATTGAATGATTATTTGTTCATTTTAGTTTATAATAATTATACTTAGCTATTTATTTAATAGTGGCAAAAACCTTTACAAAAACTTCCCAAAAAAGGGTTTAAAGGATGTGCATAGTCAAATATGTTCTACCTGAGAGACAGATGATAAAAGAAGCGCTGAGAAGAATCCTGATCATGTTTACTTGAATGTTCAGAGAAGAGATGTGTGTGAACCAACCTTCACCGTCACCTTCTTCTCATTACCATAGTGTTATTAAAAATAAAAGTTTGTTCTGAGTGTAATGGTAAGGTTTCCTGAGTAAGGTTTCCTGTAAACAAGAGTCAGGGTTCACACCACCTCCTGCTGTTCATGTGTCAAATTTCGGTTCAACTATGTTAAAACAGGATTTCTGAAGAAAAAGACAAAAATTTAAGTTTACTTAAAAAAAAAATTTAGGACTAGAGTGTGTCCTGTAAGACACAGGGCATACCCTAGGTCACTAAAAACAAAAATTACAGATTTAAAAAATAATTTTATAATTTTAAAGTTGCAGAAAGAAATTTTAAAGAAAAAAATGTATAGAAATTGTAAAGAAATGTTCAAAAAAGAAAAAAAGAACACAGCAATAAATAAATAAATAAATAAATAGACTTATGAAAACAAAAGTTAGTTCAAAGGGGATTCTTCTGATTAACCTACAGAAAACACGTCTGATTGGACATTGCTTTTAACATGTTTTTTGCTTTACAAAACAGCAAAAAACATGTAATTAAACTTGTGTCTTTGTAATTTGAATCATATATTGGTGATAATGGTTCCCTTTCAGTCAGTCACTATGACGTTATGTCATTGACTGACGTCATGGGCTCCCACCTGGGAGACCAATTGACTCTGATTTTTGGAGAAAATGCCAATGGGAATTGGCCAGTGGTTTGCATGTGAAGCTTGCATGTGAAACTTGACTGACACCCGTACATATGGGTATATAAGATAGAGGTGCGAAAACCACCATTTCTAACCACAAATTTTTAACAGCTGCACAGTCGTTGAGCATGTCCTCCGGGATGTCGTTCAGGGGTGCGTTTCCCAAAGGCATAGTTAACCTACTATGGTTGCAAGTTCCGTCGTTACCAGCATAGTTCAACGATTCTGTGTTTCCCGAAAGACCCGCAGTCAACGTCACAAACGTACATGGTTTGAACTACAGCTTTGGACCTGTGGTAAGAAGTATAGTCTCTTGTTAGTAAGATATAAGGGCTTTAATAAATATGCTCTTGGGCACAAGAAGCAAACTAATATGCATTACTAAATTTATCTTCCAGTATATTTAAATATAAAAAGCGATTTAATTATGTATTTTTGCACGTCCATTCTAAACGCTGTTTTTGAAAAGTGCGCATGCGCAAAAAAGGCTAAGGGAACCTCGGAGTATGACGTAAGAGGAAACCCGTGATGATTCAAAGATCAAATAAAGCAAAATGACAGTGAACAAAAATAATAAATTAGTCAATATGTGTCATGTTCAATACAGCAGCATCTTGGAGATCTCTAATCAGTTTAATAGCAGAAGGTATATCTTCACGACATGCGTGTGACATCTTTAACAATGGCCCTGTGTTGTTGAACTAATGTGGTTCAAACGACGGAGATGCGACAGTGCTCGGGAAACAGTCATGTCTAGCTAGTTCGTTTCCAATACAATGCATCATAATATGGTGGTTTATCAGCGAGTTACAGTACATCATTATTTGGGAATCGCACCCCGGTTCGGTTCTTTATCATCGCCCTGTGGATTTACTGGACACCACAGGGCTGAAATGGAAAGTGGTGGTATTCCTCTGTATGGTGACAGTTCAAGCCCAGATGGGATTGAGATCGCTATCAGAGAACCTCGCTGTATCCAAGCAGCAGACAGCGGACATCTCCAATTTCAATCTTCCATGGATCCCAGTCCGCTTCCTCCAGATCCGCTTCCAAAAGTTCGTCCAGTAGTGCCGATCCAGTCACCTGTGGATTCAAGTCCGCAATTTCCCACTCTGGATTTAGAGTGTTGGTTATATATGCCGACCTTAATTCTCACGGTTAGGTGTGCCTGGATGGGGAGGGGCATTATGTAACGTGGTCTTGTCTGTCTGTTTTGCCTTTGTTTTGATTTTTAAGTGTCTTGTCTTCATTTATGACCATGTCATTAGTGTTTGATTTGCTTCTTGCCGTTTATCACAGATGTTTTGAGTTTCCCTCCATTTTTCCAAGACTATTAAAACTGTGTCCTTTTGAGTTCTAGTTGTCGGTTGTTAAATGTACATGTGTTGCCCAAGTCCTCCGTCCTTGTTTTCATTTCCGTGTTTCAGTTTGTTTTGTTTCCCTGTTTTTTGATTAAATGTTTTGTTATTCCTTTAAGCCATGTTTCCTCGCATTCCTTCTCGCACCTCACGCCACTCATCACCTGCTCCAATTGTCATGACAGTTTTGGTGGCATTTTTGCCCCAGACCCCATTATATTCTGACTTTGATAGCAAAGCAGCTGCTATGCTGCTCGGGAAAGTTCCTTAATGATTTGTACAATCACTTAATGATAATATTCAAAATAATATATTAATAATTAATTAATAATTAATAATATATATAATAAATATATTTACAATAAGCTGCATTTATAAACATTTAATTCCCCAACCAAAAGTAACCTTAATGGTAAATAGTTATGGCTGCCTTATTCCTCTTCTTTTGTTCCTGCATTGCTTCTTAATAAATGGCTATTGTTTCAGCGGCTGTATGACGTGTCACATTGATTCAGTCTGTTTAAGGTGACAGAAAGGTCAGTGGCTTTTTGCTATTTTGTCTTTACCTTTTTTACATGTGCACAATGATGCAAAGCGACTAATTCAGTTGTGGCAGATGACTTTAGGAAGACATGCTCTAAAGTAAAGTTCAACATTTGTATATTCCTTCAGGAATGATGTTGATTACGAAGGGCAGTGTTATTT
The DNA here is from genome assembly GCA_032361165.1 of Enteromius paludinosus. NCBI lineage: Eukaryota > Metazoa > Chordata > Actinopteri > Cypriniformes > Cyprinidae > Enteromius > Enteromius paludinosus. The sequence continues at coordinate 3,175,732 of JAUMHQ010000071.1, forward strand.
CCTCAATTGTCCTAATCTTTGTCATATTCGCACACTACATCGTCTGGGTCAAGGTCCATCTGAGTGCATGGCTGTCATGACTGTACACTAGCTAAGGTCATCCCATGACGTCAGTGCTGTGGAAAGGCAGCCAAGCGCGGGCGAGTCACGCTGACGAGTCTCAGCGCTGACAGACAAAGAAAGGGAAACAGTCTGTTAACCTAGAGTATAATAGCGGTTTGATCCGCCACACCCCTCGTCTCCAACCCAGCGCCTCACCTACTTGTTGCATGATGAATATTTCCTCATCATTCAGCAGAGCTGCGTGTATTAGCCATTCCGCTGGTATTTATGGAAACGTGATCAAGGGTGATGAAACCACGATAAATGAGCAGATTGCTCTTTTGTCTGCTCGCACACAGGAGATTATATTTAGTCCTTATTTTCCAATTGGCCTTTCCATTTCCAAAGAAACGGTTAAATTTAAACCTATAGACACAACTGCTGTGTGAACAGGCTTTGGAAAACAAAAATAGCATCAGGGGAAATGCATTTTGATCTATATGATGATGGCTCCATTAATGTGGAGTTTATACACATGTACAGTACAGTGACATCTGAGAATGCTGGAGAGAATGCCTTTATTCTTCCACTCTTTTCAAAGTTAATACAAACATGTTTATTACAAATTCATGGAATTCTCAAAAATCTTGGTTGAATAAATCACATATTTGCTGAGAAAGGCAAATGAGATCATGGCAGTATATTGTTATATCTATTTTCATGATATTGACCAGACACCAATCACGTTTTGCATTGGACAATCAATCTGTGAGTAATAATCTGTTGTTTATTTAAAGTGCGTTTCAGTCTAATTGAAAAAAAGGTTTTTGTTCAAGTTTTTTTTTTTACACATCTGAAAATTATTCATATTTTGAAAAAACATCACAGTTAATGTTCAGGTTATCAATAGTGTGTTTATTATAGTAAGCAAACAAAAAAAGAGACCATTTGTGTGATGGCTGGAAAAAATGTAGGAAACAATTTGCAGATGCAAGTAAAAAGTTTATTAAACAGAGTCAATGAATAAGTAATTCGAGCAGATCGTGCAGCAAACAGGGGAACAAGTTCGTCAGAAGAGCAGCCTCGAGAATATCCGCACAGTTCGAATCAGCGCGGCGTAGGGCTCTGCAGGAGACAAACGGACAGGTAGCAGCGGCAAGAATATCCAGACAGTTCGAGTCAGCACTGCATGAGGCTCTGCAGGAGACAACAGACAGGTAGCACAGGGGCTGCAGTGGGTGCTGCAGTACAAACAGAATAATCCTGATCTCACCAGAGAAAGCGGACAGAGAAGGACAGGATAGTCGGATTTGGATCCAGAAGGAGCAAACCCCACACGGCCAGCCAGCAAGGCAGAGAAACTGACGAAGACAAGACAGGTTAGCAGACTATAAGTAGTGTAGGATAACGAGTCACAGCTGTCACCAATTAACTCGTTACATACACTCAAGCACACAGTCACTCATAGACACAACAGGCAAGAATGAGATCGTGAAGCCATGAACCGTGACAGTACCCCTCCCTCTAAGAGCGCCTCTCGGCGCTCCAAGCCTGTCTGTCCCGTTGATTGTAATCATCAATAAGGGTGTGATCCAATATGTCCCTGGCAGGAGCCCAACTTCTCTCCTCAGGACCGTAACCCCCCCAGTCCACCAAGTATTGAAATCCGCGTCCCATCCGTCTCAAGTCCAGAATATGATTTACAGAATAGGTGTTCTCCCCGTCTACGAGACGCGGCGGTGGGGGAACCGGGGCAGCCGGATTAAAACGAGAATGAAATACGGGCTTAATTTTGGATACATGAAAGACCGGATGAATTCTCCTGTATGCAGGAGGAAGTTTGAGGCGGACTGCCACTGGACTAAGGATTTTAGTGACAGTAAAAGGGCCAATGAATTTGGGAGCAAGCTTATTAGATACGGATCAGAGAGGAAGTTTTGCGGTAGAAAGCCACACTTCTTGACCGACGACGTATATCAGAGGCTCAGACCGGTGGCGATCGGCTTTAGCTTTGGTGTGCTCCTGCACCCGGAGGAGAGTCTCACGGGCTCTCGTCCAGGTGCGGTGACACCTCTGGACAAAGGCGTGGGTGGAGGGAACCGCGACTTCGGATTCCATACTGGGAAAAAGTGGACGACACTAGCAAAGAGTTATGAGTGTACTCAACCCATGAGAGCTGCTGACACCAGGAAGCGGGATTCTGGACCACCAAACATCGCAACACTCTTTCAAGATCTTGGTTGGCCCGCTCAGTTTGGCCGTTAGTCTGCGGGTGAAACCCCGAAGACAAACTCACAGTCGACCCCAGTAAATGACAAAACTCTTTCCAAAATTTGGATACAAATTGAAGACCCCTATCAGAAACCACGTCTATCGGGAGGCCATGAATGCGAAAGACGTGATCAATGATAGTAACCGCTGTCTCCTTGGCTGAGGGCAATTTGGGCAAGGGAATAAAATGGGCTGCCTTCGAGAACCGGAACACTACGGTTAAAACAACCGTATTACCCAGGAAAGGTGGGAGGGCGGTGACGAAATCTAGCGCAATGTGGGACCAGGGTCTCGAAGGCACCAACAGCGGCTGAAGTAACCCCTCTGGAGGTCGATTGGAAGTCTTACCCAGCGCACAAACTGAACAGGCCAAAACAAACTCCCAAATGTCCCGAGCCATGGCGCGCCATCAGAATCTTTGTTTAACCAAAAATATGGGGCGTCCAATTCCTGGATGACAAGCCACGTTAGAAGAATGACCCCATCGAATTACGTCAGACCTTAATCCCTCCGGCACAAATAAACGACTCGCTGGGCACCCAGACGGAGGCATTACCCCTTCTAAGGCATTACGGACCTCCGATTCGATCTCCCAAGTGACAGCAGAGACAACTAATCTCTCTGGAATAATTCACTCAGGAGACACCGGGCGGTCAGATTGATCAAAAATGCGTGATAATGCATCGGGTTTAACAAACCCGGATGATAGGAAATGGAAAAATCAAAACATCCGAAAAATAATGCCCAACGAGCCTGCCTGGAGTTCAAATGTTTGGCGGGTCGAATATATTCAAGATTCTTGTGATCGGTCCAGACTATAAAGGGAACCCCCGAACCTTCTAACCAATGACGCCACTCTTCCAACGCTAGTTTGACGGCCAGCAATTCTCTATTGCCAATGTAGTAATTACGTTCAGCAGGGGATAAGCGGTGAGAAAAATAAGCACAAGGATGCATTTTGTCGTCAGAGGCAGCACGCTGAGACAGCACCGCTCCTACCCCCACCTCTGACGCGTTGACCTCCATCACAAACTGGCATGATGGATCAGGGGCTCAGAAATAGGGGCCGAAACAAAGCGGCCTTTCAGTTTGGTGAACGAGGCTTCCGCCTCATTCGACCACCTGAACACAGTCTTGAACACAGTCTTGGTGGAGGTCAGTGCAGTCAGAGGCGCGGCTAGTTGGCTGAAATCGCGAATAAAACGGCAGTAAAAATTGGCGAACCCAAGAAACCTCTGCAGGGCCTTGCGGGAATCAGGGGATGGCGAATTTACCACAGCCTTAACCTTCTCAGGGGCCATGCGCACCCCCCCTGGCGACACTATGTACCCCAGAAATGAAACGGACTGTGCATGAAACAAACACTTCTCCACCTTGACAAAAAGCCCATTCTCTAACAGCCTCTGGAGCACTCATCCTTCAGGTCGTGGTACTCCGCGGGCACGTTAGACAGGTTCACCACCTCATTCTGCAACGACACACAAGAGACAGGAGCACAAGCAGACACAAGACAAGAAGCATAACATTTCTCACTCCAAGCCGTTACGATACTCTGACCCCAATTCATAGTCGGCCCATGCTCAACGAGCCAAGGATGGCCCAAAACTACGGGAGCCAAAGGAGAACGAAATTCATTCAGTGTGATTACCAGAAGTAATAAGAGTCAGAGTGGGTGTGACGTGAATGACACTGGGTAATGATTGTCCACTGAGTGCTCTTACGGTCAGAGGATGCTTGAGAGGACTGACAGGAATGTTGTGCTTCACAGCAAACAGAAAGTCTAGGAAGTTTCCTTGGCCCACTGCAACCTTACCGGGAGGAGCGTGCTGGATGAGGTTTTGTCAAAGTTTGCTCTACCCGACAGCAGCCTCAGTTCTGCAGCCAGGCTTGATCTTTTACTGGACACATCTCTAAAAGGTGACCAGAATCTCCGCAGTAAAAGCACAAACCCCTCCTTCTTCTTCTCTCTCCTCCCGGGAGAGGGGTAGAACAGGATGCTCCGTGAATCCAGAGGCCTGCTCACTCACTGTAGAAGGCTGAGAGAAACATTGAGTACGTTGTTGTAGGCGTGCATCCACGCGCAATGCCAGTTCCACCAGCCCCTCGAACATCTTGGGTAAATCCATTAAGCAGATCTCCTTTTAGATGTTTACACTTAATCCATGCAGGAACATATCCCACTCAGCCGCCAGGGTGCAGAATTCGGAAGAATAGTCGGACACAGATCTTTCACCTTGCTGTAAATCAGCGAGTCTACGGGCCACCTTGCGCCCTGCCACGGTGCGATCAAACACTGCTCTCATCTCCTTAGAGAGTTCTTGAAATGACGAACAGCAATTGTGTCGGTTCTCTCACACCCCTGTGCCCCACAAAGCTGCTTTGCCTGTCAGCAGAGTGAGAACAAATGCCACTTTAGCTTCCTCGGCGACGAAAGTCTGTGGCTGCAGCGAAAAGAACATGGAACATTTAGTTAGGAATGCCCGACACATATTGGGTTCAACCCCATACCTTTCAGGTGACGGCAAGCGAGGTTCAGGCTGAGTGCGATCAGGTGGAACAGGAGCTAAAGATTGTGTGGGTGGTGCAGCGGGAGGAGCCAGGTGTTGTACTAACGAGGAGATTGTTTTGCTTCATAAGACCTCAAGATCTCACCCAGAGCTATGCATATTAATTTTGTGTTGCTTGATACACCTTTTTTCAGTGTCTCTGTTACGTCCAGTGATGTGTCAGAAGCAGCGGAGTCGAAACGATAGAGTAGATATCTATCTACTCTAAATTTCCTTGGGGAGGTTCCTCGTCCCAGGGGCCCATGGTCTGTGTGGCTGCTCAGCTGTGGATGTGCCTGGTGGGCGTTCAGAAGAGGATGACTCTTGAAGTGCAGGCTCTGGAGGGAGCTCTGGATGCGCAAGCTCTGGAGGGCGCTCTGAGGGTGCGAATTCAAGAGGGCGCTCTGGTTCAAGGGGGCACTCTGGATGCGCAGGCTCAGGGAGGTGCTCTGGAGGCGCAAGTTCAGGGAGGCGCTCTGGAGGTGCAAGTTCAGGGAGGCGCTCTTGCGGCGCAAACTCAGGAAATGAAACAAGGATCGGTTCTTCTAGCCAGAAACCAGGAACTGGAATCTGGATCAGCTCTCCTAGATGGGAAACAGGAACTGGAGTCTGCTCTCCCAACCTAAAATCAGGAACTGGAATCGGAAATGGTTCTCCTTGCCATAGATCCAGGACGTGGCAGGTTCCAGGCAATGCAGATTTGTTGAGGTGCTCGTTCAGCGCAGGTTTGGAGAGGCACTTGGACAGCGTGGGCTCGTTGCAGCACTCGGGCAGCGTGGGCTCGAACGGGGTCTCTTGACATGTGGGCTTGGATATGAGCAGGCAGAGAATGGTGGAGAATGGACTGGAGCTAACTGGATGGTGAGGAAGATAAAGCGCATTGGAGCAGCAGATGGAGGAGCTCGGCTCGTGGTAAGTTGCAGTGTCTCTCTTCTCTTGGATGGGACTCGAACTAGGATCTTCTAAATCAACAAAAAATTTGGAATGATCGAGATCAAGGACTAAATGTAAAATTTAATAGAGGATTCACTGCAACCTACCAGGTGAAAAAGGCTCAAAACTTCCTCAACATACTGCTCCAATGGCCTCCAGGGTGAAAGACTCATGCTGGGTTCAAACTGCATGATTACAGCCCAGATTTTCACTCACTTGATTTTGTGGAAATTGGCAACAAATGCCTGAAATTGGAGGCAATGCTCGTTTATGTGACAGACAATTGTGACGCAATCTGAGAGAAGCAGCAACATTTTGCAGTAGCCTGTAAGATATTGTTTATGCTGAATATCTGATCCTTCAATGTAAAATTTGTTTTGACTGGAAATGACATTCACAGCCAATGTGAGAGCAGATACAGGGCGAGGGGAAGATCAGATGGAGGAGTCATAATAGACCTGTAACAGAAAATCAGCATCATATTCTTTTTTTAGTGTTTTTCACAGTAAATCAGTGTACAGACAACTTGCCACCATTTCCGACAGGAATAAATCTGTTCTCCCATGAGAAGGCCTGTCTCTCTGCGTGATCTAATGTTATTTCCCATGTCAACTCACATGTGTTTGTCTGTAAAACAGAGTTTGTTGACCAGATGGAGTTGTTGGTGAAAATGCTGTGTGATGTATGAGCCTCTGTCAGTACTGATTTTCCTGTGCTTTATCGCCAGCATTTCCTGTGACTTCTCTCTTTGCATGTTTCTCTCTGGGTGTGTGTGTTTTCACTACTACTACTGCCCCTTTTGAGGAGTCATTATGGTCAGTGTCACAAAATTGACATTACATTTACATTACACCTTTACATCATGTTTCTTTATTTTAAAAGTTCATATTTGTGAACCACAAAACCAGTCATAAGGATCACTATTTTGAGATGTATACATCATCTGAAATCTGAATACATAAGTTGTCTATTGTTAGGATAGGATAATATTTGGCAGAAATACAACTACTTATCTGGAATCTGAGGGTGCAAAAAAAAATCTCCTTTAAAGTTATCCAAATGAAGTTTTATATGCATATTACTAATCTAAAATGTTTTTATAGGTGTTTATATATTTATGGTAGGAAATGTTTAAAGTATCTTCCTAGAACATGTACTTAATATCCAAATGATTTTTGGCATGAAAGAAAGACAGATCACTTTGACCCGTGCGCTATTATGACTGTTTTTGTGGTTCAGGGTCACGCTTAATCTTTACTTCTATGCTTAAGCGACTAGAATCTTTTTTTTCTAATAAGGTTATAGACCCACTGTACTATTAACAGCTGGAAGCTTAGAGTGTCTTGGTAGGACTACTTTGAAGTAATGCACACAACCTGAAAGAAAAAAAAAGCATAAACAGCGGATAGTTAAACAAAAATAAAGAAGAGGCCGACTGACAAACGTTATAAATAATGATCTTCCGAGCAGGTTGCTTTTCGTGTTTTTTGCTCGAGTGCTTATTTAAAACACCTGTCACAGATGCTGTTTGCCCATGTATGGTCACAGGCCAACGAGAGAATTCACGTAATTCACGGTGCGCATGAAACCTCTGCCTCGCGCAGCAATAATTTACTGCTTTTATTATTGCACATATTACCTTCCTAGTGGCACAACCATTTGAAATTTCCATGATTGCTGAAGACACACTCCACCCTGGAGCAGATTTATTTTCACACATCTGGATGAGGTGTCTGTAGTTTCTCCCCTCCCTGCCGTTGTTTAATTTGCTGTTAAGACTGAATATGAACAGAGACCCGGGAGCAGAAAAGTAATTCCTTACAGCTCTCCTGTCCGCCTTTGCCTCCGGGAGCACACGGCACTTCCAACGCTGGGAAAAGAAACAGCTTTTCGGCAATGTTTGGGTGGTTTCATTAGAGAATGGCGGTCACTTCGAGATCTGTCAGCCTGGCGTGTGTTTGAGCCCCTGGGAAAAGGCTGAATTTAATGACAGCTTTAACAGTTATGAAGAATACTTTCCAGGCCTATTAACACATCTCATGTCTTATAATTAACCCTGCCAAGTCATTTTTAAAATAACAATAGCCCATTCACAGGGAAATCACAGATGTGTGACGTGAGATTGTATGGATGTAAGATCATGTTGTGTGTGTGGCTCTGATTCTTGTTGATGGAAATGGTGCAGTACAGTATGTGTATGTTTCCACAAATGTATCAAGCAGTGCTTTTGCGCTGTATAAATTAATTCATAAACTACTATTAAACGTTGGAATTTTGCCCATAAAACAAATTCAAATCTTGAAAATGGGTTCAAAAGGGAAAAAAACTTCACTTCTAGTTTTGGTTAAGGATCCTTATGCACTTTTTGTGTTAGATAACTTTTATCCAAAAATCTGGATGTCTTGATCCCTACAGAAGGGTGAATTTGGACTGGATTCCAGGTTCTATTATTTCAGTATTTTAGTTGTTTTTACATTTACTTGAGAAGCACAATGACTTATTAAGCCTTGTTTTTAGACAAATCTTTCACAATTTAGTTCAATCAAAAGTTAACAAATGAAAAAATGAAATACTTGCAACAAAACCATACACACAAGCACCATTTGAATTATGAATACTCTTTCATATCACCAGCAACACACTGATGGGCTTTATATAAAACACTGCAGTCTTTGTGTTTCTATTTTTAGTGAATGTTTTTATAATAACATAGTTTCAGGAGAAGCGCGGCACGAGTTAATCACGGCTGGCACTGCATTACCTAATCAATAACCTCGTTAGCAACCGCCAATCACTATCTTCCTTCCTACTATAAATAAACCCTTTCCCTTTTATTCACATCTCGCTTTCATGCATGATCGCTCATCTTGCATAGCCAGAATGTCAGACACCGACTCTTTGGACTATGTCCACGAGGAGCCCGCTCCTCAACCTAAACCGCAAACAACTCCTGCCAACTAGCAGAGGCCGAAGGCCAATCCAGGCCACCCAGTTCTCCAGCAAGGTGCGCCCGATCTTGCTCGCCGCCTCCCACCAGAAACCAGCCCTCATCTCCGGCTTCATCCTATGCCTCCACCCGCTCTTTCAGAAAATGGACATTTCACTGCATCAAACCCTCTCCTCAGCCGGCATCGACTACTCAAGAAAAAGAACCTCCCAGACGCCACTCCTCAAGCCACTCCACCTCCTAGGAAACAGACCCAAAAATCGGCCCACTTCTCCACGCCAGTCAAATACATCCACAACCAACCCTGACGCCGCTACGCCAGCATCCGTCTCCCGCCAGCAGCAGTCAGCAGGCAAGCAACGCCCACCTCCCAGTCAGCCTTCAAAGTCATCCAGCCTCCCATCCAGCCCGGTCAAACAGTCACCGTCTCCACCGCTCAACTACAGCAAGCAATAGCGGATTACTTCGCAAGCTGGCCAGCTGCCTCCACGCTTCCCACCATTCCATCAGCAAGCAACCCAGACATTACTAACCTCTCTCTGCCTACAGACTCTCAGCAACCCGGGCCCTCACGCAGTGACTACACTTTTTCTCTCCCAAGCCTCATCTTTTTCCACCCCTCTACCTAACTTCTCATCCCTCCAATCTACCGATCATTTCTGATAACCTTCCCTCTCGCACCCCTTTTTCCCTTGCCACAGCAAAACCTCTGCCAGTTCCCGCCAACGCTCTTGCTTCTGAACCCTCCCTCGTTTCTCCTCTGCTACACAGCCAGATCTTAGCAGGTATGGACATAGACTTACACTCACTTCTTTCCCCTTTCTCTCCCAATACTGCAGATTACCAGGTAGATTGCGGCAACTTCACCCTCATACTGAAAAACACACCCTCTCATTCCTCCAGAACACTCACTTTCCCCGAATTCTGCACTTGCTTCTGACCCTCCTCCTTCCCCTTCCGAAAAACCCAAGTCTTAAAGTTACATTCCCAAAATTCCTTCCCTCTTTCAGCAGCCCATTTCTCGCCCTCCCATCCCTTCCAACCAAACTGTCTGTCTGAACTTTAATGCATATAAATGTCTCCACTCATCCTGCCTTTTTTTCTCCCCATCTGCTCCTTTTGCAGGGGGCCCCATTCAAAGCTCATCTGTGCAGCTTTAAATAAAAAAGTATTCATTGTCTCCTGTTAATGTTTCTATTTTGTCTGTCGAATTGTCATCTCATCCCAATCCTAACTTCTCCCTCTATCTGTTATCAGGTCTAACCCACGGTTTCCACCCTGATGTTTCCTGCATCCCTATCCATTCTACCGAACCTGATGCAGTGGACGCTCTAATCAAAAAAGAGTTAGACTCCACTTTCATGATCGGCCCATTTTCCTCCCCCCTTTTCAGCACTTTTCGGGTCAGCCCAATCGGTATTGCAACCCGCAAATATTCAGGAAAAAAGAGGCTCATCATTGACCTCTCTTCCCCACATAATTCCCAGATTCCCAGCATCAATAGCCTGATTCCCCTTGAGAAATACTCCCTGCTCTATCACAATGTCGACCAAGCCATCAAAATTAACAAAAAAGTTGGCAAAGGAGCCTGGCTTGCTAAAGTCGACATCACCTCCGCTTTCAAAATCATGCCCATTCACCCTGATTTTTGGCACCTTTTCGGGGTCCAATGGCGAAACCAATTTTATTTCACCGTACGCTTAACCTTCGGATGCAAAAGCAGTCCTAAAATCTTTGACATGCTCTCCGAAGCCATCTGCTGGATCCTGTCTAACAATTACCAGATCCATCACCTCATCCACCTTCTAGATGACTTCCTAGTCATCTCCCCTCCCCATGCCCATCCCGCTGCCGACCTATCAACTGTTCTTAAGGTTTTCAAACAGTTAGGGATCCCAATAGCCCAAGAAAAAACTTTGGGTCCCAGCACCTGCATCGAATTTCTAGGCATTAACCTTGACTTAAAATTCGAAGCTATCCTCCCAAAGGAAAAATTGGACAGAATCATAATAATTTCCAATGATTTCCTAGCCCAACCCTGACGCTCTAAACGCAAGCCCCAATCCATTTTGGGGCATCAGAATTTGCCATGCGCATTATTCCCCAAGGCCGACCCTTCATTTCTCACCAGCTAAGTTTACACCGCTTCAGTTCCCTCCCTCGAAGACATCATAAATCTAACAGACCCCTCAATGCCGTCACCCCCAATACCCTGCAATCCTACCTCACCGCTTGGAAAGCCTTCAAAACTTTCCATTTATGTCACAACCTCCCCTTCCCAGATTTCTCATATCTCCATTCCTACAGATTCCTCCAGGCCAACTCTATCAAAGGGTACCTTAGCAGAATCCAATTTTTCCATAAACTAATTTTATTAGGGGTCCCCTTCCCCTGACATCAACAATGCCCAAAGCTGTTTCATTATCAAAGGCATGCAAAAGGAAAACCCTCCCCGCCCGGACCAAAGACTCTCCTTAACCCTAGAAACCTTATCACTATGCATCTCCACCCTCCGCAGAGGTTATAGCATCTTGCATATTAAACGCACCCTAGACGCTATGTTGACCCTAGCGTTCTTTGGCTTTCTGAGAGTTTCTGAACTCACCATCAACTCCCCTTCCAATCCAGCAATCCACCACAACCCTTTCTGATCTCGCCATCCTCGACCACGAAACTATGACCTTTTTATCAAACACAGCAAAACTGACCAGCTCAAAAAAGGTCCTTATATCTACATCTTCAAATTGCAGTCCCCAACTCAACCATACCAAACTTTGCAAGCTTTCTTATCTTTCAGAAGCTCATCAGCCTCCTCCCCTTTTGAACCTCTTTTCACTGACGAATGCAACCTACCAGTGTCTAGATTTTGGTTCCAAAAACACCTAAAAAATGTCCTTTCAAGATCCGGGATTTCCCCAGACAGGTACTCCTCCCACTCCTTTAGGATTGGAGCAGCTTCCTCAGCAGCCGAAAGAGGCCTAACCCCTGTCCAAATACAAACCCTTGGCCGCTGGTCTTCGGATGCCTTCAAAAGTTACATCCGCTCAGACCTCGCTTCTATTAAGCAAGCCATGCAAACCTTCACCAGCCCTATATAAAAAAACATTTAAAATTTGGGCTTCGTTACGCTAAGATCTTTCCCACCTACCATTTATCTATAAGTAGCTGCACATTTTTCCTTAAGAAGCTCTCCACGCACCTCCGCTTCACTGAAGCCGCAGCTTCGCCACCTGCCAAAAGCTTCTGAACATATCAGCAGAAGCCGCAGCTTTGCCACCTGCCAACAGCTCCTAAACATCTCCGCAGAAGCCGCAGCTTCGCCACCCGCCAAAAGCTTCTAAACATCTCAGCAGAAGCCACAGCTTCTACTCAGCTTCGCCATTTCCTTCTGCTTCTTCCCCAACTCTGCAGAGTTCTCTCCCGCCTACCATTTTACCATAAAAGCAGCTGCGCATTACAAGCATTCCATGCTCTTCTTCTGAGTTCCCCTAGCCCTATTTAAAAAAAAAGAAGCTTAAAGTCTCCACAGAGACTCCATTCCCCATTTTTGATAAGCCCACTCTATTATGTACTTATTATGTCCATATTCATGCCTCCATATTTCTAACACTTGTTTCTGTTTTCTCAGCAGGTCAACGGACCCTCCTTCTCACACACCTCTCTAAAGCTTGCGGAGATTGAGCCGGACTCGAACCACTAAACCCCCCCATCACAAATCATCAAATTTATCAACAAAAGTAAAAAGTCAAGTCAAGTCACTTTTATTTATATAGCGCTTTTAACAATACAGATTGTAGCAAAGCACTGAACATTATCAA
>JAUMHQ010000071.1:3222569-3234026 GCA_032361165.1 Enteromius paludinosus
CAGAAAAATAATAATAATAATAAAAATCTGAGCAAATACAATAGGGTTTCAGTGCTACGCACTCGAACCCCTAAAAACTTTAGCAATTACAATAGGGTTTCAGTGCTACGTTTTTAGTTGGTGGGGATAATGTGTAAACTGAAATCTGAAGTCAAAATAAACACATCAGTTATTTTAAACAGTTTGATCACGTTAGGGTTGTTGTTATTATGCATAAAATACACTGAGATAAAAAATACAACCATCAATGAATGTTTATCAAATTTGTATATTAATGCTACCAGTATTACAATAAACAATTTTTTTTTAATTTTGTGCAAGTTTTTGTCATTGCAAGTAGGTGTGCGCGATATTGACAAATAATATTGCAATATTTTATCAGTAATGATAATTAGATCATATTTAGCTTACTGTGTTATTATTGTGTGTTCTGTGTTCACACTGATTAAAATCTTTTGAAAGTTTAAAGGGCATTTTAGCTCATTTTGTCTTTGCATCTGAAGTGGCAAATTTAAATAAACTCGGAACTATTTTTTTCTTATTTGGAATTATTTTTGTAATAGAAATAAACAGCACTGATTATGAAATAATTATAATTATAATCAGTATAAATGCGTTTTAATAGAATGAATCATGCAGTGAAGGAACACAAAGTAGTCTAGATATTACGCACTTTGTAGGGTGTTTTGATAATGTCAATAGTCAAATCGCATGTCGTTAAAACCTAAAATTACGATATTATCGCAAACTATATATATTGCACACCCCTAATTGAAACATTTGAATGTAATCTAGTAAATGCAATTGGATTTATATTGTATACCTAAGTTCACTGTCATCCCAGCTGTCACTATTGTGTCCGTCAACATGCTTACTCATTCGGTGAGCACACTCAACTAATCTTAATGTTTGTTAAAGACACCCTAAAGACAATGTTTTCATATCTTTAAAGCACTAGCCTATTGTTTTGGAGCTTGATGCAGCCATCATCTTCTCATGATGCAAACAGGAATTAAACTGCTCTGGTCATGTGACCGTTTCCAAAACACGAGGAAGGAAGGTTTGTAGAGTTTTATCAATGAGAACCTTGGTCACTATTGTGACTGGTGGGATTAAATGGGTAATGTTGTACAGCAGCTATAGACTGAGTCAGATCTACTTGTGGCTTTAAGAGTTAAAGCCGACAGGTTTAATGAGCTTTAGGTGCTCTCGAGTGAAGAGGAAGAAGTCGGCGTAGTCTGTTGTCATGCAGTCTAATGTGTGACTGTGTGAACGTTCCCTGAAGCTTGTTAACATTTATAAAGACGCACATGCAAATAATATACAGTGTGCAATGTTAGGCTCTTCATTTTTGTCATTGCCAGGGGCATGAGAGTGCTGCAGCGGCTGTCTCCAATAACTCCTAATTTATTGGAAGTTGTCAACGCCGCACGCAATGACTTCCTTTGTTTCTTCAGCAACTATGTAAATGAAGCGGCACACGCTTCATCTGATCTTTGTTTTCTGTGCTTTTAAGTTTGTGCTTGACAGTGAACGCGTGTGTTTTCAGACGGTGTTTCCCGCGCCGGTTCTGCTCTGTTCAATGAGCTGAGGAATGCAGTGTTCGGGAAAGTGGCTCAGAGCTCTATCAGGAGGATAGCCAAGAACGTCTTCCTCCATCTTCACAACCTGGACCTGGGCTTCCACCTGAGCAGGCAGACCGGAGCGCTCTCCAAAGCCATCGACCGTGGCACTCGAGGAATCAGCTTCGTGCTCAGTGCTCTGGTCTTTAACCTGGGCCCTACGCTCTTTGAAATGATACTGGTCAGCAGCATTTTGGTAAGTCCAAAGGATTACCTTCATATGTTTAATGACGATTCTTGCATTTAACAACTTTTTAACTATGACTTTTGCCTCAATAAACGACTAATTTGCCACTTATTAATAGTAAGTAAAGTAGTTAAGTGTTAAGGTTTTAAGTTAGATTGGTGCTTTATTAGCACTTAAATGTGCTTTTTTGAGTGCTAATAAACAGCCAACATAATAAGCAGCTAGTGAAAAGTGACACCTGTTTTAAAGTGTTATTGTTCATGGGCACAACATGAAGAGTGCCAAAACGCCCCTTTAAATGTGGCAAAATCACTGTAAGGGTGCAGTTACATTTGTTGCAAAATATTGCAAACTAAAAATTGCCATGACTCGGTAGCATCCTGCAGGCAAACCGTATTTTTGTTCTCAAATCAGATATTTTTTGGAAGCATATCCCATGTTTTTCATGAAGCTATCAAAACACATGCAGAGAAATGGAGGTGCATCATTTCAATGTCCGTATTAAAGGGATAGTTCACCCAAAACTGAAAATGTTATCATTAATTACTCACCCTCATGTTGTTCTAAACTTCATTCATCTTCAGAACGAAAATTTGGATTTATTTGAGAGCTTTCTGATCCTGCATAGACAGCAACTCAACCAGAAGTCACTTTTAATCACACAGTGGAAAATTCATGGGACCAACTTGAATATGAGCAAAACTTGATCCTATTGATCTGCAACGTATTTTGTTCCTAGGCCTTGGAGTGATTTAAAATCAATCCTAAATGTCACAGGAAGCCAGTGTAAAGATTTGAGGTCTAGTGTGATATGGTCAGATTTCCTGGATCTAGTCAGAATCCTGACAGCAGCGTTCTGGACGAGCTGCAGCTGTCTAATGGTCTTCTTGGGAAGGAGTGAGGAGACCATTACAATATTCCACCCTGCTGGTGATAAAGGCATGAACAAGTTTCTCCGAGTCTTGATTGCAAGCAAAACATCTAATTCTTTCAATATTTTTGAGATGATAGTATGCTGATCTAGTTTCTGCATTGACTTGACTACTGAAAGGTCTGTCTTCAGAATTACACAGAGATTCTTTACTTGATTTTTAGTTGTTTGACCAACTTATGCGTTCCCCTTGAGAACTTTTCTGAAGAGAGTTCTGGCACATCCAAATGTTAATTGGCAGAGGTAGTCAACAGGAGTGTAGTCATTTGGCGATAGGGTTAGGAAAATCTGGGTATCATCAGCATAGCGGTGATAGGCAATTTGGTTCCTTCTCATTATCTGACATAGTGGGAGCATATACAGGTAAACAGGTGCGGTGCAAGAATTGAACCTTGTGGGACCCCATATGTCAAGGACTAGGGCTGCAGCTATTGAATATTTTAGTTATCGAGTATTCTACTGAAAATGTCATCGAATACTCAAGTAATCGGATAAAACTTTTTTGCTCAATTAAAGAGCAATATTAAATATGCAAGAGAAAATAAGACGGGTCTCTTAAAATTAACTACTAATTGTATTGAGCACATTAGACTTAGGGACATGATTACAACAATGTATTCAACGTTCAGTATTCAAACTAAAGTATCAAGTATTCATCCAAGCCATAGTATTGAATAACTATTCCGTTTGTTTAATCGTAAGACCCATGCACAACTTTTTTGACCGTAAACTCATTCCTTTGAAAAGTAGCCGTGGTATAAGCTAGGGCTGGGCGATATATATCGTACGATATATTATGTGCATCTCGTCAATAATGCCGATCTATATAATAATGCGTTCTCCGTCACCTGTGTTCAAAAGGAATGCCAGCTTATAAACAGAGCCGTAGATCAGTGAGAAGCTGCGTGTTGGGTTCGCGGGTGATTCAATGGCGCAGCTTCTCAGTGATCTACGGCTCTGTATATAAGCTGGGGTTCCTTTTGAACACAGGTGACGGAGATTTAACGCTAATCAAAGAACCGGCTTTACTGACGAGATGCGCATAATATATCGTACGATATATATCGCCCAGCCCTAGTATAAGCTGATAAATATTCGGTATAGTGTAACCGTGCGTTCACACCACCGCCAACGAGAGTGTCAAAATTCGCCACTTTGACGCTCTCGCCGTCGGTGTTCCCTCCACTTCGCTCGTGCAGTACTGCACTGACCGTTGTGGTTTATCCCATCCATTCACCTGGTCTTGGGTGACAGTCCGCCTTCGGCCTCTTAGTAGGACATTTTTGTCGTTTTCTTCATTTGGTATCTTTGTTCAGGCCGCACTAGTCCGTGCTTGCGCCCTCAAATCAAAAATCCGCCGTCGTCTTCCGTTTTGTGGGTGACGTAAGGGTAAGTGCATTGTCACAGTAATGCAAAAATCATTGCGAAAAAACGTGACATGGACTTTAAGATGAATTAATAGAGGCTTCGAGGCAGAGGATTTTGCCTCGATAATCGAGGAATCGTTTCAGCCCTATCAAGGACCTCCACTTGCTCTCCTAGACCCGCATAATAACCTCTTCCTTATAAGTATGACCTTAACCATGTGTGTACCTATTGTAAAATAAATAATACATAAAATAAACAATTCCCCTTGCAAACAAAGAAAACGCACACTATCTGTTTACTTTACCTGGAAACATAGACAGTTGCGGGGTCAGCGTTGCGGGGTCAGCATGGTTAACCAACAAAATGAGTCAAATTTGCTGCAGTTGTTGCAGTTTAGGTCTTTAAAACAGAGTTGTTGTTTTTGTGGGAGATAATCAGGACAATCATTTCACTGCTACGAATGTGACATAAAACACTTTGAGTTTGTGTTAACAAGCACACGGTCAGTAACTGCAGCAACGGTCAAGTACAGATTTTATGGTGATTATGCTGGGTCTTTTTCTTCCTGTACTAAATTAACGTCTGAATTCTGAGAATCTGGAAATTGCTATTGCTCTTCTTACCATTCACCAGGCCATGTATGTGTTCCCAGATATTACGCACAAATTCAGTTTTGGAGGTCATCTAATCGTTTATTTGCTTGAGAATTGTCATTTATTAGGTTTAGATTTCTAATATAATATACAAACTGAAGATGTTAAACCAAGAATAAAATAGAATGGAATTGAGTTTGCAGACTTCTACACCTGTGTGTGACTGTAAACTGTTTGTAACTGCTTTTAGCGACACAAACTCTATAACGTTGTGCCTGAGCAATGCATTTACTGGAATTCAATCATGTATCTCCTGAAGTCACGTGATCGCTCTGTCTAATGATTATTAGTTATTTATTCACTAAAAATCAATAAAGTGTGAGACACACAAGTGAGCTCATACAGAATCCAGGTTTGACTGGACATCTGCGATTATTTCTCACATCACACACAGATCATGAGAAACACACATCCAAAGTCAGATACCCTTCCCTCTGTCACATGTGGTCACATTACGTGTTAATACTAGACTAGTGGTTTCTTTATGTGCCTAATATTCACCTGTGCAGGTTGATTAATCCGAATCCTTTTGCGATGGCAGAAGCATTAACTCTAACAGCATATTTCTCCATTGGTCACACTCCATTAGCTGGTGAAATGGTAAAAATGCAAGGTAAAATGAATGAGAGAGTGGATTATGAGGATAGACGATGCATCTCTGGAGACTCACAGCTGTTTTGTTGTTCATTTGCAGTATTACAAGTGTGGCGGTCAGTTTGCTCTGGTCACCGTGGGGACGCTGTCGGCCTACACCGCCTTCACCATCGCTGTCACACAGTGGAGGTACTGTATGAGGCTATCACAGAGCAGTCATTGTCTGTTGCATTGATCACTGCTGTATTAATCACCCTCTGTGTCTCTGACCAGGACGCGGTTCAGGATCGAGATGAATAAGGCTGATAATGAGGCTGGAAACGCTGCCATTGATTCTCTCCTCAATTATGAAACCGTTAAGGTGGGTCACATGATAAACTGCACTGCCACTGCATAGTTTTTCCTTACTATTGCGAGTTTACATGACATTACAGAGTTTTTTCCTCAGAATTTCATCAGACTTACAATTGCAGGTTACAAAGTCAGATTTGCATGATAGATTTTTTTCAGGCAGATATCTCGCTATTCTGACTTTGTAATTCGGAATTCACAGAACTGTGAAATGTAGACTCACAACTGCATGCTAAAAAGTCCAGTTCTGACTTGATTTCCCAGATCAGGCTATTTTGACACCATTTTGAATTTGTAGGTCATAATTTCAAGTTCGTGTTGCACAGGTTACACATTTTGTGTTACAGATGTGAGAATCGCATGAAAAAAAGTCATAAACTTCATTTATTTACCTTCATCTTGTGAATCTCAAATAGGGCTGGGCAATTCATCGAAAAGTAATCGAAATCGTCATTCAGAACCTATAATTGATCAAATATTTCCAATTATTTCGATTACTTTCCCTTTAAAAACACTACCGCGTGTGGAGTCACGTGACCCGCGCCGTTACGTTACCATACATTCACAGCAGACGCGACTTGTGCAAATAAATCACACTATTCACGCGTAGTTGGACGCTTGAACATTTGAAGTTTACTCGCTTCATTCGCGCGTGAAATTCACTTCACAGCAAAAAGGAATTCACGTCATGCCAGGCGCTTCCAGTCTCTGTACATCTCATAGGATGTGACTCCCTTGGCTACAGCGGAGCGAAGCGGGTTTAAACACCTCGTTACAACTCTCCACAGAAGATACTCTGTGCCGTCGCGATCACATTTGTCCTGCGCTGCCAGACATGTACAAGACATAACCTGAAAAGTTTAACATGCTCGTGTTTCTTAGTAAGAAGAGTAAACTCATGTTCATATAGTGACATGACAAGATCACTGAGATCACCTCATCCAACCGTGTTTAGGAGACTTCTGTTTCATTACAGCAATCTGTTGTGTACATCGATACACTGCACAGTAAAATATGTGTTTACAGAAGATGCAAGAAATGCACAGTTTCTAATATTATTTACAGGATCTACAAGAGATATTTTATTTAGAAGAGATGCTGCTTATTTTCTACTTTTAAGAAGAAAAACATTGAAAATAATTTATTTTATTTATTTTAACTTTTTTTATAAGAACAAAGTGACTTAGGCAGTGTGTGCTTTAATTCCACTTGTTCAACATTGATGTTATAATTGATGTTATAATTGATAATCATAGATAGAAGATGTTTGTTTCCTTCAATTATTTTAAAATCAAGTAATGCACCCTTCGTTCAAAAATCTCTCACTCGTAATATTTGATCATATTTACTGTACAAGATTTGTCAGTGAACTATGAGGGCAAAAAAAACCAAAACAAATCATTAATTAATTAAGTAAGTTAAAGTTAAATAAAGTTAAAATGTTCAATTAATCAAGATTTTGATTTTAGGCCAAATCGCCCAGCCCTAATCTCAAATGTACATTGTCATGAGGTAGTTCAGGTAGAGTTTAGCTGTTGTGTTTCTGAATGTTGTTGTGTGAAGAACGCATCCACAAAAGGAGTTCATTCCAAGCCGGACAGATACGTTCACATCTGCATTCGGGGCATTTTCTTCAGATAGGATATATTTACATAATCTTGCATAAATAACGAAGCGTATTCTGTTAAGAGATACATGAAATCCCACTGACTAAAATCATTCTACTGATCATCTTCAGCCGCGCGCAGCTCAAAACAGAAATGCAGAACATTGTTATCTATTGTCATGTACATAACGTTATAATGAGAGCACTGGACGACCAAAAAAAAAAAAAGTACATTTGTTAATTGTTTTGATGATGTTTAATGTTAGCTATCTTTTAATAGAAGCATAAAATACTATTTATTCCATTTGTATCTGCGAAACATCAGTAATGATGATCGTCCAATGACTGACTTGACTTATTTTGCCCCGGCCTCAAACGACTATCTGTCGACCATTGGCAAGATTCGAAAATTCTGGTGCAGGTGTTTATGGGAGTGACAACTGCATTCTATGAGTGAACACAAACAAATCAGAAATCACAGACCTGTTTGTGGCGGAGCTCATGTCCTACAGCGCTGCTTTTTGCTGCACATACAGTGAGGTCAATAAGTATTTGATCACCCTGTGATTTTGCAAGTTCTCTTACTTAGAAATCACGGAGGGCTCTACAATCTTCAGCATAGGTGCATTTCCACTGTGAGAGACAGAATCTACAAAGAAAAGTATGATTTTTTAACAATTTATTTGGGAATTACTGTGTCAAACAAGTAGTTGATCACTTGAGTCAAAATTGTTTCATAATTGGTACAGAAGCCCCGTAGAATAATCCCGCCCCCTCACATTGATAGACAGCTTTCCATGAAGACAGGAAATGGAAATGCAAAAGGAAATGCAATTCCATTTGAGTTTTGGCAGGTTACATGCACGGCGCAGAGGAAGTGAAATCTGTATCCGTATCTGTCTGTTTCTCTCGTGACACACTGATAGTGCTCCTCTTTAAAGCCGACTCACTCACAAGACAATCCTCCAAACATTTCACTTCCTCTGATAATTGGTACAGGAGTCTTTTCTGTAATGAAATGTTCAGAGTGCCAGAGCTGTCCGATATGTGTTAATAAAAGTTCTGAGATTATCATACTACTTACAAGATTACAAGCACCATCTTTCTCGGACCACCATGACATGTCAGCACCACTTTATTTACCCTGCCTTTCAAAGATTTTGATCGGTAAGATTTTATTTTTTAATTCCCTTATGCTCATCAAGGCTGTATTTATTTGATAAAATATGCACATAAAAGCAACCGTAATTAGTCCAGTATTTAATGCCACATGATATTTCAGAAAGCATTCTAATATGCTGATTTATCTATGTTTGAAACATTTGTGCTGCTTTATTATTATTATTATTATTATGTTTTTTTGGAAACCGTGAGGCCTCTTTACAGGAGAAACATTTTACTGACCCCAAACTTTTGAACAGAACATTATATTGTTACTACAACAGCAGCACCGAGTGGTGATGAATACATTTGTTTTTTTCAGTTGACGAAGATAACTTCACGAGTTCGAACTTGTCGGCATCCAGCTATAGCGAAGCTTGTTTGGCGCGCTGCCCAGGGAGAATACTCAGGGTAAGAAGGGCTGCTGAGCCCTAGAGTAAATAGCTCGCGGGGGCTAACCCTGAGCGCTCCCCCTGGTGGAGAGACGGAGGAGTAGGGGAGGAGGGGGGATGCTAAGATCGAGATAATGAAGGAAGGAGCTCTGGCTATTTATAGGGCGAGGTTAGGAATCTGATAGAATAATTGGAAGATCAGGGAGGCGGAGATTGTATATAACCGTCCTCCTCCTGAAATGAATTTTATGCATGCTGCACGTTCAGATTTAAAACTTTGCAGGATGTCTTCATTCACTTGGAGCTCTGTTACACACTACATGAAAGTTAGTTTTCAACAAATCCATAATAGGGGCGCTTTAAATGATACCTGAGTGAAATTTGTACATAGATATAAGCTATGTTGTCAGGCCCAAATTATTGCTAGTATTAATGTGCTGGAAAAAATGTACTGTTTGATTTCTAGTTTTATTTTTTGTCTTGGCTGCTCTGCTGTATAATGCTGTCACTGTCCTCCACAGAACCAGCAGTGGCTGTTTATCGCCATGCCACTGTTTGTCAGATTTCAGAGCTAATTACTTGTGGCGCTCTTGTGTTTCAGAGCCACGCGGCTCTCTGTGCACTTCACTCCCATCATTCTCCCTGCTCCAGTGTCTCAGATGTTTGAGCCGCTTAGTATCATCTCTGAGTCTGTCAAGGCCTTAGGCTTTGGTTTGCTCAGCTGCTGCAGTTTCGAGATGAGATTGTAACTTCAGTGACATCTGGATGTATGATTGAGACATCACCAGCGTGTTCACGTGTGGCACAGCTTGTGTTACACGCTTGATTTCACATCCCGGAGACCTTTAACTGTCATAAGCAGACTGATAATTAAAGCGTTTTTGCTCAATGGTAATATGCTATTTCTTGTACTTTCCTGGTCCAGGAATATATACCATTACAGACATGACCAGCACATCCATTATAAATTCTACCTTCTGATTGGATGCTCTTTTGTTGGAACCCATTTAAATCAGTTTTTAAAATGGGAAATCCACCCTGTGTAAAGTTATCATCTCTCAGAAGAAAGAGTGGACTCGAAGTCTTGCAGTCGAGTTGTGTTTGAAATTATTGGATTGTATTATTCTATCGAATGCATCTTTCATATTTCTCTAAACCGATTAATCATGACCTTCCTTCAGGAGCCGTTGTTTTTCAACCAGGTATTTTTGTGCTTCTCTGTCTTTCAGTACTTCAACAATGAGAAGTATGAGGCCGAGCGTTACGATAGTTTTCTGAAGGTGTACGAGTCGTCGTCTCTGAAGACCACCTCTACACTGGCCATGCTCAACTTCGGTCAGAGCGCCATCTTCAGCATCGGCCTTACCGCCATCATGGTGCTGGCAAGCAAAGGCATAATGGCAGGTGAAAATCACTGATTTCTAGTAGCCTTTTTTTCTCTCTCAGATTTTCAATTACAATATGCCTCAGCAACATGCAGGACATGCTGATATGATTAGAGATGGGTGTGGCAAGGAAGTCCAGTCCAGCCAATAAAAGCAGGTGTAAGAGTGTCATCTGACTCGGGCAGTGATCTGTGAGTGTTACATGTCTCTCAAAGTGAAGCAATTCTATTACAGCTGTGCGATAAATGATATCATATCAAGATGTTGAAAGCAATGACATTTTTTCCTGATATGGATTAGTCTAATACACAGCGGAAATAAAGGCGACAGCAGCAGGCTGTGCATGCCACTAATAGGTCCGCATGTTCTGTGAATGAATGGCAGTTTCATCTTTTACACACAAACTCAAACACATGTGACACTCACAGTGTTTTCAAAGTCTGCGTCTCAATATATGAACACATGAACTTCATCTCCAGAGCTGCTCTGAAAGTCATTTCACCAGCTTTACAGAAAAACATCAAATTCACACGTAATCTCTCAGATCTCTACAACAGACCATCGGAATAAAATTTTGGTTTAACTTGAAGAAATGATGACAGAATATATGCTTCTTAAAGTACTTGTGTAATTTCTTAAGGAATATCATACAACAAATCAATTAGATTAGAATTACATTTCTATTAAATCATAAAACACAGAATCCACACAAAAATAAATAGGAAAGCATTGAATTTAGGGGAAATATAAATTAATAGGTAATATAATGGCTAATAAGTTTAAATTCATTCATTAAATTCAAGGTCTGAAAGCATTTTCTGTTATAAATGAATAATGTGATGCAATCTAGGAAAACCCAGTATATGGTGACAATTTACTTATTAAAGGTTTTGACACAAAAGCTATGGTTATGGTTATCTCAATTTGTCTGATCACCATGATTTTCAGTAGGGCTGCAGCTATCGAATATTTTAGTAATCGAGTATTCTACAGAAAATGTCGGATAAAAATTTTTTGCTCAATTAAAGAGCAATATTAAATATGCTAGAGAAAATAAGATCTCTTAAAATTAAACACTAATTGGTTTCATTTGTGTGGAAAAAATCTACATTTAATTTGTTGATTTATTTCATTTTTTTGTTTTAATATTAAAATATTAGGTAAAATATTATTATCATACAGTAAGTTCATGGCTGTGCATTTATAA
>JAUMHQ010000071.1:3258100-3268504 GCA_032361165.1 Enteromius paludinosus
TTATATATGTTGTCTGTCCTAAGATGAACCATGTCAACAAAATGCGTTTTGGGGCTAAATTTTCATAATGGGGGGGTGGGGGGTTCATAGTGTAACTTTGTTACAGTAACATAAATATACAAAGTGATTCATACCTACATAAAATAGAGATTCTAAGCTTTCAAATGGTAACACATATGGGGTTCTTGGTGCACACAAAGGGTTAAAAATTAAAGGCACAGCTTGAATGTAATTTTGGACCCGCCGGCGGGTCCGTTGAGTTTAACAGGTTAAACTCCTTTCTGAAGGCCTACTGCTTATATTTAAGTCTTTTTGTGGACACTGACACTAGTCCGGTGGATTTCAATGCACAGGAAATTAAGAGATCAGACAGCAAAAATCATTTCAGTTTTTAAGAACTTTATTCTCAACATTGCATCAATTACTGATGAATTCATTTCTATTTGAATTCATTTTTTTTTTTTTTAACCGCAGTTTTGGAAACCTAGAGTAATGCAATGTTTATTGCACTTAATGTTGTTAATAACAATGAATGCAATATTTGTATATCAGTGTGTGTGACGTGTTTGTAAAACAATTTAGGTCAAAAGTAATCAAAATGTAATCAAAAAAGTAGTCATTAATAATTATATAATCTAAAAATGTGTCCCTGGAGCACAGCAAGAGTCATCAGCACACATATATTTATAACATTAGATAACAATATGGGTCAAAATTATACCTTTTCCTTAATATACAGTATATATACTGTATGTGTGTGTGTGTGTGTGTGTAAATAGCCTATATAGTTGAATCTCGATCAAATACTGGACTATTCTGATACACCACAAATTAATGGCCCCATATACGATTGAATGTTGGTAATAAAACAATGGCAACCTTATTTATTCAACTTTCATATGGTTTATAAATCTGTTTTTGTGGTCCATGGTCACGAATGCAATTACGTTACTAACTACATTTTATGTCATGCAATTTGGAATACAAATATGCTCATACATATCGACCATGCGCAATCGTCCTATTTTAGAAATATGAGGCAGTAAAATCACAGTAGATGCTGTGCATGTGTGTTTACGTTTGGTTTTGATGGAAGGGAAACGGAAACTTTTTGGCCTTTTCACCTGTAGCACCTCCCCCTCACGCACACGTCACCGAGGGCGCGCGCACTCACGCTCTCTCGCTCTCTCCATCTCACGAGCCAAGCGCGCAACGAGACTGCGCCCATCACAGCGCGGAACAATGGCAGCATCCAGCTCCTGACTCACAGATGGAGACGTGCTGGAGCTGAGGAGAGCGCTTCAGCGGAGAAATTAACACACGCTCCTGCTGTCATCAGGGATGGAGCGATAGAGGAGCGCGGTTCTCCATCACAGCCGGGAGGCGCGTCCACCTGCTCTCTGACGGAGGCCCGGGATGCGCGAGAAAACATGCACAAGTGCCTCTGATGACGGAAATTATTTCCACATACGAGCTCTTTCGTGGCGTTAAAAGCTCTCGGCGGTTATAGAAATAGGCACTGATCTGGCAGCGTGAGGAACGGGTAAGTCATCTGGCGTGCCGTTCTGCATGGGATACGGATGAAAACGCATCACTTTATCAATATGCATGCATTGCATGCCTCTTCCAGCACAGTGCGCGCTGGTATTATGAGATATGAAGAGAGGAGGTAGCGTGTGTAGTAATGTTACTTTTGGTCTCATGAAACCCTGCTCACTTCTGACACTGTCTCAAACCAATCGCGTGAGCCGCCTATGTAGACAGCGTAGTCTCATTGGAACATCATGATCTCAAGAGCTGCTCGTATAGATGCTTTTGGTCACCATGGCATCCAAAAAAAAGCATTTTTGGTAGCCCCAGTGTAAAACCACAAGTGTTGGCTACCTAGAAAGGGTTTTTGAGGGGCATCACTTGGGCTCTTTAGAGGACTGCTTGTTTAGACATCGTATTTGGGTATCATAACTCAAAACTATAGTTAGCTGCCCAAAGATGCAGTATAGTTAAGTGTTATTGCAAGTTCTTTAGGTTTCAGTAACAATTTCATGAGTGACTTGGGCAGCATTTGTGGACGTGATGGTCCCAGAACCTAGTGACCAATCCTGAGCATCTCCAGGTAGTGTTTGAGACCCCCGGGAAGAGGGCCGGTGGATTCGAGGAGGCTACAGGACATGTCAAAGACACTTGATCCAGGATGCTCTTTAGGAATTATACAGAGGGCCTAAAATCTGGTGTGTGCGCAGATCTGATCATCTGTGACGACTGTTTGTTTGTAGTCTTATAAAAGAACTGAATCACTTTCCGACTGAATCCGTTGGCAGTTTTGAGCACTCTGTCAGCCCAATCTGTGCCGCTCACTCACTGAGTCACAAGTCTATCAATGGGCTAGTGTTTTTCTTTCCTTCTTTTTTCCAGCATTTAGTCATAACGTCTGCTGGTTTTCTTCTCTACGGTCTTCACAACAATGCCCTCAGAGATAATGGCTATGAGGATGAATGTTTTTTTGAGGGGACCAGATGGCATCATGAGGTATTTGAACCTGGAGCCAAAGCGAGATTCATTATTTGCGCGAGAAAGATATTTGTTAAAGTGAAATAATAGAAGGTCTCAGCTCTAATAGATCCATTTTTCTGTATTTGTTCTCTCTCATTTTTTCATTCCATGACATTCCATTTCTGGCTTCTTCTGAATTTATCCTTCGCTGTGCAGCATTCTTTTAAAATTCACTCATTATTTCCATTGTTTGTTTGTTTTTCATGCATCTCTTTATGCTTGCATTGATTTGCGTTGAACTCCAAGCGTTGTCGCTGTTGTTGTGAGC
This sequence comes from Enteromius paludinosus, assembly GCA_032361165.1. Taxonomy (NCBI): domain Eukaryota; kingdom Metazoa; phylum Chordata; class Actinopteri; order Cypriniformes; family Cyprinidae; genus Enteromius; species Enteromius paludinosus. The sequence continues at coordinate 3,260,919 of JAUMHQ010000071.1, forward strand.
GTATTGTTTTTGTGTGTTTAATTGAAAGACCTCGGCCTAAGGGATTTCTGAAAGCTACTTTACTGCTAAGCTACTGTGGCAGGAAAAATCCCTTGTTAACCACATTACAACAACAGTTTTGTTAAGTGATTATGTAGCTACCTACCTACCTAGATGAGCCACAGAAATCAAGTATGTGTTAATTAGTGAGATCAAAGCTAATGAATCTGTTGTAAATTGGTCATTTTGAGATTAAAAGTCCCCTAAAACTCGCAATTTATGTTGCAAAGGAAATTTGCCATAAATATTGTGCAAAATGCATGCACATTTAGATGCACCATTATTGATCAAGTCAAGTCCAGTTACCATTACAAGTGTTTTTGACAGTGCGGACCGTGTCAAAGCTGATTTACACAAGGAAATAGTGTGTTGAAAAAATGTGCAAACATTTATCTGATGATCCAATGATCTGCTATCAACTCATCCATTGGTCCCACCATCGTTTGCATCGTCCACACTACATTTATGACGTGTCATGTCCTACCGGTGGGTCATGACGTGTTTCGTTTTCAACAGCTGTGATTTTCTGCCTTTGAGTAATATATTGCAGCATGCCTTTCTGTCGGACCGTGGATAAGCTCAGTGAGGCAGTCTGCTGCGCTGTAATTAAACAGCCAGGTGAGGTCCATGGGAGATAGCTCTGCTTCTTGATTGCTTTTCATGGCCGGAGGGGGAGAGAGCTCAGGCTTCTCCAGAAGGACTGAGCCACATCGTCCTTTCATGCTTTTGCAGACTTCCTGAGATCTCCAGCTCTCTGCTCACCTGGGGCTAAAGTTCATGAGCCAGGCTTTCAGCTGTCCTGTGAATGAAATCGCACAGAAATTTCCATTAGTTGATGTTTTTCCTGTTAAAAACATATTCCCATTGATTGGATATCATCCTCTAATTGACAGAACTGAGATGTTTTTCTAGAATAGTTTTTGGTGTAAGCGAACGCTTCAGTAGAGTTGTGTAATTGGACAGGATTTTGGGTCATCATGGTCTGAAAACACAGTGAACCGTCTAGACTGCGTGTTTGGGCATTTGTGGATTTCAAACCTAGCGAGCTGCCAAACTAGATGGCATTAAAAGCACTTAAGTATCAAGATCCAATCATGGGCCTTCCTAGACATTTTAGTTTGAAATACCATGCTTACTAGGGTTGGGCGATATGGGCTTAAATATATATCATGATATATCCCTGTCAGCATTAATGAGTACACATGTAATGTAATGACAGTTTCATTCATCCTGGAAGCTGGAGGGCGCTCTTGTACAGTAACTACACACAAGCCTCGCAGGAGTAATAGGACTGATGACCTCTCAGGAAATCCCTCATATGGACCTAGAGACATTTTAACTGATCAAAATATATGGTTCGTCTGTGCTCAAGTATTTTGGGTATTTTTTATAAGGAAAGTATATATTTACAACACAATGCTAATCAACACTGCCTTTATCACTGTATACTGTATAATACTAGCATTTTGTGATATGAAACCACTTCTGGTCATAAAAAGAAGTTATTTCAAACACTCGACTCTGTTATTATTAACTAAGTTCATTTGCAATTGGATTTCAAACAGGTTTGTAAACTGTAGTAGTGCTTCTGGAGTACATTTATTCAGACTGATTTTAGTGCACTGCACAGCCCCTACACATTGCATTGTCATTGTAGCCTCAAAACTCAAGCTGCCAACCTAGAAAGCAGATAATCATAACCTCTTGTGTGATGCGAACCTCTTGTGCATGATGGTTTGCGCTGTATACGTAGAGAGCATTTTTAGGCATCTTGGTCTCAAAACATGGTCTCAAGCTGTCTGTCCAAACCTCATTTTAACCTGGGTATGTTTTGAGAAGTGCTCCTATGGTGTCCTCTAGAGGTTTTTAGCTATGTTCTAATAGTATCTGTGGTGCTGTTACAGTGTAAGTAAACCCTTCAGGAAAGCTGTATACTTCCTCTTTCTGGCACACAGCACACTTTTCTACTCGTTCTTGGCACACGGTAAAGTGCTCGGCTTTGTTTCCCTCACATTTAAAAGCATATTAAAATGCCATGCACATGGAACACGCTGTATCTGGTTGAACTATACTATAATGTACAGAACACACTCATCTTTCTGTCTGTGGTAGTACACATCTGAATAAGCAGAGCTGTTCGGCTCAAGTAGCTCTTGATGGAGTTGTTTTTTTTTTGTCCGTTTTTTTTTCCAATGTGAATGGTGTGGTGGTTTTACGCTACATGTAAATTGCTGGGCTGTAGTGGCTGTGGTCAAGAGCTCTTTGGTGAAATCATATTCCAGTCATGTGCGACTCGGAGAGTTGTCAACAGTGTGCTGATTCACATAGAGATGACTGCAGGTGCAACGAAACGCTTGATTTCATCAAAATCACGACCGTCTGAAAGTGAATGGTCTTCTCCACATGAGATATCATTGTAATTGCATTTTTGTAGAGATTTGACAGTCACCCAAAGATAAGCTCAGTGGTTGCTGTGCAATTTCTGAAAATGTTATGGTGCGATGCAAAAAAAAGATAAACATTTGTCCTACTTTTTACTTTCTAGTTTTTTTGCACATTTCACCAGCATCTCCAGAGCAGTTTGTTAAAGTTAAGCAAGCACAAACAAAAACAAAGCTCCATTTAAACAATAGCTCAAAGCTGAAAGTTTAATAGACAAAAGATTTTCTCAGTTCAAACACAATTGCAAAATGTTGGACTTTTTGTTTTGTTGGCAATACATTCATTTATAGTTATATCTTCAAAGAGTACAAAGTAGGGATGCTCATTTTAACGGTTTAAAAGGTCATTTTATTTATTTATTTATTTCAGTATTTGACCTACTCCTAGCCGATATAAAATTGTGTTTTATTGGCCACACTCACACAGCAGCAGAACACAGTTGTTGAGTACAGGAAGTGACAACCGTGTTCTGTAACGGAACTCACCGGGAAACGTTCAGGACTCGCGGAACACACGCGCTGTGTGAACGGAACAGGAATGCGCGGTCTGCTGCACAAAAGCGCTTCTACCTGGTGTTACGTGTTTTAATGTGTGTTTCGAATAACTTCTAGCGATGGAGAAATGAGCTGCGTGTCATCTGAAAGTTTCATTATATATCGTCAGTTTTCCACCGGAGACGCTCTCGTCAGTTTTGTGTTCTGCACACGATTGAAATCAGGTTAACTTTATGGGTTTGGCGGCAACCAGTCAGAATGCAGAAGTCCACCGCTTGCAGGGGTGGATGAATACTTGATACTTTAGTTTGAATACTGAATGAATAAATTGTTGTAATCATGTCTCTAAGTCTAATGTGCTCAATACAACAGATGTGCTACTTTTAGTTTGATTGTAATGATTAGGGTTTATAAATGCACAGCCATGAACTTACTGTATGATAATAATATTTTACCTAATATTTTAATATTAAAACAAAAAAATGTAATAAATCAACAAATTAAATGTAGATTTTTTCCACAAAAAATAAACCAGTTAGTGTTTCATTTTAAGAGATCTTATTTTCTCTAGCATATTTAATATTGCTCTTTAATTGAGCAAAAATGTTTCATCCGACATTTTCTGTAGAATACTCGATTACTAAAATATTCGATAGCTGCAGCCCTAGTGATCAGCATTATTAATTGATCTTTTTCCTTATCTAGTTCTAACTATAGAGTTAAGTTGGGGGAATTGTACAGATTAAATAAACACTACTCACAAAAACCTGATTACGGGGGCAGAATCTTCACTAATAAAGTCTTATTTTCAAGCAGTTTCTTAAACAATGGTAAGTTTTGACCTTAAAACACTTTGTCTAAAGTCAAATGATTTGTAAACTAATAAATTGTGTTTTTCACCTCACATAACCATATCATTTCTGATGAAGTAAACTTGCTTGGTAGCTTACCTGGTAGACTTGTGAAGTGCTTTTGTTAACGCTTTCGGTTGGTATTAGTGTGGGTTTAGCGCCGGTGGTATGTTAGTTTATATAACGTGATAGACATTTTAGCAAAAATCACCAGGCTTTTAATCCTCACTCATGTAAACACGACAGTTTTTCGTCCACAATCAGCAATCTGTGCTTTGTTTCCGGGCGGACTGAAAATAAAGGCGACACTCGCGTCCCCCGGAAATCCGATAAAATTCAACCAATCAGATGACGACTTCGAGATTCCTGAAGTGTTTCCAGTTAAGTGTACCATTTGCATCAGACGTTTAGACTACTAGGGAGGTTACAATGCGCCACTAGCCTGTTGAAAATCACTTTGTTGACAGCAGTAACCAAAGAAAACACTGTATGGCTGTATCAGCGCCACCTGCTGTCACAGAGTTCGTTTGTGTCTCGTTCAGCCCATCTGCTGTTTTTGTTTCAATCAGATGTGTTTTTTGTGGCATAAGTTCACAAAGCTAAAGTCAGAGTATTCTGTTGTTGCTTCAAATTTAAAAAGCATGCAGTCTAATTTGTATGCAGCATCTTTGTTTGGATTAAAATTCATGGGTTGCCTCTGATTTGAAAAAGAAAACAGCACAGGCAAAGCATTAGTTTCAAATTTTAAAAGAGACATATTTATTTGTATTGTTTATTAATTTGATTTTGTTATTTGATTATAGCAATTTCACAAAGAAATGTGCACCATTTTGTCTGAGAAATAATAAAAGAACACCTTTGCACTTTGTACATTTGTTCAAAAAAATGATAAGAAAAGTGTGCATGAAATAGTATTGTGTATCGTTTCACACCATGAGTTGAGTGAATCCTTACATCCCTACCTCTCACTAGACATTTCCCATCCAGGCAAACAATAGAGGCAGTAAAGTTTTATTATTTTTCACACAAAATATGATTTACAGTACTAGAGTTTCCATTAAGAAAGACACATTTTTGCAGAATACCTTGCTGACTTCAAAAGTTGGGTCGGTAGGTCATGCGATACCGTGTTGCACTTGTGTGGTAAAGCGCTCCAGACTAAATCCTATAAAACTGATTCAGCAAAACGGCTCAAACCACACAGACGTAAGTTAAAATGGCACGGTTGTGTTTTAAGTCACTTCATTAACAATATCAGATAGGTTTAGGGTTGAGTTTGGCTATTGTTATTCTCAAAAACGCTTAACATTAACCCTTTTAGCAATACTCCCTGGACAGTTGAATAAAAATATGTGCCAGTACCGACATGGGTATGATCACATATTGAATGTCATTTAAGCGCCACTCACTGGACGTTTTAATTTAAAACTGCGCAAGATGTCACGATAGGTGTGTTTTTGCAGCGAGCCTGAATTGATATGCAGTGTAATGGACTATAGCTGTGGTAAAAATCATTTACGGAAACAGAATGCAAATTTCATTATACATTAGAATGAGTGTTGGATGCCGACATAATACATGCATAATAGATAGAGGCTTCTCAGAAAGAGCTCCTGCTTTATCTTTAATTGTGTGCTGGCTGGCGTTTTCATTACCCAGCCCCCCATCATCAGTGGCCTTCAGTGACACTAGAGTCTTTGTGTCTCTCGGCTCCTGTGCTGCCGACTCTGGTTTCAGGATCTGCCTCTGGAGCGCAGGAGCCGGTCTTTAAACACCACCAAATGAGCAGAAAAAATGAGTCACAGTGTTTCATGCTCGTCTCTTTCATCCAATTTTTCAAAGGTTGGTACAATGGTGTAATGGTTAAAGATCTGGGCTGTTAACTCAGGGCTACTAGGATCAGGCCTCTGTAGGGTCAATTAATGAAACTAAGAAGTTACATTTCATATGTCATTAGGTGTCAAGCAAAAAAGAAAAAATGGAAAATATAGTTTATTTGGATAGATTTTCAATGCATTTAAAAGTGGGCGGCCAAAAACCATCAAAACGTTTTCTCATAAAGTAATACAGATCAAAAAGATCTCATTAGACGTTTTCATGTTGCTGCGCTATCAAAGGACAATCCTATCATGACTTATTTATGGAAAAAAAGGTACCAAAACTGTCACAAGGGAGTCTTTTGAAAGGTATTCATTTGTACTCTTCATGTGAACCTTTAGGGTACCAATTTGCATCTTTTAAAAATAATACTAACACTTGATTTCAGGTGCCCTTGTTACACATTTTACATGTACTTCATAAATAATGCTTAATTACGTGCAAGTAGCCCTAATCCAAACCTTAATCTTAACCCTTAACCCCAACAAGTACATGTAGTTAATATTACTCTGTACTTAAATGCATAATTGCACTGTAACAAGGACACCTTCAAATAAAGTGTGACCGAATATTGTATATTCTTGGTATAACTTAATTACAGTATAATGTCAAGTGTCGCACTGTGCAGAAGGAAAGCGTTTCAGTGTGTTTAAAGTAGTGTGCTTGTCAGATGATAAGCTTTAAGCTCCTTTATTCTCAGAGAGGCTGGCGGTGTCATGTTTTGAAGTCCTTTGACTCAAATGATCTGCGCCTCGAATGATTTCTGTAGTTCAGAGCAGAGATTTCAGTAGGACGTTTGGATTTCTACGAGGTTGAAGCCTATATCGTTTTAAACTCTTTCAGCACCAGACACATGCTTTGTACAACAGAGTATTACATTTTTTATCACAGCTGTCAGCGCCAATCGCATTTAGAAAAGTCCCTACCGTCTGTGAAACTGCACACGTAAGGGCAGTCTTACGCAGGGATATTCAAAAGTTGCACTATTTTCGTACATGGTACGATGAAATGAAATAAGACACTCCACAAACAACAGCACCTATCACTAAAACGTGATTTGCTTCCTCATATTTGCTTAATGTAAAGGATATTCACACGTGTCGCAGGAAGTTCTGGAGGAAGCAGTACATTGATTCCAGACTCTTTCCCTTCTGCAAAGCGTGTCTCATCTCTCAGTGTAGGTTTGTAGACTCACTCTTGGCCGGCTGGCAGACAGGGCTGTCATCAGCATGCGGTGGCACGCTGGGACCTGTCAAGGGTTTGTTTCTGCACCTCACTGGCACCACCTCACTGGACTCCAGACATTTCAAATACACCTCCAGATCCAAGCAGCGCAAGGAAAGGAAGGAAAACTGCTTTTTATTCAATATAAATCCATATATCAGCTTCAGCGCTGGAAATTAATTTTCTATTAAAGTCCAGTCTTAATTTCTTCATTTGTAGAGCACAATCTTTCATTGATGAATCAGTAGGAAGTCAAATCAGTAAGACGAATTTAATCGTAATTGTATTAATAAGAGCGCTCTCAATTCTTGCTCCTCGTAGTTAGTCTGACTCACACATTAACCCCAGTTCAGTAGCGCTAATGATGATCAAGTCTGGTGTCCCGCAGGGGTCTATTTTAGCTCCTTTATTATTTTCTCTTTATATGATTCCGTTGGATTGTTTCTTTTCATTGTTCTGAAAATGACATTTGGGGCAGTCGTGGTCTAATGGATGGGGAGTTGGACTTGTAACCTAAAGGTCGTGGGTTTGAGTCCCAGGTCCAGCAGGGATTGTGGGTGGGGTTAGTGAATAACCAGCGGTCTCTCCACCTTCAATACCACGACTGAGGTGAGACCCTTGAGCAAGGCACCGTTCCCCCAACTGCTCCCCGGGCGCC
>JAUMHQ010000071.1:3297358-3320170 GCA_032361165.1 Enteromius paludinosus
GGACTTGACTCGGGACTTGAGGGCAATGAATTGAGACTTACTTGTGACTTGCCGAACAATGACTTTGTCCCACCTCTGGTGTTAATTGTCTTTTAAAATACAGTAAAGAATATTTCCTAATATATATATTTTTCTGTTTCACTCATGGTTAGCTCTTGAGATTTATCAATTAATCTCATTGCAAAAAGAGTTGATGTGGAGGATCTCCTTTGTGATTGGACGTTCCTGTGGGCAGATTATTTCAGATTTAGAGAAGTATGTGCAGAGGTGTGGTGTGAGTGGATTCTTGGGTCAACATGCTTCATGAAGGGCTCTTTGGTGAGGAAGGAGGAGACATTTGTAATCACTCTATATAGCCTTTTGTTCATAACATGTCTTCAGTAAATCCTGACAGAGGCTCTGCTCTGGCATAAGCTGTTAGTAAATCTGGCCCTTATGGCATATTTCAACAACTACACAATACTGTTCAGTCAGAATATGTTTTTAAACAGCACCGCTCCAGCCATAAACGTCTGTACTAAAGGGCACGTGAGACTCCTCTGAACATTTGTGATTGATGACACAAACAAATCATTGAATCGGAGCTTTGAACTGATTCACAGAACAAATCAAACAATTACAGACTCTTAACAGCACTCTCAAGATTAACAGCAGACTCTTAAGTTTAAATACTATGCAATTAAAATGTCTTAGTCTTCACTCTCTCGCAACTAGACCAATGACACTTTCTCCACAGAAACTCCACTGCAAATTTGAGATTGTTATTCACTATTAATTATATAGGAGTGTCTCGTTTACTCAGTAGCTTTAAAAAATGGGATCACCTCTTTCAAACATTGTAAGAAGCTACAGTAGGTTAATAATAAATAATATTGCAACCTTTACGTCTATCCCTTTCATTCACGTCGAAATTAAACACCTGTCTACCCTGACTAAGAGAATGAACTCAGTTCTGCGACAGAGATGCCTCCGACACATTACTGGAGATTCTGGAGGTTTATTCTTAACTGCATACACCAGAGATATTCAGTACAATCAGCATCCGTCAGCTGACATTAAATTCAACAGGAGCATAACAGCTCAACTGTGTGTTTTCCGTCTCAAACGCTTCAGGCGGTTGCTGGTGCCAGCTAACACAGTCCAAGCGTTAATGCAGGCTTCTGTTTTTAGAGATTTGCCTGTCTTTCTTTAAGGACAAATTAGCTCTGTTCCTGAAGCTAAGAGCTGCCTGGCCATCACAGGTGAGCTCAGGACAATGAAGACTGCTCCAGCAGGAGGGCAGCGACATTACATGCTACATCTAAAGCCAATGTGAAACTCTGAGGATGTTCAGTGATGGGATATGCTCTTATAGAAGCCACAAGTCAGTGTGATTTTAACTTCATTCATATCATTTGCTGCATAATGAACTGCAGGGAATTTAAAAACTTTTTTCCTTTCAGCTTTCCATGGGTTTTGTATGTAAAGTCTGTGTCTCTTGCAGTTCAGCTTATAAAAGATGCATCTGTAGACCAATAACCGCATCTCACATTTTTAATAGCAGAACGTTCAATCGTAATGCCCCCACTTTCAATAGTTTAACTTCACTGAGAGGTTAGAATTTTGTGTTGAAAGATAAATGGATTTATTTCCACAGCTGCCACGTTTACTAATATTAGTGGAGGGATTGTGTATCATCATACATAATACAATTAATAAGGTTTTGCTCATATCCCAACCTCAAATATGATTTTAGAGAAACAAGTGATTTTGTTTTGTGACTTTGTTCGAAGAGACAATTGAGGGCAAAACCGACACTCTTATTTAGCAATTATCTCAACATGAAAATGTGCTTTGGTCAAACGCCAACTGCTATTTGATTCAGCATCATAGTGCTTCATGGGGTGATTATGGGTTTATTCTTTCATAAAGATAGATATAAAAATAGTCTTTTTCTCATCTCAGAGCGTGTTTGCTTCAAGAGCTCTTGAGTTGTGTTTAGGATAGTTAGGATGCTGCCTATCTAGGTCTAGTCGTATACAGCAGGCATGTTGTTGACCAGATCTGCTTCATTTCTTTGTGATTGTTTGACAATACTTATATATGTTATAGCAGTGATTAACACTGTCATTCTGCGCCATAAGATATTATTACATCATTTAACATCGTTTCTGCGAGTTGTTTCAGTCTCATAAGTCATTTCACCCAGTTCCTTTTGCCTGCAGTGAATAAATCGTGACGGCTTGAAGTAATTACCATAAACAAATATGTTGAGTGCTATATATACGTGCATACAAAGTTTCCAGGGGTTAACAACTGTACTATGGGTGTTAAAATGAGCCTAAAATAGTAGATTGTTGCATGCAGTTGCCGTGGCAATGGAAGCTCTGATTCTTTACTTGCGTCTTGCCTCGCAGCTTTTGAGTTCAAACTGTAAATCTCTTGGTTACAATCAGTTTAAAAAAAGAAATCATTAGTCCTTGATCTGTTTCGGCAAAAATGGCTTCTTATTTACAGAGAATCCTTGTAAGATGTGGACCCGGAGGAGCATTATTTACTAATAGATAAACTTTGTGTCTGATGTCATTGTGTTTGTGTGTGTGCAGGACTGATATAATGAAGCGTCACTCGAGCAGGACACACTTCCATTAATGGACAGCAGACAGGCCCAGATCATCTCGCAAACTAATGAGCTGGACCAGACGGGTAAGAGCTCTGAGAAATAGCTTTTTTTCTTCTGTAAAATTCCACGTCCCTTTGCTTTGGTTACGTTTATATTGCAGCTTTAAAGGAATAGTTGACCCAAACATTTTCCACATCTGTATGAATTTCTTTGTTCTGCCGAAACACAAAGGAAGATATTTCTTCAGAAAGTTTGTAACCAGCCTGTTTTGGGTCATCATTGACTTCCATAGTAGGGAAAAAATACTAGGGAGGTCAATGGTGACCCACAAACTTTCTTCAAAAAATGTCTTTCTTTGAAATTCATACAGATGTACTGCTTGAGGGTGAGTAAATGATGAGAGAATTTTGGTTTTTGTTTTTGTTTTTGGATTTTATTTAGTGTTTTAAACCAAACAATCAGAGGAATAGCACAGCCAAAATTGAAAATTTGCTTTACCCTCAGACCATCTGAGATGTGGACGACTTTTTTTTCCTTCAGTTAAACATTAAAGAAGTTTTTAGCTGAAACCATGGTCATTGTTGATTTATACGCACCTGATTCTGATCATCAGCTCATTAGAAGAGAGCTCCGTGTATGAGCTGTGTTCCCAATCGACATGGTCCCTACACAGTGTTCATTGCTCCCTTCTCCCCGAGCAGGAGAAATCCATTAAAGTTTACTTCACTTCGGAAAGTTCATTCACGGATTTGCGCTGTAAATATTATTTAAATTACGTCTCGCACATTTAAATGCACTTTGAATGGAACGTATACGTTCAACACATACATTCGCTTCGAATTGGAATCATCGCGGACAACATCCGGTGATGTCCACTTCACAGGGCACATACGTTCGAATAGAACAAATGTCTGAAGCGACAAGAGAAACAGACTAAATGTGCAGAGCGGTGGGGCGCGAGGACCGGGATTGAGAAACGTGGATTTATACAATGCAAGTCAGAAGCTGCAGACCATTCTGAATAAAAAAAAGGCATGTCAAGCTACATTGACACTACATACACTCCTGGTGATATTGAGGTCTTATGAAGTCAAATGCTTGGTCTATGCAGAACGCTGAGGATTATTTACAGCATTATTCCCTGTAATCCTGAGCTTCAGGCAAATGGGGAAATCAGATTTGTTTCTGTGAACGGATTCTTTCAGACTATCTTTCAAAGTTTTGATGCCGCTAACCTGACAAACTTGGCAAATCCAGTGATTATTTCATCATCTGACGCGTTCGCAACATTAACACAGCGTCTCATAAACACCTTTGTTTCCAGGCAGACAGATAAAAACACCCTACAGAGGATAGTTGACGGAGAAAGTGCTTGTGCTGAGTTCGGTGTGCCGTATGCCTCAGACGGTCTGTGAAGGGAATGTGGGTGTCCTGTAGGAGTGACATTTGAGTCTCGGCTGGTTAGGGACGTCTCTGCATAACAGAAAGAGATGTGACGTAACTATCTGTAAAATCACGGATGATTATGCTTAATCATTATGCTTATGATTTATCATGCAGCTCATGCAGTATAGATTTCTGCTTTTGAAGTGCAGCATTATATTCATGTTCATGTGATTCAGTGGCTGTGCTTGGGCACTGCAGGCTTTGGTTTAAGTGTGGTCCTCTCAGTTCCAGCTCAGGAAATTGGGGCCCGGAGCTCAAACAGCCACACAGATAAGCTCTGTAAGAAGGCCCGCTCTCAGAGACTGAAAAACAGCTTCATTGAGCTCGCCATTTTAATAGAGGACCAATAAATCATCCAGCGTTTCTTTTGCTCTCATTACCTACATCCGGTGCAGATAAATTGATCCTTTGCCTCCATTCACAAATGCCAGAGACCATTAAGCACTGGACTTGCGTCTGTGAGCTGATGGATGTCCTGATGCTGTTTTCCACACCTCGGGTGTTTAAGTGCCTGTCTGTGATGTTGATTTGACAGAGTGGAAAGGACACGGTAAGATAGCCAAAATCAGTTTTTTGTCAGCTGCATGATGTAATAGGGCTGTACGATTAATCAAAATAAAATGACAACTGTGATAAGGCTCAGCACAGTTACCAAATTGCAAAGGGTGTGACTTAATGAAATAAATAAGCACTGTGTGTTTGAGTGAAGCGCAGACCTGTGTTCATTTACACATGATCCACAAACTCACTGTCAGCATCTGCATTCACGCACACACACACACACATGCATACACAATATATTTGCTGAAAAGATTGACATGTATATTTTTATATTTATAGAATTTAGATTATATAGGGGTAGTTGACAAATGGTGTCCTATGGTGTGACAAAAAAAAAAAAACTTAACACACAAATAACATCTTCATTATTAGACTTACAAATTGCATGAGGGAGGGTTATATTCAGTATTAGTGTTTTTTGTTTTGTTTTGTTTTTTCCCATCACACCATAGCACACATTGATATGTCAACTACCCATATACATACATTTACAATATAAACATAACATATTTTTTCTGAAATATATACATGCATGTGTGTGTTTATATATGCACAGTGCACACACATACAAACATTTATTTTGGTTGTGATTAACTGCGATTAATTGTTTGACAACATTCATTTTAAAATCATATTTTTCTTAAATCTTTAATTTTTTTACAGTAGAATATTACAATAATAGTATTTCTTTAAGTATTTTTATTTAGTAAGTAATATAAAAAATAACAGTGCATTATTGTATTAATAAAAGTAATATTAAAAAAGCACAGCAAACCAGAATTTTCTTACAATCATACAGTGCTTTCGTACATTTACATTCTTCATAAGCTTCTTGTGGTTTAAAAAAAAAAACTATTAGAAAAAAAGATTATTAGAAAATAAATCTAATGAAAGCAGACACCTTTTTGTTTCTATGGCAGTCATGAGTTAACGTTAACATTTGATTAGCATCGATATTCTGGCACATTTAAAGAATTTACTGAAGTCAATAACTCGTATAAGACTATCAATCACACACAAGCAAATTAAGTTTGTTATTGTAATGCAGCAAATTAGGAGCTTATTGAGGGAAAATTCATAGTAAATAGTGAATTAGTGTTCCCTATTCTAAAGTGTTACCTAAGACTTTGGGAAGAGTGGAGTGGATGGGAGGTGATTTTCAGGTAATGATAAGATGCCATTGTGTCGGGTGGGTTGAAGGGAGTCTGCTGGTCCTGGATCTGCTAGTGGTATCAGCAGATAATGGTTGAATGCTCTGTGATGATGCTGAGCATCTTGTGGTAGAGGTCTAGCAGTGATGGTCTGAGCTGCAGAGCTTTCTGAGCCCACATGGAGCAGTTATTATAACATGTAATGAGTTTGCTCGCAGTATGTTCAAAGAATAAGACCACCCTTCCATTCAGAAGTAATAAAAATTTAGTAATTGACAGTCATAACATTGAAAACAAAGCAATAAATGTGTGCAAACAAAACTCTTGAGAATCTTTGTCGAAGCTATCTAAAACCTGTGCTCTCTGACTCTGAAAATTGTGTAATGCAGAGAATGAGATCAGAGCTTTGCATGCGGCGGACAGAACGTATCGCAACGCATGTTAAAGGGACGGTTAACTCCAAATTAACATTGTGTCATCATCAAATCTGTCACTGTAGACATCTCACCGACAATTACCTTCCTTCTTCCTCAAAAGATGTCCAAGATGGCTGTGGCTTTCATATTGAAAAAGCAAAACTGGCTCATTATCATATTCATGATCCAATTTGACCATCTGTGCTCCTCTTACAGTAATGTAGTTATTGAGGGATGTGTGGAGCTCTAGGCCACATGTGCGCTCAAGAGCTGAAGCTTTGGTTAACAGCAATCCCATTTGGGCATATTTTCCCCTCTTCCTTAGTGTAATTTAAACCCAGACGTGACGCTACTGCAAAGGCAGAGGATGCTGAGCGAGTCTGGCAGAGGTTTGGTGTACCAGAGCACTGACACCTGCCAAAACACCATATGCTCTGCTGTACTTCCCCGTGGATTTATGTGATCCAGTCCTGATCCGATACATTATCCTAAGAGTCTTTCACACATCTGATCCACAGCATATTCTCAGAGATTTATACTTCATGCGTGCTGGTTGATGGCTAAAGTCCCTGACATTTCATAGCAAGAGAAAGGGAACTTTTCCATCCGATGTCAGAAGTAGTTGGTTAGCTTACAGTAGTTAGCTTCATGCTAGTCTACAGCACATGATCATGTAAGCTGTGCGTGTTCAGATGGTACCCCATGCCATGTGATTGTATTATAGTGAAGGACTGTAGTGTTCTGGCCTACAAAATGAATGTTGCTATAGAGTAGACTATAAACAAGTTCCTGAAATAATATAGTAGAAGGATGCACATAAGTGGTGTTCAGGTGTATTTCAATGTATATAAAATAATAGTTTTTCATTTAATCTAATTGAATTTTTGGTAACACTTCAGAATAATGTATTAGCTAACCATTAATTAATGGTTCATTTGTTCGCAATTAAGCATCCGTGGAGAAAAAACACACTAGTAATTAATGATTAACTTAACATTTTAAGGGCCCGAATTATGCATTAGTTAAGCACAAATAAACTAGTAATATATGATTAACAATTATGCATCAGTTAAGCATGAAAACAGGTAAAACTAATGGCTAATCACCGATGTTATTCAGTTAGAACACATTTCACACGGCATGATTCTGAATCGCCGACAGGTCCACATATTTAGCATGCCAAATGTCTCACGGGTGTCAGCGACTCGTCTGCGATTCTCTTCAGATTGCATCTTTTGATAGTTCACACTGTGTGATTGTCACATAAAACAAGCCAGTCAAAATCGGAGCTGATATCGTGCAGTCTGAACTCGGCATTAGCTTTTATCTTGTATTGTATTTTATTATAATATAATAAAAATCACCATGATTTTAACTGTAAAAAACAAAAAATGATATGGTAAAAACCTGTTAAATGGTTAATTCCACAGGGAAAAACGGTAAACTAACATTCCCAGAATTCCCTGCAGAAACTTTGCAATTCTTTTGAAATTCTATTAGTAACTAATTAAAAAATAAATGTAGAACAGATCAGTATAATATAATATAATATAATATACTGTAAAAAAAAACGGTAAAAAAAACACAGCTGTTGTTCGACAGTAAAAAAATACGGTTTTAAGGTAAATCTACAGTTAAATACCGTAATTTCATTAACTGATTTAATGTTAATACATCAACCTATTGAAGTAATGAAATCTGTTTTGTATCTTTGAAATACACTGATAAGCACAAAATGCAGGTGATGATGACAAAGTCACATGATGAACCAAAGCCCATCACAAGCAGCTTTTAAATATGAACATAGATAGGAGCTCAGAGTCATTCACATGCATCAGAAACGTGTATTAAATCAGATTTATTCTTATTCTTATTAATTCAACATTTTTTACATCCAGATTTATGGCATCTAATAGATTTGCTGTTTTTGTTATGTGGAAAAAATAATAAAGTTGACATATATGCCACAAAACAGATGTTTTTTTGATGGGAAACAATGAACAGCACCATAGCGTGTTACAAAGACAGAACACTGCATTGATTTTCATAACAAAGGATATCTTATCAATATGGTGTTCAGTCTGCAACACCAGAAGATGTTCTAGAACTGGTAACAAATTGAAAAGTCATGAAAATTGGTTACAGATTTTTTTTTTAACTCTACAGAGGGGATATTTATATAGCACAGGTGCCTGCTGCATGAAGAGCCCTTGATTACAGAGTGTTCACATCTACAAGTAGTCATGTTGTGAGGTCAAAACTGTTTTTTGTAAAGCTGTTTCCAAAGAGTAGAAGCACAATAAAACTTGAAATCCCTAAACTACAAATAAAAACCATTTACATAATTAACATTTACAAAATAATAAACAATACAAGTATAATTCAAAGAAATAAAATAGTTTGCCTTTTAAAGGTGGTGAAGTCTTGGGAAGCACACTTCATATCTTAATCATTTGTAACTGAAGTGAGCACAGTGCTCAAAATCATATTTTTAATAGTCTTTTTTAAAAAGAGCCTCACTCTGAATGTTGCAGACTGTTTTAATTTTACAGTTTACAGAAACAGGCAGGTGGATATAGTAAAAGTGGTTATACAGTTTCCAACATACTGACTGTTCCCTTGACTTCTCTGCTTAAGCTTTTACAGACTAATTAGCGAAAACAAGCCAACCAGTCTCTCTGTATGAACTCTAATATTTCTGATACATTGTTATTTTCTGTTATTTTTAACAGTTGACTTCAAAAAGGAATGAAGCTCATCCTAAGTACTTTGGTAATAAATTGCATGATTCATAAGTGAATGTTTTTCTGAAAAAAAAAAAAAAACAAGAATAAACAATGTTTTAATTAAATGTAATAATTTAAATAAAGTCTAATCAGCAAAAAGAATATAATACAAATATATCAACACCCATGATGAAGTCAAATTCTGATGGTATTTAATATAGACTTTACACATATGCTGTAATAAAGTCTACACATAATTCTGATAAGTACCACTTAAGTACATTACAAAAAATGTCTTTAATATATATATAATTTAATATGATAATCTATTAATATAGTGCTTGTGTTTCTTTGCCTAGGTTCACAGAATCTGAAGAGTAATCTAAAGCTGTATGTGGCCACAAAGCTGAATGGTGTCGCAGACACTGCCTTACACACATCCTTCTGGAGCTGCTGCAGTGAGCACAAAGAGATACGGCTCATTCTGCCTCAGTACTAAATTGGCCTTAAAGAAGCAGCACTTACCACGGCCACTGTCAACACAAACTCCTTTAGAGGACAGCCAACTGATGAGTCCTCAAACTACACAATATCCCTCACACCCTGTGCTACAAAGGGCTTGAGCCCCCTGGGCCTTACCGAGAAGAACGCAACCAGCACCATTTCACCATGATCGAACCCGCCAGCATTCCTGGGCTCACACAGGACTGTTTGATTCAGCAGAGTCGCACCTGTCCCAGTTGCTTCATTGAGACCAAGGATATGTCAAATGTGGAGGCCAACATCAACCTCAAAATGGCTGACATGAGCCGAGACTACAGCACCTGCCCTATCTCTGATATTAACATGCAATGCATGAGCACAAGTGAGACGGGGAGTTACGGAGACCAGCTCCTCTCGGATCAGCTTTTGAGCTTTCCTGTCCCCAAAACTCAGCTAGCTGAGAAGAAGGACACAGAGAAAACAGACATAGATGACTCTGCCTCCAAAAACCTGTATGAGGGCCTGCTGTTAGACAAGTGCAATGGAGAGGATGGTTTGCTTACTAATTCAAATCAGGACTGGGGCTACTTTGAGTCCTTCATTAGCGAGAGCAAGATAGAATTGCTGGACCTTTGCTCCAAGAACGAGCTCTCCGTAAATCTCTTCTCTGAGGAGGACGTGGACAATTACATGTTTGATGATGATGACGACTCCACTCTGAGCAGCGACGTGTGCTCGTTAAAGATCCGCTACGAGTCTTTCCAGGACAACATGAGGGAGAAAACCAATGTTCTGCAAGAAGAAACCCAGTTCAACTTTTTCCCAAGCGTCTTGGTGAACTGCACCAAGAAAGAGGCTGGTGTGGTAAAACGAGTCGTAGATGAGCTACAACCTAAATCAGAGGAGCTTGGATTTCAAAGTGACAGCAAAGAGGATGGAAATGACTGCTCCATAGACCAGACACCTGGTTACAGCCCCAAAATGAACTACTTTATTGATTCAAGCATCTCTGCTGATGACTCAGGGGAGTACAGTGATGACAGCTCCTCCACCGTTTCCCCTTTTGACACCTTCCAAGACAATAGGCCCAAAAACTTGTTCTCACAAAAGAACGCAAGCTGCTCCAACCATCTGAACTACGGATTGCGGGCCAAGAGAAAAGTTAGGTATAGTGATGACTACTTGTATTATGTCGAGTCCACCGAAGGAGAAAAAAACATTGAAAAGCGAGAGAAACCACCAATTGCTCCAAAGCAAGAAGAGGATCTTGACTGGTGCCCTAAAAAGAGACGGAAATACTCTCGCAAGGATCCACCTGTAATAATCAAATACATTATCGTCAACAGGTTCAAAGGAGAGAAATGCATGGCTGTGAAGCTGGGCAGAATCAATTCAGACGACACAACTGTAAGCCTAAATGAGGGTGCCATCAACAAATACGAGAAGCTCGCACCTCTGAAAGATTTCTGGCAGGAGAAACAGAGAGAAAGAGAGGAACAGCTTAAGCTGGCAGCAGGAGATAAACACAATTCTCACCACCATGCCTTTAGTTCCAGTCCCCCCAAAAGGAAACACAAGCTAGCACACAGGCTCAGAATTCAGAGAATTCAAACTGTGGAGCAATCACCCAACACGCAGGGCCTCTTTGCCTCTGATCCCAGGCAGGAGGTTGCTTCTACAGATGAAACTGCCTCCATGGGAATGCCATTAACAATAGCCACCAGCTGTGCAAGCACATTAGACTCAAATGACATCATACACACTGCAGCCCGGAAGAGCAGATCACAAGAGAGGGAGGAAAGGAGAATAGGGAATAAAATATTCAGAATACAGAAATTCAGAAGTGAAGCCAGACTTAGGAGCAAGAAAATGAGAGACCTTGTGGAGAACAGCGAGAGCGTGACAGACCTGACAGAAGTTTGCTCGCTGCAGAAAAATATGGACGCAGTAGGAGGTGCTGAAGATGAAAACGTCAGCCCAGCTGCACACAGTCCCCATTTGTGTGAGAGTCAAACGGCTAATGCCACTGAAAAATTTGTTTTTGTGTCTAGCACCTGCTCCCCCAACAAAGAGTCATCGTCTGAGAACGTGGCCCCAAGTGTTTCCGTTATCCCGGGTGGCTACCTGCAAACATTGTTAGATGCCTCTGATTCTTCAGGTAGCACCGGTATCCCCTTTTTCTCCCAGCAGACCCAGCACTCGCTGGACCTCTCTTTAGAAAAGCAGCAGTTCACCTCAATTCCGCTAGAGCAAAGCTGCGTCCTTTCTCCCCCATCAGAATCAGAGCTCCAGCAGTCACCCCAGAATTGCCCGACCCTCACCCAGATGTGGCACCCCCAGATTGGTCCCAACCCGCAGTTCGCCTCTGCAGATATTGCTGAATCTGCGATCCAGCCCAGCAGCTTCACCGGAGAGATGGCTATGCCGCTGTCTGAGAGTCTGACCGTGTCAGGCTACAGCCAGCTGAGTCTGGAGAGCAACAGAATGCTTTATGAAAAGAATTACGTGCCTGAGCAGCCGTTGCCTCCTGATGCTGAGTTTCAGGCATGTCAGGGGCAGCCACAGTTTCAAAGAGCCACACTGCACACCGACAACGGCCGGCTCATCAGTTTCAACTCAGTTGGCTCGCTGTCAGCTACTTCTAGCAATTACAGCTCTCTGAGTCTTAAGTCCTGCGAGAAGGATGGTGAGGATGATGTGAACGAGAACTTTCTGGCCCACTGCAGTCCCAAACTGGTGATTCAGCAGAGTATCGATGCAATCACACCCCTGAGGGAGTCTACAGACTTGCTGGATATCTCCAACTTCACTCCGGATAAATTCAGACACACATCATTGTCAGAGCTCTCTCCCCCAGAGACGCCTAATTTATCCCCCCAAGTTATGGGCCGTGAGATGAAGATAGCTGGGAAGGCTGCCAACCTCCAGGATGGGGCTAAGATGCCATCCACCAAAGATGTGGACTGGAACTGCAAAATGATCGAGCAGCAGGATATGGCCAGGTATGCGGTAGATGGGCACAATTTTCAATTGCACATTTTCAATGGTGAAGACAACTTAAGCCTGGGGACAAAAGAGGAGAATCTGGCTGACTTTGATGGTGATATGATGAGTGCAATCAAGGGGACTAAGGCAAAGAGGAAAAATAGCAACAAACAAACTGCAGGCCAGGGTACCAAAAAAAGCAAAGCACCGAGAGCTCCTAAAACAGAGAAGGGCAAAATTCCACGCCAGACCTCACGAGCGTCTAAAAAGTTAAAGGCCTTGCTGGATGAGAAGGGCGGTAAAGGCCAGACTGATAGTGTTGCTCATTCACTGAAGGACAGCGGCTCTGAGGAATGGACAGCAATAGGTAGCTCAGAGAGCAGAAGTCAAGTCCACGATGACCAGCGAGAGTTTGAAGAGCCATCCAACATCTTGTCAAATATTGTCTCAGGGATGGCTGAAGTACAGAGATTCATGATGGCCTCTGTTGAGCCAATATGGGGCCCTACAGCAAATATCTGCCTGCCCTCAGAGGCTAACAGCCTTAAGTTAAAGACTCTGAAAATCCTAGAAGGAACTTCATCCGACCCCAAGAAGAAAGGCAATTTGGCTGCTGGGGGCACTAAGGGCAGAAAAAGTGGGACAAAAGTTGGCAAAAACCAGGCAAAGTTTAATGCCTCCTTGCCTTTTTTCCCTCAGTTGGCCTTGGGCTGCAACATGTTCGACAAGCCTAACCTTGGCGTTCCTGGTATAAACGGGCCAGCACACAAGAAGATGTACCGTCACAAAACCAGTGCAAAATTCCCCCGGATTGAAAATCTAAAGCGCACGCGACCTGAACGAGAGCCAAATAAGGACATATCGTTAATGGCATCCTTTGAGAAACTGAGGTAATATTTTATATCTAGCTGCTGATGCACGTTCCTCACTTTCCCGCTTCCTCCTCATTTCTTGACATACCTACACTGACTCAAGACCAGAGATGCATGGAATTACGTTATCCTTTACTACCCCCTCCTTGTTTTTGCCCCAGAAGAGGATATTGATATCTTGCATGAGAAACTTCTTGTACTCGCAAACTACCTATTGATTGATTTTGCAAGGCTTGATTGAGATTTTAAATGACCATGGCTGCATTTTTCTTCTGCGTTCTTGTTTTTGCTATTTTTTTCCTCGCAGTTGCTGATTCGTTTTTGTCTGAAGAAAAGAAAAAAAAACTTTGTTAAGTGCGAATTCTGTTTTTGGACCTTTTTTTGTTCATTTTTCAGGGAATCTTGCTGCCCTTATGTAATTATATTTCTCTCTTCAAACATGTAGCTATTATAAAATGTCTTTGTGTGAAACAAGCTCCCCTTTCGATTATGTACGCTGAAACAGATACGCTCCTCTCTCTTTACCCTTTTACTGCCTGACTTTTTTAAGTGTGAAGTGCTCAGCACCTTGTCTAGGATAACAACATCCTTGGTAGATCCATAAACATTAACAGCACACAATGGGACCATTTTGTATTGAAGACATATCAGATTAATGTTATTCTAATTTCGTACTGTTGGAATGTACTTATAATTTTCTCTTATCTACTATGCTTTTTACAGGAGTTGTACTGGAAATTGTCTTAGAGGGACATTTCTATACCATGGAAATCCCAAAATGGTTCATTTTTGCTTTCTTTTTATACTTTCATTTAATAAGAATAATAAGAATAATAATGGGAATGGTAATGTAATATACTACTACTAACAGATTATTATTATTATTATTATTATTATTATTATTATTTAGTACCACTGTACAGAAATGCGCTGTTTAAAGCAAAACATGAAAACTATCAGTGTGCCAAATGTAAATTTCTGTACACATTTATAATCTTTATGAATACTTTCTGTTTCATTTACTGTCCTGATGAATGCTGGCTGTTCTCCTTCAAGACTTAGCAAGATCTGACATTTTTTTTGGTTAGTAGTTTGGTTTTATTTGGGGACCTTATCGTTTGAAGAGCACCTGCAGCTGACAGTGGTACAACCACTCAACCAAAACAACTCAACTCTTTTTTTTGTTGTTTTTACTCGCCACCTTAATTAACAAATTCAATGTACCTCAGCATTACGTCAACTTAGAATCAAAAAGAGAAGCAAATATGGACCCTTCTAAACACAGAAGGAGGAAAAATCTGAGAGGTGGACATGGATCATGTTAACTGAGGATGGCATCTGTCCAGCATCAGTCGACAAAAGATAATTTCACAATCTACTGTAACAGGAACTGTGAACATAATGTTTCATATTTTAAGTATTTGTTGAATGGAGTATTTTTAATGGTTAAGAATCTGTAAAGAATGTCTGTTTTGCTTTAGCCCACACATTTCCCTTCCTGTTTGCCCTAAATAGATAAGTAGTATCATGTGCAAACAATTATAATCAATTAGTTTTGATGAACATGCTACGTTTTGTTTCATTCATTTTCTTTAACCCATGCTCATTGGAAATACGTGCTTGTGCTGATGTTTCTGCAATGCCAATATTATGTAACTTATTCCGTGTTTTTTCGGCAGTTTGAAAGTGAAATGTCCAGTGAGTGACACAAAAGTGCTTGCTCAATATGTGACCACGGGCAAATACTGCACCCTTTTTATTACGTTGCTTCAGGTACATATTGTGGCAGGTACACATCAGGATTCAAATGTCCAAGTGGTGTCACTAAAAAGTTAATGCTCTATTGTGTTACCAAACCAAACCTACCCGAAAATTAGACAAATACTTATTCTCTGTTGTAACTGTGTTATTTGAAGTTATTTCTATGTGGGTTTGAGATGTTTTGTCTAACATTATTATCACAGGATTGACACCGGAGCGCTTCACCAAACAAGTGCAATGCTGTATCGGATGAGCAACCGAGCAAACTTACTTCCGTTAGAAAATTATACCCATAAATTGATTATATATATTATATATATTGATTTTGAGGTCATACCATAATATTGTGAAATAAATTGTACGACGTTTTACTGCCTGTAGAAATGTAGGCAGAGGCATGTATTTCCAATGCGCCTGGGTAGGTTTTATTAGTGGCTCATTAGTGCCCCCTAGGTTTTGTCACACATTTCATCTCGATTCATTGTAGCTGGAAAACCTTTGAAACCAAATTCCTCCTTTGAAAAGCACTGAATCCATTGGCATGTACCACGCATAGATGAATAAACAACACCTTTGAGTCGCTCTAGGAGGATATCTCAGGTAAAGTAATGCCTTACCTATAGCTTTTACCTTAGAAAGATTTGACTCTGTCCCCTTCTGCCTCCAGCCGGCCATGTTTAGCAGCAGGATGATGCTGATGAGGAAACTGCACATGGGCCGCTCGCCCGTCTAGCCTGCCTTCTCTCATTTCTGCCTGTTGTCAACTGAATGTACTTCAAGTTTTTTACAGCGTGCCACTGTTAAGCTGCCTCCTCCTACTGGTGCTAAGAGGGTAACTGTATTCACCCAGAAATTATGACAAGGATTATATCGAAACCCTGCTCCTCTCTTTATGAATGTACAATATATGGTTCTGTTTGATGTTTTCACAACACAATTCTTTGTCATTAATTGGAATTGCTTTTGCCTTTTTGTTGGAGAAATTATTGAGCTTTATAAATATTGTCTAGAGTTGATACCAGAGGGATTCTTAATTAACTCTCGACATCACAAAAATATTGTATATTTTTCTCTGTGCCAATTTGTAAGATATTTTGTACGTGTATATTTTTCTTAGAAAGTGCTGTGAAGTATTAGTATGTGTGTGTGTGTGTGTGTGTGTGTGTGTGTGAGTAACCTTTTTTGTGCCTCTGTAGGCAGTGAAAAGGATGTAAAATGATGAGCTTTTGGTTTTAAAAACCAAAATATTAAGAAACAAAAAATGAAAAGAAAAAAAAACAACTAAATTTTGTTGCAAGTTTTGTAAGAGGAAACTTATCTTGTTGTGAGAGTGTTGTGTTATCGTGCAAAACACTTATAGGCAAAAAAGTACAGACAAAAATTGTGAACTATTCGCTGTTTTATAGATTTTCATGTAAATTATTCTTGTATTATTTTATGTTGTATCTGTTGCAAAGGTTTTAAATATTTGTGAACAAGCCTGTATGGTGAAATGTAATATTGGTAACTTGCTGAGTTTTGTAATAATGTTTATGGAGTACATATACAAATTAAAAGGAGATTTTGAATGCAGCCTTTTGAATGTTTTCAAGCTTCTTCCATCGCTTTACTTTGTTAATGCCTGAACAAAGATGACAGTAGCTGATGCCTTGTGCATTTACGTAAGTATGTGTTTAGAAACTTGTTAGATTCACACTTACATTTAATGTGGCATGTTTATCTCTCTCTCTCTAAAAGTAAATAACAATGCATGCCTGAATGGTAAACACTGTATGACATGAATTAGGATTTAATGAAACCCATGTTTACTTATTTTAGGTGTCATCATTGTCATCATCATGATGGAGACTTCCAGTGACCGAAACCAGTTGTTGTGTTCAGTTTTTAATCCCATTATGTTCTTGGTTACTTTATAGTAGCAGCTTTTTTACAGACAGCATTCAATTAAACCAGCAGAGGCCTTTATCGGACAGCTTAGTTTCATTATTTTTTTTTATCCTTCCAATTTATTTTTTTTTTTTTTCATAGCCCGATTTAGGTCTGTATCTCAGTAACTTCAGTAAAAGAAGTTTTGTGTCAAAAGTCCAGTTACACTAAATTCATGTTTGCTCTAAAACAAAGAAAGTGTCGTGAATCAGAATTATGATATCTTTGTATAAAGTTCATTGGGTAGCGCTTGTTAAACACTCTCAGAAATAAAAGTACAAAAGCTGTAGTTGGGGCAGTACGTTGGTTCACATGTTATGTTCCTTTTGTATCTTTATACAGAGTGAGCGAAATGTATATGTGCTTTATCTTATAACTTATGGAGCATTCGTTTTGTTTTTTTAGTCAAGGTAGAACTATATAGAATTAGATTTTAGCATTGAAAGTGTGATGTGTTAATGCAGAGCAATTTCAGAACTGCAGTGAAATTATATTCTATATTATATTCAGTCGAATCACTAAAGAGCTCAGAATTGATCAGGCGACTGTTATGCACACATTAATTAACAGTAGGAAATGCTCTGCATCATCACATTTATTCACATATTTATCATAGATCTTTTCTTCAGAAGTCAGGATGGATGAATAGAGGGACATGTTTTCTAATTTTTGTTTGAGTTGCATTAATTTTATATTATTTATTGAAGTTGCTTTATTGTGAGCAAAATAACATTGAAGTGATTTTACTGCACTAAGATAGAACCTATGTCCTGGTTACCGGTAATCAGTCAGTGTTGTGAGGACGGTGTCAGCGTTCAGATCTCTGCGTTCGTCTCAGTGGGAGTAAGTAAATCACACTAGCAGGTGCTTCATTAAGCTCTCAGAATAAAACGAGTTTACTTTAGATAACTGTTCATTATCATTAATTATCTTTTCATTTAAAATCTTACATTTGTTTTTGTTCATGTAAAAGTTTTAAAATGCACTGACACATACTGCCTTAAAGTTTCCTGCACAATGTCTCGAACCAATAGCTTGAATGGACACAGCTTAATATAACTTTCTTTCTCCTGTGGAAGACAAATAAACATGTTTGGAAAGTCCACACTGTATAAAAACATGCTGGGAATATACAGGATTAAAGAGGATCATTTTACAATAAATTACCGTAGTTAGACATCTACTGTTAAATCAATGCATGCTGGGCTATTTTCTTACAAATGACATCAATGCCCTGAATTTTATGCAAGCAGCTATTGGTGCAAATGAATAAATAGAGGTATGATGTGCGCTCTCTAACATCACCGTAATAGCACTTACTATTGTAATTGTTTTGAAGTCACCATAATGGTAATTGGTGATCCCATTGGGCCGTGTATATTTATATTTAAATTTCTGATCTAGTCATGTCAGAAGTGTGACAAATGAAAATTAAATTAAACAAAATTAAAATTTGTCAAGATGGTGACTATTCTTAGCATTAACATGAATGTGTCATTTTAGCATTATTTAAGCATGAAGATTAGTCAACAACTTATTTCATATTCAGAACAGTTTGTGGATGGATCAACAGCTGAGATACGTCACTGAAACATGTGACTGAATAATGCTCAACTTACAAACTCCATAATGGTAACAAAAATGGTGACAAACCAAACAAACACAATTTAAACCCATTATTACCTACTAAATAAACAACAGCACAGCTGCACTGTAGAAACAGTATGACACTGTATAGTTAGATACAAGAAAAGTCCCACTATTCAGTTTCCGACCTGGAATATACTATAATTTCGCACTAGTTTGAACAGTGTCAAGCATATTTGGGCCCCACTGACTTTCACTGTATGGAACATATTGTGTTTTGTGTTACACATAAAAAAATAAATGCACATAGGTTTGGAACAAATTGGAGATAATGGTTGATCCAAGAATTCTGTGTCCAGTTTTAGGAGTGTATAAAACATAACTAGGACAGGGAGCTATACTATTTTCTTTCTGTACAAAATGTATTACTTCCTGATCATGAAGTAGTGTTTAATCTCAAATCTAATGGCTTGAAAAGTAGACAAAAAAGAAAAATAATAAGTAAATTGAAATACATAGATGGATACAGTAGTATGATACCTCTTCCACATACATAAACAGTACATAATAAATATACATATATATATTTGATATTGTATTATTAGGAATAACCTGCTTATATTACATTACTAAAAAGCAGACTTCAGCAGGCTTTGACAGGGGCCTCTGTGGTTTATACTATTCATTAAGCCAGGAGATGGGCCCTGTGAAATGTAGCATTGGCCCTGCTTGATTGGTAGATCTTTCAACAATTCTTAGATGTAAGAGGTGTCTAAATACCATGAACTAACCAACGGAGTACCACAACTTCCTCTTCTGAATATCTACACTGGGCCCACTGCACATGGCCCTAGTAATCAGACAATCTAACAATCCAGTGTTCTTTCTGTCTGCTTTTCAGACATTCAACCAAAGACTGCCACCAAATACTTAACTTACAGTCATACGTTGGGCGCTCATTTATAAAATGTTTCCCAGAAACCATCGTAGAATAATCTCACGGTCATCTCTCAAATATGTGTTCATGTGATTCAATGCACATACGCAGAATTCTCTTTAAGATGTGACATCTATGAATCACAAATTATCTTCAACTTGCACGCAACGAAATGGTTTCAGCTCTCTGCCTTTTAAACCCCTAATTAATGTCATTAAAATATAAAAAATCCCCAGTCATCATCCAAATCTTTAAATTTAGAACAACAGCTCGCATTTCCAAAACCTGCTAGATTTCCAGTTACACCAGCTAGATCAGCCAGTTTGTTTAAAAGCATCTTATTGACATTACCGTCTTTGTATGCTAGACTGTGTTGTTGTTGTTTTTTTTTTTACTGAAATGCTAAATGACACTGCTAAAATGTTTGCTTCTTGCAAATAACAGTTGATTGTTTTAGTATTTCTCTTTGATGGTAAATTAAAGATTGTGTTTCACGTGTGGACTTTAAACATGGATACTTCTGATAAAAGTCATGACCAGTGATGACAGCTGACAATTAGGTACTGGATTTTTATTGCAAACACTATAAAAAAACATGTCAACCTTATACTAAAACTGAATAGCAAATCTATCATCGAGTTTATATTAATTGATTTTCATTCGACCATTAATAGATAATAGATAAACAATCTGCTTTTGGTTCTTCCGGTGTCTCTATTATAATGTCATAATAAAAGTTAAACTCTGTCTATTTTGAAACAAACTGTTAATTACATTAATCAATGTGCGCACGTAAAACTGTGTTTGATTATTTATTTTATTATTTTAATGTATTTTTTGTCAGTTTGTTTAATATTTAAGTCAAGAATGCACCTTTCAGATGAAGCTCTTGTACTGGGATCTAAACATGTCACAATTTAAATATGCCAATTGTTCTCCGAAAAGCCTGTCACACATCCTACCTGTTAAATACGACTGTTGGGACTTTTAAATTGTATTACGTTTCCGCACAGTTCCGCACACCGGAAGTAGAGTCGAGGCCGAAGAGACGCTTGTGAAAATGAACTCCTGAATAGCTGTCAAGATTAACATTCACAAACATCTACGAGGCAGATACGGAAGCGTGACTAGATAAGGCTTCGACACATCTGTGAAGGTATTCCTCCGCGTCTTACTCATTTCGCGGGTCAGTTGTTGCGATCGTCGAAATGACGCTGACTGCTGGCTGTTTTTATCTCACAGCCGTGCTAACGTTAGCTTCGCCTTAGCTTAGCACGAACAAGATCGCTGTTTCTCCTCGGCTGTGCGAGCGAGCTTAAACCCGGTTTGTGCTCATGCTACAGCTAGCATTAGCTTCCATCCTTTTCCTCGGTTCATGGTTGCGAAGAGGTTTGTCGTCACACATTGCGAAATACACCGTAGATGTAACATCGTTCACATTGCTTTGATGTTTTAGCAGCACATTTATGATCTGCCTTACATCGGTAGTTCAGTCACTGTGTTGATTGTACGTGGTATCAAGGACACACGTAAAGGTTGCTTTCCTTGAAATTCTTGAGCTTTAGCCTTTAGCATGTTTAGCTCGCTGATGCCATTTTGTTTTCAGTCTCTGGTTGCAGTCAGTTAATCATATTGGAACAAATTTGAGAGATCACAGTCCAACTCCATATATTATGTTACTTTTTAATGGCTTAGTCCAGTCAACGGATGCTCTCACGTTTTAACGAGTTTCATTAGCTTCAGGTAACCGTAAAAACACACACCT
Organism: Enteromius paludinosus; assembly: GCA_032361165.1. NCBI lineage: Eukaryota > Metazoa > Chordata > Actinopteri > Cypriniformes > Cyprinidae > Enteromius > Enteromius paludinosus. The sequence continues at coordinate 3,318,577 of JAUMHQ010000071.1, forward strand.
ATGCACAGGAACTGTGTGGCCATATCATGCCATTATCACAGTTTTATAGATGATATCGTATAGCTAGTAATGGATGATTGCTGTTTTTATTTATTGTGGCTACATGTCATGTGCAGTTGAACGCAGTGATTTGTGGTCCGTGTGTGTTTGGTCTGATTGACACTAACGTGTTGTTTGTGCTTTTTTGTGTGTAGTTGGATCTGACAGCTGGTCGCAGTGATGGAGGGTCAGGATAATGCAGATCAGGGCAGCAGTGATCAATCAGAAGTACAACGCAGAAGACAGCTGGACCGTCTGGACAGAGAAGAGGCCTTCTACCAGTTCGTCAACAATCTCAGCGAGGAAGACTATCGGCTCATGAGAGACAACAATCTGCTTGGCACTCCTGGTAAATTTTGAATCAAAATGATAAAACTAAATATGAGATGCTTACTAAAGCAAATGTACAAGCTGCATGCCAGCGAAATGATTTGTTCTCAGTGTTTTGGATTTCAGGCTGTAGGTGTTCTGTAGATCTAAATCCTTTTTGCTTCTGGGGAACTGAAGGGCGATTCAAATCCACAGACAGAAACAACTTTATTTACAAATCAGGGTTTCATAAATGAAAGTTTTCTTCTCTGTTGTGGCAGATGAGAGAGATTTCACAGAATTTCTGTGCTGCTCTTTTTTATGGAGTAAGAGACCGCCACAGTGACGCAAGTAGTCCTGCGTGTGCCATTACAAGTCTTCAAAAGCCATACAGTAGCTAGGTGCGAGGAACAGTGCCAAGTTAATCACGTTTACTGTACAGTAGTCGCTGTGCACAAATCTACCCATCCCCTGTTACTCTGTCATCCTATTCACATGTGAATATTCAGAATGCATCACCACACCAGGTTTGATGCCGGTGATGAAAACCAGTGATGTTACATGTGACAAATTAATTGTTTACTGAAACAACAAAATCTCTCATTTAGCCAAAACCACAACTTATTTAAAGTGAAATGTAAACATTGTTAGTCTTAAGGTGAAGGATTTATCTGTGCAAGTTAATCCAGTGAAAGAAGAATATGTCTTGCTAATCTTTAATCAAAATTTGGTCATTTATTTCTTCTCTGATGTCAGTTTGTTGGCTTGGGCAGAATATGCTTCTCCTCCAACCGTTAGTTTGGTTGCTTTGAGAGAGACATTTAAGGAGCGTTAAAATGAAACCTCTATCAGTATTTCACGGGCAGTTTAATCAATGGATTAATCAGATTTGTTGTATACAGGCATTTCCATTGCACGTACGGCAGCTTTTAAATCAACGTTTATATTATATTTCTCCAATTTGTTCAGATTTATTCAAACATACATGCATGTATACATGTACAGTATATTACATTGAGCAAAATGCTCCTGTCTACATGTTTTAATAGCTGGGTCGTTCCGGCTGGAATCATCAAATTTTGGAAAAGTTCCCCACCTGACCTCATCAGATTTGTCTAAAATAAACTCTGTGTGATGGGTAATATGCCCAGTAGCTCATATACAGAATATCAGATCTCTACTGTGCGTACTTTTATTCACAAAAAATCTGTAGAAAAAAGTTTGTTTTGGCGTCACAGTCTGAGTG
>JAUMHQ010000071.1:3320270-3334815 GCA_032361165.1 Enteromius paludinosus
TGACTGATTTGGATTGTCTGGACCCTTGGCAGTCTAACTACACCGTTTTTGTTGGAATATTATGAACCAGTGGGCTATCAGGGTGATTTATATGTGAGTACATACAATATTGTTATGTTTTTTTTCGATGTTGCTAGCCTGACAAAAACGCTAGTTGTGTTGTTCACCTGCTGTACTGATTGTATCTTGAAATGCCTTACATCGTTCGAATCACGAGAATCTCAGCTTTCCAAAGATATGTAACATGTTTAGCTTCTAATTTGTTGAGTTTTTGTACGTAGCGAATTACACCCTTTACCCATCCAATGTACCGCGGGCGGTACATGCTATCGCTAACAGGTTAAGTAATACACATAATTAAATAATGAATGGATTACCAACCGCATTCGTCATTATTGCTCTTTCAAATTCAACTCCATGTGTGCGCGCACTCATGTTGCCTAGTAACGAAGGTGCTGGCAAGCTGGCACTTGGCGGGATTATGAACTCGCCAGAGAACTTAACATCGTATGCTTGCACCTCGTCTATTAATTGTAAATACAAGTTATAATTATCTCTAACTGTTCAATACAAGGTGTGGCGTGAGATGCGTGTGAACTGGCTGAAATGCATGTGTCTCACGGTGAATGTGTGACACTTGAGAGCCCTGCTTTTCCTTGTGTGTTTTAGCCAATGCGATATGCTGATGCTCTTACCACACACACATTCAATATATTTTGATATATAAAATAAATATATACTAATAAAGAGCCAGATCATGTAAACTGTTAAGACTGACTATTGTAATATCAGTATCAGGTAAAATTACTCACGTTCATTTCTGCACTCGGATACATATATTTTAATTATCAACATTAAACATGGGTTTACTACAAATACAAATCATAATAGTTGAACTAAAGTAACCACACATTAACTTGGTTTTGCTATACTAATGTTACGCAAAGGAGTCGAGGAGTCGTTCGAATTCAGATGCGACATGTTTAATAGGATGATCAATGAGTGACAGGCAGTATCACAGCAACGGTAAACTGGAGCAGTATAGACAAACGGATGGTCAGGAATGCAAAGGTTAACAACAGGTAGTTCAAGAACAGAGAAATCATGCTGCATCCAGGAAACAAACAACAATCAACAAATCATGATCACACAAGAACATCCGGGTCATTATATACACGTAAAGCAGGGCGTGGATACAATAAAATACCACGACAACTAATGAGGGGCGGAGACCTGAGTTTATGTGACAGTTCATGATTGAAAACAAACCTACAACACAGAAGATCTGGGCTGGCACATCCAGTGAACTGTGACAACTAACCATTTATCTTCACCAATGTATTTGTGATTATACTTATTGTAATCAATCTGAATGACTATAGCAATGCACGCATACAGAGCGAGTGATCTCTGTGACGCCCAGATGAACAAAACAGACCCTCTCACCTCTGTAATAAACACGGAGATGTCAGCCCACCACTAGTGAATACAGTAGTTCTAGACTAAATGTGAATGTGCATTAATTCATCTCTCTCAAAAAATGGATTTAGTATTCATCAAAATGAATTAAAACAAACCTGCAATAATTAAATTACACAAATGTATCTGATCCAGTTCAACCATACTTACAAGCAAAAATGCCAAAAAACAAAACCCCAACTATTGTGCTTCATTTTCATTTTTCATTTTTTCAATTGCTGTAAAGTATTGAACTTTCTCCTGTATTCTACTTCACAGAGGTGAATTTACTTTTTCTTCAGCCTGAGGTTTATTGGTGACACCTTTTGGTGTGCTTTTACATTTGCTATAAATAGAATGTCTTATATTAAAAACAAACACTTAAGCTCTGCCCATATTTAAAAAGTAACGCAAAAGTAATATAACGCATTACTTTCCATAAAAAGTAACTAAGTAACGTAATTAGTTACTTTTTTTAGGGAGTAACGCAATATTTTAATGTATTACTTTAAAGTAACTTTCCCCAACACTGTTAATAGGCTTTACTTTTTTTAAGAGATGCTTTACAGCTGATATCATTCCCCAAATCCCTTTTGGCCACACTTTATTTTAGGGTCCAATTCTTACAATTAACTACAGCTATAACATCATTTGCTGCTTATTAATAGTTAGTAAGGATGTTGTTCAAATTAGGTAATTAAAGATGTGGAATAGGGTCCTGCAGAATATGTGCTATATGTTATCAGCACTAATAAACAGCCAAAATGTTAAAAGTAGGCAGAAACACCTAGTTAATAATGAGAATTGGTTGCTATACTAAAGTGTTGCCTTCATCTTTATTCATGTTAGAGCGCGACAGATTTCAGATTAGACTTAGAATATAAGTGTAGAGTTCCTGTAAAGCCTAAACTTTCAGTTTCCTCTACTTAAACAATGAGAATGACTTATGATATCTAATCAGTTTTTCTCCACGTCTGGTCCACACATTCACACACTTTAAGGATTTGCTTTATCTTGAGGTCAACTCTTAAAAGCAAACACTGTTCTACGACAAAAGGACAAATAGTAAAACTTTATTGGACTTGCTCGCCTTAAATCAGAGCTTCCTTATTTTTAGTTAGTTTGGTCTGTTTCTCAGGTTAATTATTTATTTGGTCATTAAACCATTCTCTGTTAGCACTGGAAATTTTTTTGCTTCACTACAAAAAAAGTGTTTCCGTCTTCCTTATGTTTAATGGTGTAATTGACATCCTCAAAACTGGCTTTTTTCTTTTTCTTTTCGATGAATAGTATAATGGGTGAATAGTATACATTTCCCAGTAAACCATTAACCAGTACGCTTTTCACAACATATGAATAACACATTTATTTGTCTAAGAACGTGAGTGCCTAAAAGCAGACAATATGTTGATGTATTTGACACTGTTGTGAAACCAAAATCCCCTTAAATGCATCTTTCTATTGTTTCTGGTTTCGTTCCAAGGAAGTTACAACATACAAAGACATACCTTTAGTTCAGAGATCCATCAACAGCCAATCACAGACAGTACACCTGTGCCAATTACCAAAAGCTACGCCATTGACAAGACATCTGACGATCAGCAAATATCATCATAAGACAAGGACTGTGACCTTAACTCTCTGAATGAAAGCAAAGTTTATCGCACCGAAACTGCACCCCTAGGGAGCACACTGTTGAGTGTTCAACAATGCGCAGTGTATGTGTCACCTATGGTGGCAGTCTATAGTCTGTGGTACAGAGATACACTGGCCTTATGACCATAGGCTGTAAAAGCATCTTTTGTTCAGCTAACCCATTATCCTCCAAGTACAGGAGCAATATTCCTGAAACCACCTGACACTACCTTTCTTGAAAGCTCATGACTAATTTCTTGGATTTAACAAAAACCTTGAACTTCAACCTGACCACACTGTCCTCCACTGCTGGATTAATATAAAACAGATGATTGCTGTCCATTCAGCTGTTTCAGCATCGAAGGACTCCATAATAGGAAAATATAAAGTCCCCAGATATTTCACCCATGGGTTGTTTGTCTCTTCAGACGTTTAATTCAGGATCAGACACTGAGACAGACTTCTCTTACACCCATTATTTACAGTTGTTTTCAACTGCTTACACACACAATCTTGTCACAGTTTCTGAAAGCTGGCTCTCAAACAGCAGAGCTGGGTTTGTGACATTTTAAATGCAATGCTTTTATTTTGCAAGAGATGTGAAGCATTTTGCCCAATTCTTGTATTTGTGTGCAGCGTTTTGGGAAAAAAAGGAAGAAGTAAATATTGAAAATGTATGTAAGCTGAAATTCAACCATTGACTCTCCAAATATAGGCAATATTAGCACATAAAATCAAACACAATATTAACAGGAGACACACTTTGGAGGAAAACATTACACAGTAAAACAGTATACCGATGTTACTAGAGTGTGCCGGTTTGGTCTGACTTGACCCCTGAAGTTTTTTTTTTTTTCCATTTTCTGTCCCTTTTGTTGTCACTGTCACCTTTAGCTTGCTTAGTTGGAGACGCTTGACAGATGGACAGATAAGAGAGCTGAAAGATGACATGTCTTAATCATGAACTGACTTAGCTGGAAGAATTGACTCTTTGTCACTGTCCTCTTGCATTATTGGAAAACTATGTGTCTAAAACTATCTTTATACAATCTGGATTGCACGGAAGTTCTGAGCGGCCATGTATTATAATTTTTTTCCCGTCTTGTTTTCTCGTGATCACGACATAACAAAAGTTGTTTTCGCGTTATCACGATTAAATTTTTGTTTTCTGGTCTCAACTAAAAACTCATTTGAAGGAATGAAGTTTGATTTAACAGCAAATCGAAATGCGAACAGAAAGCAATCAATAGATTTAAGAATAATAATTTAGTCTGACTATATTTAAATTACATATTATTTATTGTTAAATGATATCTATAGTTGTTCTTCTGGGTTGAATTCCAGGCTATAGCAATAGGCTGCGGGTCGGCCTGCATGGGAGTGAGCATAATGAGCTCAGATGGGGAAGACTGTACACTACCTCTTGTTGGATTTATACGTATTAAATAAACGCAAATTTGTTTTTGATTGTTTTTATTGAAGTAGACCTTTTAGGCTGTCTATATAGACATAACAAGGCAACAAAAAATACGTTTTAAACAATGTATTTCTATAATTTCAGCAGTGGTCAGATAATGCTGCCTGGTAATGTTCTTATGCCGGACATGCAAAGAAAATTAGGTCGTGATAATGAGAAAACAACTTTTGTTATGTCGAGATCACGAGAAAAATAAGACGTGATCACGAGAAAACAAGACAGAACATTTTTTTAATACATGGGCGCTTAGAACTTCCGTATTGTCTGTATTTGAGCCAAAGTTGGGTTACAAAAACAAAACAAAAAACAAAACATGTACTACATTATTTAGAGTGTAGTTAGTGATTTGTTAAAAGCGAGAATTTAACCTAATAATTGAGTTCCTGAAAACCTGCGAACTATGACTTAAATGTAGATATTTTATTTTTAAAAGTAAAGTACCAATATTATATCTATACCATAATTTAAAGATCTCTATTATGGATTTATGGTTCAATTTATAAAGGCACAGTTACAGTCCCAAGACTAAAACAGGATAGATTACTGACACTGAACTTAATAACCACTTCTATTTAGTGTCTTTTGTAAATATTAATGTTTCATTGGTATACAAGCTCTTATGTTCCCAGCCCATTCATTTTAATGGGCTTCATACATCTATTTTCTTTTTAAATCCAGTCTTTCTGTTGAATTATCTTATGAATGAATTTTTCATTTTTCAATTATAAATGTATTTTTGACATCAATCCCTCTAACATTTAGCCCTTAATCATTTTGAATGGAAAAACTAGCAGCAATGGCTTAACCTGCTGATCTCAGACACCCAGGACACAATCTCCAAGTAGCTGTCAAAGCCAATAACAACAAACACCTGAAGTTATCTTCTTTCAATATGCAGCAGTATGTTTGATTGTTTTAATTCACCCTATTAATGTTTACCATTTTGCAGTTGAAACATTGCATACACTGCACACAATGTAAAATTACAGTCATGCAAACTCTTTGACTGATTAACTGTTCATATGGAAGGTGATAAAAATGGCCTCATTTGCTTTTCGTTTCTATATATTCTAAGTTCAATACAAATGAGTGAGACATCATCCAATATAACAATAAAATTAAGTCTTTATTGAGTTTCAGTCCAAACAAGATTACATAATTCAAGCCGAAGTCATCATGAAGATTCCAAAATACAATATTTAAAAAGAGCTTACTAGAGAAAAAAAATTATATTTACAAACAAACCTTCAGGCATTTTGAGGAATAACAGTTATAAATATTGCATAAAACTAATTTAAAAACAGACACGGTGGGAAATGGGATGGTTCTACAATATATACATCAAGAAAGAGAGTGTCTTTGAGGAGTTTCACACACATACACACACACACACACACAAAACAAGATTCATTACACATTATTGGTGCAGTAATAAAGCAGCATGCTGTTTACTGCAGCTGAGCCAGCAGTGGTTTACAGTCATCTGAATGATCCAGGCCTTCGACGGCTTCAATGAGCCTCTCCACTCTCTCGCTGGACAAAACTGTGCCTGCATTGCTGCGAAACTTGTTCTGAATGCTTTCTTGGCTGAGCGGGTTCCTCCAGTGACCGTAGAAGGTGTCACAGCGCCCCCTCAGGACGTCTCCACTCACCAGGGTGACCTCCACCTCACCATACATGATGTTGAAATTGGCTGGGTTGTCGTGGGGGTGCTCCACACGCACGCGGGATAGCAGAGCCAGGAGGTCGGGCCTCTGGAGGGCCTCGGGGTGGAAGGACTGCACCGTCACTTCCCCATCCAGCAGAGCAGTGCAGGCGTTGAACTGGAAGGAGTGGCGCGCCTGGTGCTCCGTCTCTGGGAAAGGCCGGTTGATGTACTTAGACAGTGGCACACGAAGCAGGATGTCCTGCACCAGGTTTGGAGAAATGCTGCCTCCTTTTAGGCCAGCCAGGGTCTTGTGCACGATGGCGGCGGCATCGGCGATCCAGTGCATGCCGAGGTGAGCGGGAAAGCGTTTGAGGGCGATGTCTTGCGTCTCTATGAGGAATTCGTGCCCATGCTCCTCCGGGGAAGCGATAGCGTTTGGGGCATAGTCTTCATAGAACGCGCTGAACCCGGCCACCCCGGGTACTGCGTCCAGGACGAGAGGACTCGCCTCCAGCCCTCGGGACGCCAGCAGCGCTGCTTCAAGACCCAGGCGCGAGGCGTTACCGATGTGAAGAGGTTTGGACTGTGTCGCTGCATTAGCCATCGGGGCACCTGCCAGAGATGCAGCGATGGCCAAGGCGTTACTGCACTGATTGCGATCCAGAGAGAGGAGGCGAGCACAGGCTGCTGCGCTGCCCATAGTGCCCACCACGCTGGGAGGATGAAACCTGATGGAGAAGAGAAAGAGTCATTATTTCACCAGTTCGCCACAGCTGTGCTAGAGTGCTCTCGGCTAAAGCTTGCATTCTTCTTAATTTTGGGTACATGCTATTTTCTTCTAGAAGTAAAAATTATAAATAGCAAATGATCTTGAAATCATGTGCTACTGGTCTCAAATTATGGCCCTGTCCCCCCTCACAACGAATATATCTAATATGTAAAGTCTTTTTTAATTGTTTGCAGTGTGAAAACCCAGTAAAGTCTGAAATAGTAATAGCATATGCAGTTAGATTCAATCGTCTCCTGACATTATTCCAGAACCCAAGTGGATTCTGTTTTCACAGCACTCAGGAAATAACAAATTATGAGTGTTTAACTATATTTTTTTGTGCACAAACAGGACTGCTCTGCGTAAACAGCTGTCTGAAGAAGCTTTGACAACTTTTACGGATGCTCCGACCCACCCAGCTGTGTGTGCTTTACCTCACAGAATACTAACACTGTTATACAGGCTGGGCTGTACTTAGACGTGCAATTACTCACTCTTTAGCTGAGACAAAGAAATGGACTCTAACCTCTTAGGGATGTTGTGAGCCTCGTTGGAGAATCTCATCAGTCTGCCTTGGATTTCGATGCCCACATTGAAGGCGGTTAGAAAGTCAAGCCCGCTTGGTTTGCTATTGTTGTGCAGCATGTCACTTATAGCCAGGAGGGCAGGCAGCACTGCTCCAGAGGGGTGGGTAGCTGGATGCCAAGTGTCGTCAAAATCCATTGAATGAGCCTGTGAATAACCAACATGGTTTAGAGTGTTTTTCTGTTTCTACATATTGGCATTTATGTCTCATTGCCAAGTCATTGTCTTCAGCCAAAACACTAGAGAGGAAAAGGAAAATCTTGTGCATGGTTGCAGATAGCATGAGCAAGACCCAAAAAAAACAGCCTGTCTAGTTTCTATTTGAAACACTTCCTGGAGTGTTATTGCATAAACACGCTCAATTTAGTGGATGTGTCTGTGTTCAGTGAAAGTTCCACAGTGCTGAGGTTTCATCATTTGAGTTGTTTGGCGCGGAATGTTGCAAAACAAGTTTATATATAATGCTTCATTAACTGTCTTGGCTGGATGCTAATTTCAAGACTCGCGGAACAGGACTTTTTCTGGAGAAACACTAAGAATGTGGCCAGGAAGCTGAATCACACATTCACTGCAAGCTGAACTAGGAAATTCAATTATGACTCAATGCATGTGATGACACTCACCGCTACTCCATTCACAAACGCTGCGAGGGTTGGAGAGAGCTTTACGCCTTGGCGGCCGTAAACGAAGCTGACGTCATCAGGTGCGTACATGTGCTTGAGGAAAAAGATCAATGATTCATTCACACATCCAGATGCCAGAAATGGGCAACATTACTGCTCAAACATAGACATTGTTTGCACACCATTAAAGAATTTTATTCTTTAAAAATAGTGTCTCTGAATGATGGAAAAACACAGCTTGTTTTCTCTGCAGTGTAGTATTCATGATTTAATACAGCGCTGTGCCTTACCTGGCAGTGCTGAAGAGAAAGTTCAAACACATCTGTGGTGCTTCCCAAAAGACCAACACCGATGCTATCTAAAACCATGCGTTTGCTGCGCTGCAGCACGGTTGGTGACAGATGGGTTGGCTGGACGCTCTGAATGAACCTGCCAAAACTGCTGGTCACTGTCTCCTCAGGAGCAGGACGCTCCACCACTGAAAACAGATGAGAGACAGTGTAAACTAACAGTCGAACACTTGACATTGATGGACAGTACCCATGCTTCTGAGTGCCAGCCATTATTCTAGATTGGTCAATAAGACTGTTACACTGCAGACCCTATCGAAAACCTAGACTTTCACTTCTTTCCTTTTCCATCACAAGGTAACAAACAGCAATTTACTAACAATAAAGCTTTGACAATAGAGATTGCTCACCATTTAGTGCAGACTTATGAAGCCCTCGGGAAGCTGAGATAGCAGACACGTATCTGGTGGATCGCTGTGTACAAATATGAATGGTTGAGTGACTTACCAGACATACAGTACATAAAGTTAGTAGACACTATATGTTTTGTTTTCTTTTGTTAAAAAATCCAAAAAGCAAAGTTTTAACACCAGTTAAAAAAAACAAACAAACAAAAAAAAAAACCTTTATATATATAAAAAAAATATTTACCTGCAGGGTTGAAAGCATTTTGGCAATTTTTGTTAAGGATCTGGATATGAAGATGCTTGAAATCTTTCGTCGTTGATGTGAAGTTGAAGAAATGCTGTCGTCTTCTCGCTATCTCAATGTAGAGGTGGAATGATTGGTAGAGGATGCTGATGTGCGAGAGTCAGGTGTGTTGAGCCTTTATATAGCACTGGACTACAAAAGACAATGATACACCCACAGAACCCATAGAAGAAGCTGGGTTGGATTTTCCAAGTATTGTTATTTTTAGCTTAATAGGTGGGATTTTTCAGCAGGAAACAATCTGTCTTACTGAAAGGGTCAGTGATGTCATCAATCATGAGGACATGGGTTGGTTGACATCACTGTAACTCCTCCCAGCTCCATTGAGGATGTTTCTATAAACTTAATGAATTCTCCACAAACATCTCAGTACTTTGTTACAGACCAAGGATCTTCACTAGGTAAGTTTCCTTATTTCTGTAATCTTTTTCTCATATGATATATGAACACAACATATTTAAGCAACATACATTTACAAATATACTAAACTCCAATCTTTTACTGTCCATTCAGTTTTGATTTAGTTTAATATTTGTTTATCTTATCTTCTATACATTATTAATATACAAAACCAATCAGAAATGTACAAAGCAACATTAACATTTCACTGTTCAGTAGGTGTATCATATGTTATAAACACTGAAAAGTCTGGTCAAGCTTACTGTAAGTTTATCCTCAAGTCTTGTCCACAGACAGCTGTCTGTTTATGCTGGCTCCTGTCTGCTGGTTCTTTGAGAGAAATTAAATCTTTGCAGTTGTCATTGTACTTCCACCAAGACTGTAACAGTATCCTAGTATCCTAACATCTGTGTTAGAAAATCCTGTTTTAATGACTAAAGGCTAAAACATTCATTCTGTGAACAGTGTTTGACTCCGGCTCAGCTGTTTGCTGAACCAGACACCTGTGTCACTTACCTACGGAGGGGAGGGAGGATATGAAACTTAACACACCCATAAATAGTGCACATTTACAATATGAGAAGCACACAGAGTTACAGGGCACATGTTTACAGCTGTTGTAGCTGTTAAGTTTAGATATGGGGTAGGGTTAAAAGATCTAAAATATGGCCATGCTGAATAAGTCATTGATGTGTGCTTCCTAAGTAGTAATGAACAGCCACATACTATTGATATGCATTGTTATAAGTTACTGTTATATCAACTCATTTGGGCTGATCAAACTGCGACTTATTGATTATGAGATGACTTGAATGATCTAAGTACTGTATCATACAACCACAAATGTTTGAGCCTTTACTTTTTTCATCATACAGGTAGCTTCCTGTTTACACAACTTAATCTTATCAGCTGAAAGCTACATTTAAAGGAAGATTCATGGCATCAGGAAGTGGCTTTCCGGCAAGTTTTTATGGAGAGCCAGGTGTGCTTGGACTCCTGGCCAATGGCATCAGCGCTTTCCTCGTCCTACTGCAGAACTTTCATGGGGCCAGGACTGGCATTCCTGCAGAGGGAGTAGAAAACATATTAGCAGGTATGGTTGTGCATTGTTTCTGGCATTTTAATAGAAACAACAATAAAAGCAACCTATTTGCATTGCACATTCATTCTTTTCTGTGCATCTTGTGTTCGTTTATACAGGTGTTCATCTCATTCTAATTGGTGGAGTGTGTCAGCTCGTGGCAGGCTTGCTGTCTTTCCGAAAATATGACCATCTTAGTGGGGCTTCATTTGTAGGGTACGCAGCACTGTGGGCAAGCTATGGGGCCACCAGAATTTTCCTAGGCGCCAACCAACAAAGTCCAAACCCATTCAATGAATCCGCCATGATAAATAGCACATTTCAAGATTTGCTCACAGACACTACCAGCAATAAAACCAACATGTTCATCAAGGAGTCTGCCATAGCTGGCCTGGTGCCTTACATACTACTTTCCTTTCTACTGGCCTTCTGTTCAGCAACCGTAAACTACATCATGCCCTTCGTGTTTGGGGCCATCACCCTCACACTGATATTTGAGGCCGTGGGTCTGGTAGCAGCCTGGGGTTTGGTGGTCTCTGGGGTACTAGAGCTCCTGATCCTGGTCTTTGCAATATATGGCTCATCTGCACTGCTAATCAAGGGACTGGCCCAACGCTACGTGTTAAAGGGTTTCGGAAACCCTCTCTTCAATGTGCTGCTCCTAGGAACCACCAACGCCAGTAGCTCCCAAAGCTTGGGCCAAGAGAAGAAGAAGAACACAAAATATGCTGAACCGATGGCCTTGGGATTCTTCTGCGACACTGTCTCACCATTTATCTTTGCCTTCTATTCCTTTAAGTATTTCCCGTCCCTCTCAGTAGCAGTCATCTGGATAAGCATAAATTCTGCTGCTCAGCTTCTGTCTAGCTATTACGCATACATGCGACAAGACTGCTACCATGCAACCAAGTTTGGCCTGCACTGCGTGTTTTGGTTGGTGAAGACCTGGGAGGAGTATGTGGTGTCTGTAACCATCAGCCGGGCTGAAGCTGGTGAAGTAAGGCATGCCATGGTTGGCAACTGGTTCTTTGTGTTCGCCGCCTTGGTGCTCTGCATCGCAAGTCTAAATAAAGACACTCTTGAGGTAATTCACAACTCATTTTTTGTCCTGGTGACCATCTCAACCATCTCCCAGATTCCCATTGAGGGGTACTACATCTTTTTTGGAGTGACCTGCTCTCTTTTCACTCTCCTGTCCTACTATGGCACTTTTGCTCGCCTCATCAACACCATTGCAGAGAAGTCTTTGATCCCAGTTGGACCCCAGCCTGTTTCCACTGAATCCCTGGAGAAATATCTCAGTAACCTCAAAAGGTTCAAACAGCATGAGCCTAAAGATAAAAGTGCACAGCTCCCAGATGCTTTGTTTTATCTTTGCAATGGAGTGGCTGCACTCTCAGCTATTCACAGCAGTCAGCTTGGTTTGGCGTTTTTTGACCTGACCGTTCCATGGGTGCTCATTCCAGGAGCCATCTTCCAGGCCTATGTCAGTCGATTACAGGTTCAAGGTGGCCAGAGATTCGGCTCGGTTGTGCCCTCCTTTTATGTGGCTATTTGGGCAACTTGGAGCTGGTTTAGGTTTGCAGGTATGAACAGATACAAATTCATAGACAGAACTTAAAACAAATAATAGTTGACTACAATTTTTTTAGTAGAAATCTAAAACGTATTTTTCCTGCAGGACACCGTTTGCAAATATCCACAGAGTCAGCGAATGGATTTGCAGCAGGGGCAATAGCATTCCTGGTCATTAATGCTTTCTTGATTCTAGTTGGTAGGTTTGTTCACAAATACTTTAGAATAAACTTTCACAACTTAGTTCTGCATTGTAGGCATTGCAAACTGTACTCTTTCTTTCTTTCTGTACAGCGGCCTACAGCAATCTTGTTCTCCTGGCATTGACCACTATCATGGAGGTCATCATAGTGTGTTTTCTCCTCTCTACCCTTGAAAGGCTGCCTTATCAGCTAGAAGGTATACATTTCATTAGACAACATATTGTAACAATTAAAAATGAAACTATTTTTAAAACTTAACTCATTTTTTCTTGAAACTCTTTCTTTAGTTGCCATGCTAGCAATTTTTGCCATCATATGTTTGTATGGCATGCTAGCGTCCCTTGTGAACAGTATCTTCTCCAAGACCCTGATACCAGTTGGACCTTCCCTTATCAAGGTATTGGTTTCATCTATAATCACAAAATGCTTAAATCATTTATGTTACACCTTCATGGTTGCACAAAAGCTTCCAACTTACTAATATACCTTCTTTATCCAAGGACAAGAAAAAGAAGAAATCTGAAATCACATATCCATGTTTCGTTGCCAACTCTCGGGAAACTAGTGGACTCCTCAAGATTGCCAAATTTCTGGAAAACAATGGAGTGTGTGGCATCCCTACAGATACTGTCTACGCCTTGGCTGCCTCATGCAAGAACCCCAGTGCAATCGAGAAGATCTACTCTATCAAAGTACATGCCAGCAGACAAGCTATGAAACATAATAGTCTGTTACCCATCATCAAATGCCTGTGCTCTTTGTTGGCTGACCCACAAACTTTTATCTCCACCAGGATCGTCCTGCAGAGAAGCCAATTTGCATCTGCATCTCAAGTGTGGAGCAGCTTGTGGCTGCCAAACCTCCTTTCAGTCCCCTGCTATGGGAGTTCATGAGAAACGTCTATCCCGGAGGCATCAGTTGCATTGTCCCCAAGGGCGACTGGTTACTCAAACTCGGTAAGATACAGCATTTTGTATTCTTTTATCAAGCTTGGGACATTCACTAAACCAAATGAAATCCTTGCTGAGTGAAATTTGTGATTCCCTATCATCTCCAGTCATTGCCACTGCTCATATTGTTCACAGGTGTGGGTCCTGCCTATGACCGTGTGGGTACAAGAGAAAGCATTATGATTAGAGTCCCCGACCACAGTGCTACTGCTCACCTGTGTGAATTCACTGGCCCATTGGCCATTACATCAGCTAATCCCAGCGGAGAAGCTGACAGTACCCATCACGACATGGTCATCAAGTAAGTTTAGAAAGTGCTGCAAGTGAATATAATCTCTGCCAAACAAATGCATTGTATTTGAAGTGACATTAAGTAGCCTAAACAAGGGTTTATTGGTGCTTTTAAAGATTGAGATTTGACATAATCCAGACAGTTGTGTTTTGATTAAGAACTAACCACAACACTTTATTGTTACAGTAGGCACACCGATTCATTCACTTAATTAAAGCAGGGCGTGTTCTAAAATTAAAGGTTTACCTCTATTAAAGTTTACTTTATCTGAAGCCAACTTTATTATTAGGAAGGATGGGTTCTCTGCCTGCCTTGACATTTTATATTAAAGCAAGAAGTAATTTGCAATGGGAAAACATATTGGCTTTGGCAGTGTGCATAATCGAACCATTGTTTTCCTTTATCCTGAAACAGCCGCCTGGGTCACAAGATCGATGGAGTCCTGTGTGATGGTGAATCTAATGAGGTGGTGGCATCGACTGTAGTAAATTGCCTTAAAATTGATGAAGGTAAGCTAATATACCAAAGAGCTAATATCCGGTTATTATAATATATGTATTACATTATTATTAAAAACATGCATTTTGCTTATTTTCAGGAACTATCAGCATTCTTCGTGAAGGTTGTGTGCCTGCATTGAAAGTGAGGCAGATTTTTGAACGAGTGAAAAGCAACATGTTGTAGGATTACTACCAACATCAGCTTCAATAGCGCTTTCTTTAATTTGAAGGAAGTTTCATATGAAGGGAATTATTTGGAATTACTTGACATGTACAGTCATGTGAAAAAATTAGGACACCCTTTGAAAGCATGTGGTTTTTTGTAACATTTTTAATAAATGGTTATTTC
>JAUMHQ010000071.1:3342167-3354448 GCA_032361165.1 Enteromius paludinosus
GCTCAGCATGAGGCGCGTTCCCTGTGTACGCGCTTTGGCGTAGGATACGCAAACCCTGGAAGTGATCTGTTGTGAACTCGCGCTTTGAAGATCAGGCAACTGAGAACTATGTTTAGCCAATGGGTTTTAGTGTTTTAGCAATTCAGAAAAACTGTATTATCAAGTGATATGCATGCCAATAAGCAACTAGATCCACTAAAGTGTTCCTAAAATAATGTTCTCATAAGCACATATTAAAGCCTTGTTCTGCATATTTTAGATCTAAAACAAAATAGAAGTTTATTGAGGGAAAGTTGTAGTAATAGTTAGTGAGAATAGCTGTTTTTTCAAGGAATTGAAGTATATTAAATGCCATTTATTTTTTGAAAAGTAGATTTGCAGTCAGAACTCAACATCCCCCCCCCCCCCTTTATTGTACTTTTCTTTTTACTTGTGCTTATGCTATGTATTTATTTAGAAAAAGTCCTTCTTAAAAAACTACTGCAAATTCATATTGAAATGGGTTGTATCGCTAGTTCAGTTCTCTCTCTCATCAAACACACCAGATTCAACTCATTAGCTCGCTAGTGTTTGAGAGTTAATGTGCAGTATCATAAACAAAAATGAACAATAATCAACATATAGAAATCAGCATTAAAATAACACTTTATAATATGATGTCATTTGTTAACATAATTTAATTTATTAACTAACATGAACAAACAATGAACAATACATTTATTTCAGTGTTTAATCCTCTTGGTTGACGTTAGTTCATAAAAATACAATCTTCAGTTAATTTTAAATTCACAGCGTGTTAACTAATGTTAACAAACATGAATAATGCATTAGTTAATGCTGAAATTAACATGAACTAATATTAATAAACGCTGTAGAAGTATTATGCGATCTCAGTTAATGTTAACTGTAATTGTTAACTAATGTTAAATGATTGACTTTATTGTAAAGTGTTGTCAAATAGATTAATAATCCCTGAAGTTATGCAAGTGCTTTCATTTGTATGTTATTTCCTCTGATTGACTGTCATTTGTTTGGAATCTGCTTGCCTATGTTTAGAAACAAGTCACTCAGCAACTCCTGCATTGTTTTCTTTACACAACATAGGCTATTCACATACTTTGTGTCATTCTCAATTATATAATCTGTTTCCATTTATTTGCAACTTATTGTTGTGCTTCAGTGCTGACAAATCAGTGAAGGAAACAGTTAATGAAATTACGGTATTTAACTGTAAATGTACAGTGTAGATTTTACTGTAAGGCAAGCTAGTATTCTTAATTGTTAAAGCTAAAACAGACATGGTGAAGATATCATACTTCAATCTTTTATGAAACATATAGTATCATTTCAGATATAAAAGAAAAAACTCATGCCATTCAACATTATTATTATTATTATTATTATTATTATTATTATCTTCTGTGTGTTATTTGACTAAAGCAAGGTCTATTTTAGCACACCAAGGCCTTGTTAATACATAAACTCACTTCCTGAAGTATTTGGCAAGTTACTGGAAAATAGTTTGCAATATATCTACAGAGAAATCTTGATAAGCCTTATCTGAACATGATCTAACCCAATTTTGTCAAAAATGTAATGATAGCTGGAGGTGGAGTTTGCCTATAAACCCTCAAGCAGCTTCAAAATCTATCATCAGAATCAGAAACCTATGATAGTAAATTGAATAGAAAAATATTTCCTTTCCAGAAATATAGGATGAATAAAGACAGATGCAACATGCAAACTAGGTTTATAACACTGTTTTGTCCAGGAGTTGAAGCCTCTCACTGTTTAGCTTGAAATGAAGCTGCCAGTTTGTACACTTAAAAATAATGGTGCTTCACAATGTCATAAAGGAACATGAATCAAAGACTGTTTATTGTTTGATTTACTTTGTCTTTTTTAAAAAGATATCGAAAAGTTGTTCTTTGGAATAAAACTAGTCCAAATACAAATTAACACAGTATGTCCATGAAGTTTGTCTCTCTCATCAAACACACCTCATTAACTCATGTTTGAGAATTGATGTATGGTATCATGACGAAAAATTGAAATAACAATGATCAATAAAAAGTAATTAGCATTCAAATATATGAATAATCACTAATGTTATATAATCATTCTCATTTGCATGTCATTTCCTCTAATTTATAGGAATATAAATTATTCCTATAAATTAGACACTCTGTCTCTCACTTTAAACAAAGAAATAATTGGAATTATTAAAAAAAAAATATTAAAAACATCTAAAAGCAGACATGGTCAGGATATCATACTTCAGTCATTTATAACATAAAAAATGTTTAAGAAATAAATAAATGTTTTCTATGAAATTTGACTAAAGCAATACATATTACTTGAGCAGTAGTGACTGCTGTATATGTTTATGGTCACATTGGCCTAATGCCTAATATGGCACTTTATCAAGGATATTTTAAAACACCATGGCCTCAATAACCTACAAACTCACCTCCTGAGCTGTTTGGCATTAAAACATTTGGTGTGTTACTGGAAAACAGTTTGCGATATCTGTTAAAGTAATTGATAAGCTTTATCTGAACATGATCTGACTCGATGTGAAGGACTGAATGAATGCTGGAGGATGAGGTTGCTGATAAACCGACAAAAAGAACTGTTGCTAATTTACAAACAGCTTTTTCTTCCTTATGACATATAGTACATGAAAAAGAAAAACATAGTAAAACTTCATTTTATGGTTACACCTATTAGTTTGTTTATTGGCATGCTTGACATTTATTAGAGCTATTTAAGCCTTATATATTACAGTAATGCCTTATTCTACATCTGTAATCTAAATCATTGTGTAAATACTTTTTTTTTTCCAGGATTTTAGAAATGTAAAGAAAAGGTTAAAAATGTTAGAAATACTCTGTAAAGAAGAATCATGATTTTCAGCCAAGAATTTGAGGGCTAAGATAGATTTTTCTATTAATGACACTGAAAAAACCTATACATATTGATAAAGTATAAGGCCATTATACCCCTCTAGTTGAATGAAATATTACAAATCTTATATCTAAATATGTTCACATAGTATATGCACATTGGTTTTAAGGGGACATATTTCCTCATCTTCCTTTATGTTTTTATCCTTAACATGCTCAGGTAATCTTGAGTGTTTGCCAAATACTGACTAATTTTTATTATTCATGTTTTTCACTTAAATTCACAGCTCTGGCAGTGAATTTATGGCAAGTTTTGTTTCAGTATAGGCCAAACTGATAAAAATCTAAAGATTCTTTATATTGCTTGGTCTAAATATCCAATATTGATTAGGATTGGACAAAATTGTTTGTAGAGCTAAGCATTTGAAAGTTAAAAGCAGAGGAAAAGGTCTTTTTAGACCCATCCCACCCCAACATTTGCTATGGCTTTTATTGACTTACACTCTTTCAGTGCTTGACCCTAAAGCTGTATCTATATGACTGTGGATGGATTTATTCAGTCTCCATATTTCCATACAACCTCATTAATAGTCGAATAATTTAAGCATGTTTGGCTTGCTGTGGCACAGGGAGCTCTGCGGACTCTGAGCCCTAGGGATTTTAACCCCTTGTGCCCCCCACTGGGAGGAAGGTGAGGTCTAAAGGTGGAGTAAGGGGAAGCAGAGGGATGCAAAGGACGAGATCCCAGAGAAGGGGAGTTAGCTTTATTTAAAAGAAAACCTCTTAGCTCTGATAGGGTAATCAGATAATAGGCTGATTGGGGAACCAGGTGTTAGCCGTGATTAATCATTCGGGCATGCTTCTCCCCGAATTTGTGTATAAACATCATTAATTATTATATTATTTCAATATTTTATACAAATCTACAGTTTATTACAAATATAAAACAACACATTGACAAATGAATAATATATACAATGCTACATTGTAATCTTTCATAAAATCAATAAATAAGTAGAAAAAGGGTTAAAACAATGACAATATGATAACCACACTCATATGGTAAAGAACACTAAAATAGTACACAATCAACACATTAATATTATCTTTTTGCAATATTTAGGTCTAATACCATCCTCATTCATTCATTCATATAATTTTCATTTCATTGTTTCCTGTCCCAATCATCCAATACATTTGATGTTAACACAATAAAAGGCTGAACAATACATGCTGAACAATTAAAATGGAAACACATTTAGTGTTTGGCAGTGTCTATAAGGTCTCTTCCTCCTCTTCCTGATGGTCCAGAGAGCTCTGTGAGTCGGCAGGAGAATTTTGAACAATCCCAGAGTCTGTCTGAGTCTCTGACAGGTTTGTCTGAGAGTCTGTGAGATGCCTTTGAGGATCTGCGACATCCGTCTCAAAAGCTGAATTGGTCTGACCATGCATGTGCTTCTTCTGAATCTCCTCAAAGATCTGAAGAACCTAGAGAAAAATTGGAATGAAACAGATTTGCCCTTAACTTCAGACAGCTGCTTAAGTTTTTGAATAACAAGACACACATGCTGGAATTATAACTAGTTACCTTAGATTTAGGAATAAGCCCAACACGGAAAAACCCAATCTGGCCATTCTCAATTTTGGTGCAATCTACCACCGTGGAGGCTATGTTCTCTGGAGACGGCCCGTCACACAGCACCCCATCCACCTGCAGGATGATATGACAGTTGAGTCACCCAACAGGTAATACCTAAGCATTTTCATACAAATAAACCACCTCCATACCTTGTCACCAAGTTTTGCATAAACTTGGTTATGATGGGTAGTATCTGCCTCACCGGTTGGATTAGCAGAGGTGACAGCAATGGGACCCACCTAGTCAAGCAGAGAAGCATGATTTGTATCGAAAAGTTCTACATTAAACAGCATTTCTATGAGCAAACATGACAAAACATACCGCATTAATGAGATGTGTAGCAACAGTGCAGTCTGGGTTTCTTATGGCTATGCTCTGCGGTGTGCCGATGTATTTGGATGATTCGCCCAGTCCGAAGAATTCCATCCATGGAGCTACAAATGAATGTCTGGGTTAAATTTGACAAAATTTGGTACACATGTTAAGTACAATGTGAATATCACATGACCCACCTCTAGCTATCACTAAGCTAATAGAAGACGGCCAAGCTGCTTCCATAAAGTCCCAAAGGAGAGGGCTGATCTGGTCCCTGACTGGCTCCAACTGCTTTATAGATGAAACCCATAAGGACATGGGGCGTTCTTTCGCTTGTTTCTTTACCCTGTTGAGGTGAGTTAGGAGACACTGGTGGAGCAGAAACCAAAGACATTTTTGGTTACACTTTTGTTTCCTTTCCCTGAAAATTATTACACTCTTTAGAAAGTTCACCAGCCAATCACATTCAAGCATTCAATGGCCCCGTAGTAATAGTAATGATAGTAAGCAACTAGTTAATTGTAAAAATTGGCCCCTAAACTAAAGTGTTACTGATTTAAACTATAAACTAAAAAACATAAGTCTGGAAGGTAACTGACCTATATGCTTTTTCAACAGCCAGTGGGCGATTGCAAGCTGCCACAAGCACATAGACAGTGTCTGTGGGCATTCCACATATGCCCCCGTTCTTCATGATCTCTGTCATAAAAGAAAGGAACGGATATTAGTATAGATACATATGCATTCATGTATGCACCAATGCATTTTGCTAAAGCAATTCACCTGCAATCTGCTGGACAGATGAAGACTTCCTGGCTGGAAGGTGAGGGCAACTGTCTTTGCCTCCTCCGAAGCCACTCAGCTTGATGAAAGGATCACCAAAAGGCATTTGTGGGCTTTTAAAAGTGCAGTTGAAGATGCTAGCCAGGAACATGTAGAAGCTGACCAGCCCGAGGATAATGGTGATGCCGATATCGTAGCCGTAGGGCAGCGCTCCTACTGCGTCCAGTAAGAAGCTTATAAGGATGAGCTGGAAGGTGAAGGTATAGATAAACCAGGCTTTGTTGAGAAACAAGGCCCCTGCTGTCACTAACACATTGAAGAGCATGAAACTGATGATGCCCACAGCCATGTGGAAGCTTCGCACGTCTCCGTAGAGCCCTCCGAAGCGCGTCAGGCCCCACACTGTCCACATGATCCCATACAGGATGAACGTCGTACTCTCTAGGGTCTTTCCTCGAGCGAAGGCAACAGAGCCACAGATCAAGTGCAGCACACCACCGGAAACCACTGCCCAAGGCAGGATCAGAATAGCCAAGGGGTTTCCGCTAGAAAGAGATGCTGTGATTGAAAAAGCAGCCAATACACTACAGCCGTGACCCAACACCTCGCCATCTGCATATTTAGAATAGCCCAGATAGGGAGCGTGGAGCTCTTTGCTATTGGTTTGCAAGACAAACCTATTACTGCGGGTCAACAGGCTCTTAAGGAAACCTGCACCTGTAGGTATCTTGTGCGAGGATGCCATGTTATAAAGGGTTATAAAGAGAACAAAAGTGGAGACGACGAATATGGCCGCCTGCACGCCTTGCGTTCCCCTTTGAAAGAAGCTTTGGGGTTCGGATGCAATTGCAATACAGTACGCCACAAAAAATAGCTGGTAGATTGTGTTCACGAACCCTCCCTGCAAGTTAAACAAGGCAAGAATGAAAAACAACACTGAGAATACAACTGGAAATGGCACTGGGGAATAGGGCACTTGGTTTGTAAAGTGCACCACTAGCGCGGTGTAGCCTTCGGTGAAGCGCAGGATGGATGTGAAGCCGTAGAAAGTGGCTGCCAGGGTGTCCATAGACCTGTAGCTTTTAACACACACACCCAGCTGGAAGACGCCAGCGGTCCACAGCCAGGGCACGTGGCCAGAGAAGAGCTCAGGGACAACTCCAAGCAGAGGACAAGCTAGCACACTAGCTGACAACAAGTTCATGATTACTCCGACGTTCACAACATCATTAACCTCCTGACTTAGCGTTGCTTTCACGCCGCCTTTGTTGAATGTTCCGGGGAGCTGAATCTTTCTCTGAGTGATGTACGTTAGCAAACGGCCACTTCCGAAGTAAGCACCCACAAAACACACCATGAGGTAGCAGACGGCGGTCGCTGCCTGTCCAAAGGCCGAGTCCGCCAGACCCACGATCTGATGGGCGCACGCTAGACATATGCTCAGGGAGATGAATGAGAGCACAACCTCATGACATAAGATAGCAGTGATGCAGATGACAAGCAGCGCCAGAGTGAAAGCTGCGAGGCCTGGCACCATAGCATCTCTCAGGCCTCTGCTGCCCTTTATTATGTTTTCACCGGTGAGTATGTGCACTAAACCTGAACCGCACCATAGAGCTGACACTGTCAGACACAGACTACCAAAGAGTACATTGTGGGTGTGGCTGTGTCGGACACCTGGATAATAGGACAGTGAGAGGGAGAATGAAGGACAGAGGGAGGAAGTTTTACAAAGGATGAGTTTTTATAGAAAAATCATGTATTCAAACTTAAACTGCATAAAAGGAAACTTTTGAAAAAACTCCCTTGTCTCTAATTAGCCAGACAAACAAGTAGCCCCGCCCCAAACCCACAACACTTAAAGAGACAATGTTATCATGTCAGAGTGCTCAAAACAATGTTAAAGCGTCACAGTGCCACAATAGTTTTCTCTTACCTTAAATTCTGCATGTACATTTTTAATATTTCAAACTGTGACATTAGTTAATGAATTAACTAAATGAATACAGAAAAGTATTTTTCATTTCTCCATTTACACTAAGACAACAAAAAGACTTTAACACACACATACACACACACACACACACACACACACTTAAATTGATTAGATTGTGAAAGATTCAATTGTGAAATTTGCATTTCTGTGTGCAGTACATTATGACTGTATGTGTGTAACACACACCTGAATAAGCCAGCAGAGCAGCGAACATGAGGAGCAGAACTCCTAAAGCTGTGTTTGTGATCAGAGCTGTGCCTGGAGAGCTCGCATAGTTGTTCACCAGAAGCAACAAAGAACCTATTCACAAGACATTTTTATTATTATTATAGCGCTATACGTGTCACTATCTTCCTTTAAGGGGACAAATACTACCAGTGATGAACACAATGAATCAAGAATTCAATCAATTCAAAGTACACACGTTAGTTTTGACCTCTACTGGCGGTGGGAAATAATAAATAATCCGTAAATAATGTGCCGAATATTAAAAAACAACAACATTATAATCACAATTATGAATATTATAATCAGTCTATTAATAAATATTTACAATAAAATTTTACATTTAAACATTTCAAAGTTTTGTTTATTTAGTTAACGTTCGAGATAAATAACACCGTTAATCACTTCTCACTAATCGATGATTTGTAAGATCTAAAATATGTTTTCTGCGTCTGTTTTCTGCCACCTACCCCCAGAAATGCCCAGGACTCCGATGGATAAGTGCAGTGATTCAGACTCCGCCATCCTCTCAGTCAGATACACGCTTCACTCACGCGCGCGGCTTTATATACAGCCGTGACGTCAGACACGCGCTTACAAAAGCCGTTTATTTCCTTTTATCCTGGAGTTTCCTCATTCTTTATACTGCTGAAAAAAAGACTTCAATTATTCTACTACAAAACAAAAGTCAGATAGATTACTTTTGTTTTTTATCTTATTATTTTATTTATTCAACGTTTGTTCCTTGTTATACAACTTTTAGCCTACGTTATAGGCTAGATTTAACTTCATTTTACAATTTAGAGTTACATTAATTAATAATTAAACTATACATTGATTTCAAATTAAGTAATTAAACAATAAATATAAGACGATAGGTATGATAAACCTTTCTGGTAATGGAATATGTTCATTATTAATGTGAAATACAACACCAGCGGATACTCTATGAAGACACCTG
The DNA here is from genome assembly GCA_032361165.1 of Enteromius paludinosus. Taxonomy (NCBI): domain Eukaryota; kingdom Metazoa; phylum Chordata; class Actinopteri; order Cypriniformes; family Cyprinidae; genus Enteromius; species Enteromius paludinosus. The sequence continues at coordinate 3,350,993 of JAUMHQ010000071.1, forward strand.
TCTGAATCCGAGAAGAACTGACTTTATACAGAATAAATAAATAAATAAATAAAACTGGAAAACCTGAGCTGCATTTGTGCATTTGCTTTGATACTTATCAAGATACTAAAGCTACTAGAGACTCTTATCAATAAAGGTGCTTCACGATTTTTGTCTAAATGGTTCCATCTGAAAAACCTTTCTGTTTCACAAAAGCTTCTTTGTTGCGAAAGAATGGTCTTCAGATTATAACAAAGCAAGAAAGAGATGGTTCTTTAATGAACCTGTTGTGGAACCGGACATTGCTGTAAAGAACCTTCTGAAGCACCTTTTTAAAGAGTGTATGACCTAATATTCTCCAGTCTAGAGCTCTCCACACTGCCCTCTTTCACTCATCTTCAGCTTTATTAGTGCAGTTAACATGCCACCAATATAAACACAGGTGAACTCAGGAAGAAAGAAACGAGGTATGACTAACACAGTCTGAACGGGAAACAGAGACAATGAACTTTTCTTTCCAGGAACACGCCTTCATGGGAGGGACTGTCCATGCCCAATATAAGCAGAACTCAAGTGTGTGTGTGTGACAGAAACACTCAGGAAGAAACACTTCGCTACTCAGCTCTACTCAACTCTACTCTTTACAAGGTAGGCTGCTGCACTGCTGCAAACAACCGCAATTCTAGATTCTCTGTTCAAAATAGAGACATCTTATAATTTAAGCAGCAGGCTTTTTCTGTATTATAGTTTCCTAATGTTGTTGTTTAATACTGCGTCAAAATCTAAATCAACATATCATAATAGAGACACAGCCTATTCCCTGAATCTGGTTTCTGTTCACTGCGTGTTTACTGTTACTCCGTGGAAACTGATCCTGTGTTACCTGGGCAGGATCTCTAGGGTGCGAGGGATGTGTAAATATTTTATTCTGCCAGTGTGTAAGTGACTGCCACCTGTTGCTTACTTGCGATATCTTTTGTCAGTGCCAAGAAGAGCCCGTTACTGCTGGACTGAACAGGTGCAGTTAAAGGCCCGGTTTTAATTGTGTATTTCTCTATCTGTGTGTGTGTGTGAGCAGCAGGCATGGCGAAGCGCGTGGCGGTGATTCTGTCCGGGTGCGGAGTGTATGACGGCACTGAGGTTCACGAGGCGTCTGCTGTGATGGTGCACCTCAGCCGAGCAGGTGCCAAGGTAACGCACACAAATACAGCAAAACAAACGTTATGAATATCCGGGGGTTCTTAATAAGCAGTATACGTGAAATTTTGCTCGGCTCAGTCTCAAATGCAGCTCACTCTTTGCTTCCCAGGTCCAGATGTTTGCGCCTGATGTTGAGATGATGCATGTGGTGAACCACTGTGAAGGAAAGCCCGTGACGGACACGAGGAACGTGCTGCAGGAGAGCGCGCGCATCGCCCGCGGTGATGTCACAGACCTGGCCAAGCTGGACGTCGGTGCCTTTGATGCTCTAATCATTCCAGGTGATCAAAGAGAAGCCGCGACGAATAACTATAGAAATAAAAGTAACGCTGACTATAAACTCCAAATTAAAGTTCTGAAGGTCTGCTGCTTCATTATATTATTACAGTTTATTTTCATTATATAATTATACTCATTACAGTTAAGGTCCTTGAATACCTGGTTACCTCAAAAATTCTTAGTCATAATTCCCTCAGATTTGAAAATCGTTTAAATGAGTGAGTCTGTTTTAACACTTCTAAACACCTACTTCTGTGATTGGGTAGCATATGAAATATAGGTAAAACGTGAAACTTTTATTTTATACATTTTTTACTAAATTTGTATTATTAAAGCTATTAAGATTGTTTAATTATGACAAGTATTAATTATAGCGATACTTAAGGTTATAGTTTACAGGCATGTAGGAACAGTGTAAACAGTTTAGTCACTGGCTTGATTTACTCATAAAGAGCAATAAATCAAAATCAACCTCAGACTGTACATCAGGTCTCACATATAACCACTGATCACATCACAAAGGAGGCATTAGAACTGACACACTTACTTACATGTTACTGTAAAAGTCTCTATGCTCGCTCGCCACCCGATTCGGAAGTTATCACTCGATTGAATGGGCGCGTTATCAGTGGTTATCAGCCCATTCATATGGGTCAGACTGATCTAAGCCTTTTATGCAATCGACCATGTCAGTAAAAGCCGTCTATGGGCAAAAAATTTGTTTTCATTAATAACACAATGACATCTCATACGTCAAGTGATTAAAGAAATATGATTTCTTAATTCATGGCCTTGTTGATATATTAAATTAAGTCTTACTGTACAGGTGGATTCGGAGTGGCTAAAAACCTGAGCGACTGGGCCACCAAAGGCAAGGAGTACTCCATCAAACCTGAGGTTGAGAAGGTCATTAAAGCTTTCCATCAGGCCAAGAAACCCATGGGCATGTGCTGCATCTCTCCTGTGCTGGCAGCCAAAGCTATCCCCGGCTGTGAGCTGACTGTGGGCCATGACTCCGAGTGTGAGAAGTGAGTAACTTTCTGCACTGGAGTCATTGTGATCTGATGATGGTAAATCTTTAGAGGTGCTGAGGTTCTGTACTCAGTGTTGTCTTTCTTGCACTCGCAGGTGGCCGTACGCTCAGGTGGCCAAAGCCATGTCTGAACTGGGATGCAAACACCTGAACAAGAACGTGGGTGAGGTGCACGTCGACTCCAAGAACAAACTGGTGACCACCAGTGCCTTCATGTGCAATACTGCCATCCACGAGATCTTTGATGGACTGGGTGTCATGGTCAAAGAAGTTCTCAAACTAGCCTGACTTTGTCTTTTCACTGTCTGGATATTATTACATACAAATATGTGTATTTATTTATAATGAATAATGATGTTGTCCTTTAAACCCAGAAAAAGTAGACCAGTTCGTTTTCAGTAAAACAGGGCAATCATACTGTCAGTGTTTGTGCTTTTGTGGTAGCCTGTTATTAATAAAATTGAACCGATTTTAAACATTTGTTCAAACACTTGTCCATTGATGTGTTAACGTGTGTTGTTCATATCATTATAGACAGGCTCAAGTAGTATTTTATAAGTATTATTTGAACTTTAACACTTACTTCATTAAGACACCACCAGACACTGGCAACACCTAATTGAATTCAAATTTAACTGAACACTTTTTAATTTATATTAAAAATCATATAAATTTGAAGTGGCTATAAATAACACATTTGCAAAACAATGTACAATGTAAAAAAAGCACACAAAACAGAAGGAGGCAGAAGTACAATACATTGTTGATTAAATCTGACACACTAAAATGTAACATCAAATTAGTGTGATCAGGTTAGAAGATTTTAAGAAGTTTAAGAAATGCAAATGCAAAAATAAATGCATAAACTATATGTATACTACACATGCTTTTATTTAAGCAATAAGGTACGAGAGGCCTCGCTGTATCGTGAATAAATCACGGCTGAAGGGCGTTGTTAGGCACGA
>JAUMHQ010000071.1:3355259-3368843 GCA_032361165.1 Enteromius paludinosus
CGCATGCGCACCTCAATATTGCATTCATAATTACTATATTTGCATTAACAGTAAGGGTAGGTTTAGGGTTGTTTGAGTTGTAGATATTAATAAAACATTATTTAACAGGTAGCATTTTCTGATATCAAATTGTGCCCATTTTTCATAGGAGGTAGCAAAATCTGATAAGGTAGGATAAATGTTAGAACTCGGGCGGGCTGAGTGACTGACGAGCTTGAACGGTAACGTTAACGGTTTGTTAAGAGGCAGGCTAACGTTAGGCAGATTAGTCAAAGTAAGACAGTGTTTGTAGGATGTGTCTTGTGGTCGTGCGATTCCGAAGAATGCGTTCAAAGCGAGAAGCGGGAATGTAGAATCAGGGCGCATTTATAGTAAGGGGAAAGCGATTTGATCGGAAGTGGTTGATTAGGGAACCGGCTGCCATGTTATTTGCAAAACATAAACTTTAGAGACATGGGTCTTAAACACCAGAGCAAGACACCAAATTATTAGACAAGGACCATGTCTATGTGTGATATATATAGAGGTTTCAGGGCTGCCTATGCCAGTGGAAACACTATTTTGACTACTGTAAGTTTTATATTACAGCTGAAAAAGCATGCAATTATTTTTGTGGGTGACCTTATTGTGTATACATTTGTAGGAGTATCCCTTTCCACATTTATGGGAAGAGAGGATTTAAATGAATCATGCAATGTAAATTGCAAAGGTCTGCGGTACTGAGTTGAGTGTTTGCAACATTACTTAACGCCCAGGAAAGCGTGTCTTAACCCATATTGCACTGGACCTAGCTGCAATAGCTGTGTATTTGTGCTGCTCTTGACGGATTGCATTGTGTAGTGGTGTTGCTATGTCTTTTCTCTGTTTGTTGAATCATTTGCAAATGACTTAAACATCCAGAGGTAATATTGAACAATTTATTTAATATTTCAAAGCAGTTCCATATTCATAAAGTGACAGTCAATGGAAGCATATATTCCAGAATGCTATAACAGGATTTCATGAAACGATACATTAGATACATTAAAAATGTACAAATAAATATACATTTAAATTCTCAAATTGTAACAAGTAGTTAACTAGTAAGACACTGTTTCATTAGAGATACACACACACATGTTAGAGATTAATTAGTTCGTAAAGCCAAAGCATCCATGTCTTAAATAAAAAGGGTCAGTATAAGCCGATCACAGTTTGGAAGTTTTGTTTGAGAAATGGTTGTATTTGTCAACACCGCTGACCAGCACCGTGGCAGGAAAAGTTCTGGGACGCTCAGGGTCCTGTCAGCAAAAACACACATATTTATATGCTTTTTCCAACTGAATGTCTGTGGATATGTCTATGTGAGATGTAAGAGATGTTTACCTCGATCGGATAAGTGCATGTAGGGACATATCGGATCACATAGCCACAGCGCCTCCTGTTAGATGTGTTAGGATCGCTGGCATGAACCAGAAGTCCATCGTGGATCTGAATACAGAAGCAAACTTGAATTAAACTCAGATATAAGCTTGTTTGGATCGGTTGTGTTATTTTTTCAGACACTGGAATGCAATGTCATGGCAAGTATGCATACTCACAGACATCTGACCAGCTTGAAGAGGGCATAAGATGGCCTTCTCGGTCTCCACCAGCTCCTCTGGGATCTCCTGATTGACGCTCAGCATGTTGCCAGCCTTTTTGGAGTGGTAATGAGGCAGAAGACCAGAGTGGTGGCTTCCTGTTGGGGAACAAGTTTAGACGCGTTACAAACCAAACAGAGCGACATGATCTGTCCTGCATGCAAACAGAGACAGTGCTCAGACCTGGAATAACCTGCAGTGCTCCATTGTCCTCAAGTGAGTCATCCAGAGCGAGCCAGACAGACAGAACCGGACCTCCATCAAAGCCCCAGTACCTGAAAACCAACACAAATAGACTACTGAACCCTGGGAGTGGATATACAAGCCAACAGAAACACAAAATACCATAATAAATTCTCTATTGTGGAATTGTGCTTACTTCATATCCTGGTGCCAGGCCACAAACGGCATCCCGTCAGTCTTCTCACAGGTCTTGTTCGGTTGCATGACGCCGTTGCTCTTTTGCCTTTTACCCACTGGATATTTACAAATGAATCTGGAGTCCAGCAGGATGACGTCCGGCCCCAGAACAGCTGTGACGGCCTCCAGGAGCTTGGGGTGCTTGGCGAGGCCCATCACCCAGTCACTCTCCTTGTGGATGTTATGAAGGCTGTAAGCAGTGTAATCTTCACCTGTTGAGGAATACTTGCATGAATTCAAGTCCAGATCTCAATTCAAAGGCTGATACAGTCTAACTGAAGCTCACCATGTTTTCTCTCCAGCTCGGCGAAGGCGTCCCGGGCCTGCTGCAGCTCTTCTGGGCTCAGGATGGGAATGGCCGACATGTACCCCTGCTCCTCGTAAAAGGCCTGCATCTCAGCTGTGTCTGTCTTCATGTCTGAAAATGCTGTGAAACTTCTGCTGGTGATGTGCTGAGAATGCCGTCTCTTGCTTCCTTAGCTTCTACACAGGGACAGAAAAGCTGTAACGTGAACAGAAGGATATGAACCAAAACTTTGCATCCACATTCAGTTATTTCCCTTCCCAACCTCTGAAAATCTCCTTGTTTTGACTCTACTCCTCCCTTCCTATTCAAGGTAAATTTATTCTGGGTTATTTATGCAGAAACAGAGACGGCTATAGTGACTGGAGGCAATGGTCCATGAGCAATTACATGCTACTCTTAAACTCATGAGGGTGGAGGAGAGCCTGAGTTAGCAGATCTGTTAAATGCTGGCAGCTAGAACGCATACTCAGGCCTTGCCATCTGTTTAGCAGACTTATTTGCATTGCTAAAGTTCAGCGAGTGTGTTCAGACAGCAAAAAACATGCACCTGAGTCAGAAAGATGCTGATGTAGTGCTGGGTAGCTGTAAATAAAGTTGAAAGAGCAGCACAAAACAATGATAAATCTCTCAAGGAAAGTATGGAAACTAAATCGCATTGAATTTAGCTAATACCTGTCCTTTGCTCTTCAGGCCTCCTGAGATGTGTTTCTCTTCACTCTCAATCTGTGTTTATATACAATAAGTTGTGAATTAGGCTCCTCCTCCAAAATGACATCATGGCACATTTTACTAAAGGGGAAAAAACATTTTAACCATCCTTTTATTCATGTTTGGGTGTGTAAGTATTGTATGCCAGATATTTTGCTGAGCTATAGTCAACTAATGATGCTGGAATCTCTATGTCATAAAAGAGCATTTCCTCTTGTGAGTAAGAGTTATTGTGTTTCTCTGTTACAGGATAATACTTACTCGAGAACACGGTGCCTTTGTTATCTCTCTCAGTACGTGCTAAATGTGACATACTGATTTCCAGTGATTATCATCGTCTTGACTACAGAGACTGTCTCTGCATTTGATAAATAAAGTTTCATTCCCGTCATTATACATTCCCATCACTCTGTTCTCCTTCTTGATAATGTTCAGTGCTTTGCTACAATGTGCATTGTTAAAAGCGCTATATAAATAAAAGTGACTTGACTTGACTTGTACAGTAGACATACAGTAGATACTTACTTTATATACTAAAATAATTTGGATGACACACATCAACATAGGTAATGAAGTTTTATTAAAAGAATATAGTATATAAAAAAAGTAGTTCTGAGGACATTTAAAATACATTATAATAACACATTAAAAACCTGCCCTATATAACATGGGTTAAGTACAGGGAAAGCCCAAATTCAGAGATGTACTACTGAATGAGATAACAGCTCAGCAGGTAGTCAGTTTCTGGGAAATCCAGTGGCAATGGGCTTCCTTAACGTCAAATTTCTTAAATCGTTTCCTTCTTGAAATGTTTTTCAGTAATAAGTCAGTTAATATTTTGCCATAATGTCAGTTGACATATTAACAAAGTCAATTGATCTATAAATCTGTGCTCGACACGGTTTGTTTGAGTTCATGTTTTCCTTCAGTAAAGTGGTTCAGAATTATTTACACTGAGACGGCACAGAAGTGCGCAGTTTCCTAACAGTCATTGTACAAACACACAAGATGAAAGAGGAATACGTAAAAAATAAGAACCTCATATAAATAAAGCAGTAACAAAAGAACTTTTAACGATGCAAACAGAATTCTTAAGGACAAAAAGTAGCTTGTTTAATGTGATGGATGGCTCCGGGGGTTCAGGGGAAGTCCAGCTGGCCGTGATGCTCGCAGTGTTTGGGACAGACGTATCCGTCTCTGGCCTTTCTCCTGTCTGATCGGGGCCGGTCCTGCTCGTTATTGCAGCGATGCACCAGAACCGGGTCTTTTTCGGCGGGAGATTTTTTCATCAGCAGTCTCTGGAGAATGCGTTTGTCTGAGCGCTCCTTCCTGAAATCGTCCTCGTACACCTTCAGCTGAGAAGACAAACAAGATGACATTTGAACACATATAGGAGATATAACGCAGGCGATACCTTTTCTGTTTTTGCATTAATGGACTATTATTATTTTTAATGTGCACTTCCTGTTTTCAGTCCAGAGGGAAGGTAATGATCAGGGTTCATGTGAAACACAGTTTATTTTTAGTGTTAATTCACAATAACAGAATAGACACGGAACTGATCTTTTATTTAAATAATATAAAATTGCATACATTATTCTTGATCTTACACAAAAAAAGAAAAAAGAAAAGCTCTCACACTCTTAAAAATGAATGTGCTTCAAAAGGTTCTCCACAGCGATGCCACTGAAGAACCATTTTGGGTTCCGTAAAGAACCACTCAGTCCAAAGTTCTTTATCTTACCCTTTTTATCATCTGAAGAACCTTCTCTTGCCACAAAGAACCAAGAAAGGATCTTTACGGAACCAGACAGTAAGGTTCACTGATGGCATCATGAAGCACTTTTATTTTTAAAAGTGGACATTTTAACAATATATCTACATTTTGGTGTTAAATCCACTATTTTTATACAATTTTATATTTTTGTACAACATTGAAGGAAATTACAGGTGGATCAGAAATGAATTACATTACAGCAAAACCGTATCCCCCTACTTTAATCTCCAAGGGAAATGTAATTAAACGACAAGGACTTTATTCGGTAATGCATAGCACTCAACACTGATTATATCTGATGACTAGTTTTACTGGAAAACCCATTTCTTTTTGCTATAAGACTTTTAAATACAATGGAATGGAAATCTTTGACAGTTAGGCCTTGACCTGCAGTCAGGTGTCACATACTAATGTGACATCATAATGATAAAGAAATGCATTTCCTTGTAAAAACACTGGTACTTGTCAGTCAGTAGTTGATAGTTGAAAGACGCATTTGCCAGTGTCACAGAGTTGCCCTTTTGTTTACGCTTTATTTCAATAGTTCACTTTAGAAATTCTACTAAAAGTACATTTGTAACTTCATACCAACTCTCATTAGAGTACTAGACTGTAAGTATTACACATAACAAACTTACTTACGGTTCACACAAAGGTCATTCTGTTATCATTCACTCACCCGCAGGTTATTTCTTTTTTTGTTGAACACAAAAGATATTTTGAAGAATATGGGTATGGAAAAAAAGGTTCTTTTTTTTTTTTCTTTCCAAAATATCTTTTGCATTCAAAAGAAGAAACACATACAGTGTTGAAACAACTTGAGTGCATGTAAATGATGATAGAATGATAGAACTATCCCTTTAAGCAACATCATAATGAAGTTTATGCAGGAAGTTTTTAGGCAGTTTACTCAGTTTTCATCATCATTATCCCAGCAGAGCAGAAGACACGTCTTGCAAATGTGTAAACCCTTTCTTGTTGGATTGACACATTTTGCCCACCTTTTTGCAAAACTATTAACACGGATGTCATTCATGCAGCACAAACTCCGTTGTTTTAGCTATGGTTACTTTGGTTACTGGTTATTTATATTGAAAAAAATGAATGAATATCATGGATTCAACATAATTGAATCAACTCTGGATCCAATCCTTTGCAAAAAGCTATAGAAAGACAACAAATGGCATTGGTACTAGACTACAATGACGAGCAATGGTGCTGCAAAGAGTTCTGTGTTTTGTATTTTGTTGTCCATTGTGTAATGATTGATTGAAAGAGCTCATATGCTTTTTTGCAAGTTGTGTTGTTTGAAGGCACAGTTTGCTTTTGTGGGATATTTGAAATGTTTTGGCTCAGTTTGAGCCTTTTGAAAACCAAAAAATGTGTCATTTTGACCACAAGTGCCACTGTTTAGGCCTGTGTGGTAACGGTTTTGAAAATGTGGAGTTTCAGCTGACGGCTGCATCAAAGTAATCAAGAAAAAATGTAGTAAAACTTAATAACTGCTGGCTGACATGGAGTTGACAATGTCTGAACTGAACTATCAAAATAAGGAGTTAGGTTAGCACAGGTTTAAGAGGAATCCCCCTTTGAACAGAGAGATGACTGTGTTTAATAGGAAACAGTGATTAGCTAGTGCCATGTGCCACCCGGTGGTGCGAGCCGGTAACAGCAGGTTTGTGTTTGAGTGTGTGTGTTTGAGGAGTGTGTTCGGTGTGTTTGAGTGCTCTCCCGTGCTCACCTGCTCCTGCAGCAGTGCCATCTGTTGACGCATGTCTGTCTCTCTGCGCCTCAGGCGCTTGTTCTCCTGCAGCATACGCTCATGGTCCTTGTGCTCCGTTTTATAATCAGCCTCGTAGATTTTAGTCTATCCATGGACAAAGTCATTTTTTCAATTACAATAGAGTAAAACATCTATGAAGCAGTTTATATTTACAAAGGTTAATTTAATAAGTTATATATATATATATATATATATATATATATATATAATCTTTGTCTTCATTTCTGCTAAATGATTAAATACAAATATAAATATTTCAACCTGGTCTCATAAAAATATGTACCGCTGTTCACCTTACTAAAACACGGGTTCAATACGTGAACCCTGACACATTTGTATTGCATTGATATAGGTATGCATTGCTGTATTAGAATTGAAATATCTGTGGACTGTTTCTAAAAGTTAATGCTTTATCATGCAATACACCAAATCCAACCCTAAACATACCCGATAGTGTTAACAAATGCAAAACATATAAACATAAATACACACTTGTTGATGCAACCGTGTCATTTTAACTTCCTTTTACACAGATTGGAACTGTTTTGTTGAACCATAGCTACACAGGATTCAAACCAGAGCTCCTCGCATCTCAAGTGTATCTCTGTACTCTGTGAGCTACCGATTGGTGTGTGTAACAGGTTTTGTCACAGAGATAATTCAAAGGCGTTAAATATGTGCATATCAAATGTGACAGGCTTTATAGAGTTAAGCATTAAACATTAGTGCAGTTGGCACAAGGTATAAATATTTCTACCTGGTCTCATGGCATAAATGTACCTGGGTGCACTTTTTAGTGACACCCGAAAACACTAGAGGCAGTACAACTCTTGTTTTTAAACAGAAGAATGTCTCTGATAATGTTAGTAATATTTCCAGTTGAAAACGTACTGGACTGAAGCAGCTCAGATTTACTTGATTCATCAGTCTCAGTCCGATGATCAGGTATTTGAGGAGCACTTATTTGTTCACCACTCAATTTACATTATATGTTTTGATCATCCAAATATCACCTTACGAAGATGAAGAATTAAGATTAAGAATTTATATTACACATTTACATACAATTATTTTTGCTCAGCTTGTGTCTCTGAATTTGTGCATCATATTATACTATATTAGCAATAAAAATCTGATGTATCAGATATATCACATATGCATTTTTTCTTCACTTTTTTTTTGGTATACAGGGTATATTTACAGACTGAGATTGAATGCACTGAATACATGATAGCTCACCTGACACCGCAGGGCCACCAGCTGTTCTTTAAGATCCTGAACTTCTCTTACAGGGTCAGATTGTGTTTCTATTCCTATGCCAGTCAGTCTGAGACTGGACTTTGTGCCCGGAGATAGCCCTGGAGCTGACCGCACATCAAGAGATGGCTTAGAAGAGCCCTGGACCAGCTGAGAGTCTGAGGAGCCACTGATATCTGGGGTCTTCCAAAGGAGAAAAAGCCAATGAACATGTTAAAAGTCAGTCACTTAGCTCAGTGTAAGCAGCTGATCCGATGCTGTCAGCTCACCTGAGTTCCTCTTGTCCACTGCTGAAGATCTGTCTGGTGCAGTCGGCTCTCCAGCAGTCTGATATACTCCTGGAGATGCTGGTTCTTCTTCAGCTCCTGCATTAGTGTTTGCTCATAATATTCCCTCTTGTTCTACGGACACAAATAAGAACATGCAAAAGTCTCAGTGTCTGCTCCGAGCTAACCCAAACTTTGAAAGATGTAATTGTTGAATGCAGCTGTTCTGAGGATCTTACAATATAGTGGGATAAATGTGACATTAGATGCTTTTTTAAATCCCTGAATAGCCACCCAAAAATACACAAACCCTTTACAGCCAAAATGGCAAGAAACTGATTCTTGGCTGAACCTGAGGTCCGGGGAAGTGATATATGTATGTTACCATAACCTCTAGCATTAAGTTACTCGTAACCTGGTTTAGAATGACCAAGACTTGGCTAACCACCAACCAACACAACCTGGACCTCAGCCAGCTGACTGTAGTGCTGTGTTACAGGGCTTTAGTGTCCTGGAGCGTATGAGCTTCATCAGGGATCAGGGTTATCCTGCAGACAGACTCGTATTCCTCCTCTCCACAATGCAGAGCAATCATCCCAACTAATTACTCCAATATCCTCTGGCTTTCTTCAAATATGAAGCGTTCCAGACTTAATAAATCAGGAGACAGGTGACTCATCACACATATTGCTTTTCTCGTCTCACAGAACTACGACACCCATCATCCCATTTCCGATATTATTGGTATATGTTGATCATGATTTTTTCTTCTGAAACTTGTCTCCCAGGTTTACAATTACAGAATTTTTATTTTTGGGTGAACAATCACTTTAAGATTTAGATTAGATAGAAACAGCTTTACAAAATACCAAAACCAAAAAACATGTCCAACCAGTGGAGCAGGGACCGTTCACAGACTAGATAAACTAATATTTGCAATTTTGTTTAGACTAAAAATACCCATTTGGCCTTTAAAGCAGGCTGCTATAAGAGTTTGAGAGCATGTTTCTGCCCACATACCTGCTCATGCTCTACTTTGAGCAGCAGTCGGCTGTTGAGCTGTTTTAGGGCCCTGCTCTCCTCCTCGAGGGCCGCCACACGCTGCTGGAGGCCCACACTCGTGCTGTGATAGATGTGATCCCACTCCTCGTTCAGCTTCATCAGCTGACACACACACACACACACACACACAAAGAAAGAGTTATGTCTTTACATCAGTGTAGGGACTTTCCACAAACTTATTTTAGTTTACATACACATTACAAAATTCCCAAGTCCCTTGATAATCTAGTGTCCAAATAACCTATGATTGCAGAGACGTTTTATCCCCACAAAAAAAAAAACCCAGTCACAGCTGCCGAACACTTATGTTTACAACATAATTTAAATAATTTAACATCCAAATAGAGTGAAAAACACTGTTCCTTTAAATGGTCTAAGTGTGACACCTTCTGGAGAAACTGTGTAACAGAAACCATGTTTGTTTTTTTTGAATTTCAAATTAAATTAGAATTCAATGGTCTGTGCTGCTGTAATTCTAATTTAGTTAATTTCAGAATATACAGCACAGTTACAAAAAGGTACTGCATTGGCTCATGGATATGGAAACCGAAAGCATGTTTGTTTTCCAGTTGATCTAAAAGCATTTTTTTCCACTAATGTTTGTAGTTTGTAGTGCAACCGTGTAGCTGATTGTGAAAACTGAGTTGTGAGGGTGCAGTCACAGCTGGTCTACCTCTTTGTTGAGTCTCCGGAGTTCAGTGTTCTTGTTGAGGAGCTGAAGTTTCTCCTCATCAGAGGAGGTGATTGACATGCTTTCTGTGATGAGGGTTAACTGCTCCTCGCCAGAGAGAAGAGATTCACCCTGAGCCACCTCCTCCACCGGCCTAAAACACACACAGACATAGGTTTTTGTAGGAAATCACCATAGCTGTAATGCCTTTTATATTATACACACTTCATTTTCTATGACCCTACACATGGGCACTCCACATGGTAATACCTATGTCACACCTCTGTCATTATACAAATTTGGTGTCCTCATAAACGACATGCACTCATATGTTACAAACATATAAACCTTTTTACATTTTAGGATTTCACATTATTATTATTATTATTATTAGACCACCTTTTACTGACAAATTCGGGCATATTTACAATTTTAAAGCTATTTATTGGTGCTAATTAAGCACATATTGAAGCCTTATTGTACATGACTTTATTTTAATTCCTAATCATACCCAATACCTAAACCTAACAGCCATTTATGAGCAGCAAACTAGGAATTTCTTGATGGAAAAGTCATAGTTAATAAATTTTCCTTATTCTAAAGTGAGACCACAAAACCTCACCCTATTTTTAACCTTGTTTTCTCATAGGCTTCCTCCTGTTTAGGTTCTTTCTCTCTCGACAAACCTTAACCTTCAAATATAGCTGCAGGCATGTTTAGAATTGATCATTTAACATTATTAAGACGTTGTTTTCCTCACAAGGACATTTAAACATCCAGTGCTTGTTGTTTTTTCTTAGGTTTTGTTATTCTTGCGAAGATCCTCTTGAGAACAGCTTACATGAGATGGGCCACTCCACACATATTACATGTTAATAAAAAGAAGTTATAGCAGTAATTACTATTAGCGTGTGAAGCTGCTCCACAAAACAAAACAAATTAAATACATCAATACTATAGACCTGTAATTACACTGTAAGATGATGGATAATGAGAAGCTAAATGGTTAAAGCTAAAAGCTCTTTTTCATGACAGCCTTGCTCTTTCATAGCTACAGGGAACAGTGCTGTGCTGTCATTGCTGTTGAGGTAACGAGCAGATGGAGAATCGGAAGCGGCACAAATAAAGTCATGGATGTTATGCAAATGTTCCCATAATTCATTACAGCCTCGTGATGAATGACTCATGCTAAGCTGTGACAAAGTACGAAAAGTTACACAGACACATCACCAGGCCCTATAAAAAGAAAATGAAAATGACTCTAAAGATTCTGGGAAATTTGAGCTGGGCTGTTTCTGATATTATTGGACACCCCCTCAGGATGTCGTACAAAGATATCAAAATATGATTGCACTTAATACAATTCCCATGTTTACATGGGTATTACTAGTATATTTTTTTGTTTATTAGTATTAATAAGGCACATATTGATGCATTATTCTGTATGACCATAATTTAGATGCCTTAACACACCCTAAACTTAACAACTTCCTTAGCAGCTATCTAGGAGTTTACAATGATCCCCAAATTAAAGTTCCCTCTAAAAACTGTACACGATCAAGTCAACAGTAAGTGGAACTCATTGGGGAAAGTTTCATTAAGGAGTCATATACAGTGTTTAAAATAAAGGTGCTTAAAGTTTTTTTGCAGTGATGTCACTGAAGAACAATGTTTGGTTCCACAAAGAACCATTCAGTCCAAGATTCCACCTCTATCTAACCTTTTTATCATCAGAAGAACCTTCTTTTGCCACAAATAACCTTTCGTGAAGGTTCTTCAGATGATAACGTCCATTTATAGAACCAATTAGAGCTAAGGTTTCTTCATCGGGAAGCACCTTTATTTTTAAGATTATGTGTGTTATTACAGTGTAAAAAATCATGGTCTCTACTGAAAAAAATGAAAAATAACAATACGTTTGAGTATATATAATTTGTTAAATATGCTAATTAAACAGAACCACTGTAAATCTAATTTATCTGCCCAACATGTAAATCTTTGGAATACCACAAACATATATTTAACTGGCAAATCCTTAAAAATACAGTCCCTACTTCCTGTTTACACTTTTTGCTATATCAAAGTGACTGTTCTGTCATATAATAATTTAATAGCTGCTGCTGACAAGCTCTTAAACTAAAGAGAAGACAGTGTAATGATACACACTCAGACTGCAGTTCATTCTCCTCCTCAGGTAAAGAGCTCTCTTTGTTGGAAGAAGAGTCCTCTTCTGATAGTGACGACTGTGAACTTCCTTCCATCACTCTTTCAAATCTGATTAATAGCTGCAGTTTAATCCTCTTGTAGTCTTGTAGTCCTAGATCAACAGCGTGAATAACATGCACAGAGACGTGTCAATTTGATGTTATTCACTGGAGGGGAAGTTCACATATAAACCCCTTTATTGACATCACAGAGCAGGAAGTGATGCTGGATCTGTCACAATATTAAACATATGCCAACTCTACATTTACAAACTAATTACAGCACAATGGAAGTAATTCATTTAGCTCTAAAGTTTGATTTATGATTTAAAAGGGTGTTTTTATACGTTGTAAGGGTTTAACTGAGACAGAAAATGAGGAAGTGATTTGATGGTGAGCAGCAGGGAATTTCCGTTTCAGCATCATCTGTGCTCTGTGGGCTTTCTGAAAGACTGCTAAAAGCGGCACTATTAAAAACCAAACCATGACGCCTCGCCGTTGACACATGAACGAAATGACTCTGGAGGGCTGAGTTTCACTTCCAGAATGCCTGTTTACTTGTACTGTCAACCCATCAACTATGGCAACCATAGCTTACACCAAAATAGTGACTGCAGTTATTGTCACTACAGTAATAGTGCTACAAATTCATATGAGATGCAATATTGTTTCAGTTTTCTACTGTATGACTAAGTTCTGGTAAATACCAAGTTCCCTATATGAACAGTTCTGTTTTTGCAACAACAACAACAAAAAAAAATCCTGGATAACAATAATCTTCACTGTGATAATTTACAGGTTTTATGAAATGTACTACAAAACCCCCCAGAAAATAACAGTACAGTACACAAATACAATAAAATCTAAATCGTCTTCTCACAGCTTTTACACAGACAAATGTTCTATGCTGCTACTGAATGGAGCTATGATGTGACAGAGCTAAATTTGTTTATTGTAATAAGCAAAACGGTGTAAACGGCAATATTCAAAGTGTTCACACAATGACCGTGCATTTTCATACTAATATGTGTCCCTGGAGCACAGGAGCAGCCATAACAAGTATATTTGTAGCAATAGACAAATACACATTGTATTGGTCAAAATTAAATTTTTTTCTTGTATGCCAAAAATCATTAGGATAATAATGATAATAATGTCATGAAGCGGACTGACAAGGACGTAAGTATGAACAATTATTTATTAACAGAATGAGTAAAGCTTCCAAGGTATCAGAGTACAAGGTTTGAGATACTAGCTTGGGCAATGGCAGTTGTGGTGTGTGTGCTTACAAGTGCTTGTAATTAGTGATGGCAGGTGGTGGTGGCAGGTGAAACTGATTGAATCCAAGTAATGATAGCATGATAGTCAGTCGCTGCGTCCGAAATCGCTTACTTCCCTACTATATAGTACGTGAAAAACAGTATGTGAGGTGAGTAGTATGTCCGAATTCATAGTATCCGAAATTCAGTAGGCGAGAAGTACCCGGATGACCTACTGCTTCCGGCCGA
>JAUMHQ010000071.1:3368943-3380945 GCA_032361165.1 Enteromius paludinosus
TTAGAATTAGCAGCCTCTGTATCAGACTTTTTCTCCGCTGTATGGGAGGAGTCTAAGCAGTCAAGCGCAAAGACGTTGCATATACTGCAGCGCGAGTGAGATCTGGTTTCTTTTTTTTTTTTAAACGGTAATAAGCAAATGTCCACGGTATGATAATCGTACATGTCAATATCACGATAAACCACCATACTGGTATACCGTTACAACCCTACTTATGACTGGTTTTGTGGTACATGATCGCATATAATACTTCTATTACTCAGTATTACACATGTATGTCACTAAATGTTTGTTTCATCCCACTATTACATGCTTTTGCTCTCTTTTATTCATTGTACACTGTCACTTTTCAGAACTACTTGCACTAATAGTTATGTTATTGTATTTTATTTTATCTATTTGCACTATTCTACTATTGTTATTACCATTTACTGTACTTATTTTATACTGTTTTATTATTATTATTTACTGTACCTACTGTATTTTTTTATCTTATTATTTGTAGACTGCACAGTTTAATGTGCGCAGTATGTATGGGACACCAGGATGGCCTACACTTGTGTAGTAGTGTAGACATGGCTAAAAGAAAACTGTGGAAATAATTGCAGGAAATTAGGATTTTTTTCATGGACCCAAAGAAACATGATTTCTGGGTGGCAGATTAGCAGTTTTATTGATTAAAAGTTGTGTAAAATTAGTAGGAGATACTTACTCCCTGTCTGCATAAGCATCTTAAAGTAAATAATAAAGCTTGATTTTTAATTTTGAATCCTGGCACCAATGAATAACAATGATAAGATCATGTAACAATGTAATACTGTCTGAAATGTAGTATCCTGTAAAATGTGTACTTTTCATATTCTTGGAAGCAGCAATTTGAACTAAATGAAAATAGCATATAGTTATAGCAAACGCAAGTGTCACAAACTCAGCGCTGTGGTGAAGCGTTAATTGATAGCTCTTTCAGTGAACGCGGAAACTCGGAGGCAGGAATACAACGATGAAGACATTTATTTAACATAAAGAAACAATCTGAACAAAGCAAAACGATACGAACCACATACACGTCAGGGAAACGTTAACAATCGACATTGAACTTGAGACAGGAAGTGATGTAAGTATACAGACTAATCAACATTGAACACGAGACACCTGTGAAAGACAGCTGGTAGAGAATCAAACACTAATGACAAGGGCTGACCGATAAACACACACAGGGAACGCCTACGGCGTTACAGCAAGCTTCTTTTTACACTATGTAGTAAGATTTTTTTAACCATCTATCCAACTTATTGCACACAGGGGCACATATTCGCACCTCAGTATTGTAGTACATTATAAAACAGTATGCAAATAATAACAGACCTGATACATTTGCAGATTGTAGGCACAGCATGCAGTAAGTATGCTAGTGTTTCACTGAAAACACTGCAGATGAGATGTGGGAGATGACCACATTACTGTCCCACTGGCCATGCTTCCTCTATTCATTATGACTGCGCTCCGGTCAGTGTACTGCTGAGTCCAGCATTAGTAAGAGCATTAGCTCTAGTCAGCTGAGGGTGAAGGAAGTGCTTTAGTAACGGCTTTATTGACCGAGTGTGCCGTCAGAACCAAGGACGAAATGTGCTCTGAAATGGAACGTCCTCCCTTCGCTTTGAAACAAAACCGCTGTAAACATGTGGTTTGCTTGTTAACTATAACCTTGTGCTTCATAAGCGTCAGAAAGCAAAGTTAATCTAATAGATTTGATGAGGAATGCAACAAAAACACACAACAAGCTAAACTGGACAGAAAAAAAGGAGACTGTTGATGAAATCCAGAGCAATGTGTGCCCAGGGTCAGGACAGAGCAGGAAGAGACAGCAGCAGACCAACAGCAGGTGAACTGGAGGCATAGACTGAGTAAGTGCCCATAAACCGATGGATATCCTCCACCATGGCCAGCCACCAAAAGCACTAATGGTCGGCGGCCAATGGCCTCCTCACTCCTGGATGGTTAGCCAGCTTCAACGAATGATCACCAGCAGACCTGCCAGATAGACCCTAGCCACCTCAACTCCATTCCAGGCCCACTTTACACGGCCCTCAAAACACCAACAACTCCCCGACCATGCAGGCCAAAAGAGAGGTGGTACAGGAGTGAAGAACACTACCTAAAGCAGCGATGCACCATGATAAAGCCAGGCTTACCACCCCTGGAACCTGGCTGTTAAAGGGGTCATGAACTGCCTCTGTTTTTTATTTTGTACTGTTTTCTATAGACTCTGTTGTACTTAGCTAACAGTTGGATTTGACAGTACATCCCTCATAGATGGGCCGCTGCTGTGATTTAGGCCAAAAACACAAATACTCACATCAAATGATCAGTAATAACAGACAAAGCAATCCCATAAAAAAACAGTAGTTACACTTTATTTTGAGAGTCCACTTTAGACATTCTACTAACTATAAGTAACTTTGTAACATGACATGTCAATTAATTCTCATTCATTTGTAACTGTGTCATTAATTAATTTGTAACTAAGTTGACATATACTTGCAAAGTTTCTGATAGTCAGTATGTAGTGTGTTGTGAACACATCAAAATAAAGTGTTAGAAGATATTAAAGGGTTAGTAAAGAAGTATTCTTCTAGCCTTGCAAAACTAAGGTTGATGTCGCATGGACTGTTTTACCATGTTTACCACGCTTCTGGAGCTGGGATCATTTCAGTTGTATTTCTGTCTAGGGAGGGTTGGAATGAAATGAGGGTGAGTAATTAATGACAGAATTTTCATTTTTGGGCAAACTAATCTTTAAGTAATACTCTAATGACTGCTAGTTGACATATAGTTGCAAAGTTACTTACTGTTAATGTCTCAAGTGGACTATCGACATAAAGTGTTACCAAAACAGCTACACTTAGGCTTTAACATTACTCTCAGATCTAATCTACGGTTAAATAAAGTTAACAAAGGTCAAAGTTCTTACTCATGCGGTCTGGAACGTCTTTAAAAAATTAAGTTCATGCACTCTTTCCTAATGTTGGGATCAGAAGGAAGGCGATGCAAACACAATGTAGTTTTTCCAAAACGTGGCACAGCACATTGTCTAGTTTCTTTATCACTTGGTTTCTGCATAGACCTACCTGTGTGTTCATTTCTCTTGTAAACACTACATGCACAAATCAGTGGGTGGGAATAAACAGGCAGTGATGTAGAAGCAGGCATTGATCTTCTGTGGAGGCGGTGCTTATCCACTGTATTACATCATAGAGTGGCATATTCGACAAGCTGTGGTTTTGGCAACGCTCTTCAATTCTTCCATTAAGCTGTTTTCAGACTATTGACAAAGTTTTGGTTTCTTAGTTCATGACCCCTTTAAGACATGCCACAGCGCTAGAAGAACAATGTTAGGAGTTTAGGATCTGATGTACACCAGTGTTCCTTCACCTGAGGAGATATCTGGACTGGATCCACGGAAACTCCCACCTTTGATGTGTGTCCAGCCCACCACATTTGGGTGTCCTTGAAGTCGAGGCGGACCACTTAAAGCAGGGGTTTTATATTCCATTCCCTGAGGTCCACTGTCCAGCTCTGATTAAACACACTTGAGACCAATTAATCAAGCTGTTCCAGGCAGGTGATCATGGCTACTCTGCAGGACACTGGCCCTTGGGGACTGGAGTTTGGCAGCTGTGATTTAAAGTGTGACTTCGCAGAAGTTAACACCATCAGAAGGGCCTTCTCCAGCTAAAATTTTGGATAAACCACCATGAGAAATTGGCAAATCCAATCAGCTCTTAAATGTTCTGCATGCAATGTAATTCATGATAATCCATGCGCAAGTGCAAAGAGCTGCCCTTTTCCCACAAAGAACAACCCTGCTCTGGACAGAGAGGAAGAGTGACAAAGACAAAGTTTCTCAAACATTTCTCCATGACCGTCATGAACCGGAGCTGACATAGCTGGCTTGAGAGCTCAGAGACTCAGAGCATCTGCTGTAAGGTTTGCAGAAGCAGCAGAGGACTAAAACACTCAAAGCATTTTCCTTAAGCACTATACTTATGTGTTATTTCAGGGGGATCGGTACTCCACTCAAGTACAATTTAAACTGCTGTATTAATGCACAAGATTGAGTGCCAGTAAAATCAGTGGGAATTCAGTGGGAATGATAGCTTTTTGAAATTCAATTCAATTACAATTTAAATAAAAAAAATTTAAATGATCATTGTATGTTAAATTAATTGTAAATCATATTTGGTAATGTTCTTGTAGGGAGTGGATAAGTTGTATTATAGTGATATACTGAGCAACAATTAGGACTAAATAGTCAACTAATCAACTAATTATAATAAAAATGTATAATGAAAACAAATAACGATATATATGTATATATATATATATATATATATATACAATAAAAAAATCTAAATTTCTCAAATAAATAAATATTTCTGATTATAAATGGTCATTGAATAAGGAACACAAAAAAATGGGCTTTCAATGAGAAAATAATGCAAGTGCACAGGAGCACTAATAAAATTACACAATGGTCAGTTGATTCATCCACAGGGATTGCATGGGTTAATTTTATTTTGTGTAGTTTGTGAAGCATATTTTTTTTGGCATCCTGTACACTTGAACCTTAGGTTACTCTTTATTTCGATAGTCCATTTAGACATTCTACTAACAATAAGCAACATTGTAACTACATGTCAACTAACTCTCAGAGTAGACTAGTTAGTTTAGGTTTAGTAGAATAAGTTGACATATACCTGTAAAGTTTCTGATAGTCAGTATGTAGTGCGTAGTGGACTCATCAAAATAAAGTGTTAGATGATATTAATCAGACAGTCTACTAATACTCTAATGACTGCTAGTTGACATGGAGTTGCAAAGTTACTTACTGTTAGTCGAATGGACCATCAAAATAAAGTGTTACCAAACTTTATGCAGAATAATTAAAAGAATGCATATAAATAAAATACAAATAAAATGTGTTCATCTGAAGGGCTTGAATGATGGAGTTTATTTAAGTAGTTACTTCTACTTTTTGAATCCTTAAGTACAATTTAAAGTTACTCAAATATGAGTAGTACAGGTAAAGGAGTATCTGTACTTTCAGTTGAGTATAATTCTTGAGAACTTTTCACACCTTTGAGATGCTGTCTTCAGTGAACTATGCAGCAAGATTGCATGAGCTCTGGACACACAGGTAATCAGGAGATTTCATCGGTCTGAGAAACCGGCAAAACACCCTGACACTGAAGAGGTGCAAAACTAGACACAGAAACGAATAATAATGAGAGAAGAGAGAACAAGCACAAAGCTGATGAGTTACTGTGCTTATCGCTGAAGGCAGTCAATTGTGTGCAGCCACCAAGCAGGGAAATGAAAACAAAAACAAATGAGATAAGGACAAATAACAAACCCCAGTCCTGACACCATCCTTGCTAAGATATTTACTACATATAACTTTTATTATATAAAAAAAAAAAAAATATATATATATATATATATATATGATAACAATATGCATATACCACGTGGTTATAATCACCTCAGCTCAACAAACAGCATGTTTTCATGTCCACCACCACCTTTATTAATAATAATAATACTGTCACAAGCCGCGCCTCTGTGGCTCTCTCCGGGACACAGCAGCGGGAACCTTCGCCTGAGTTTTAGTTCCACCCGGACTCTTTTTACCCATGTACCTGGACCTAACTTCCTCTACAGGTGTTTTGCATTAACTGCTCTATTTAAACAGCAATCTCACGTTAGATCGGTGCGAAGTCATAATTACTCCGGTATTATCTCTGAGCGTTTATCCTGTTTTTGATTCTCTGGTTTATCTTGGACTGTATTTTTGGACTTTGATTCTCGCTGCCTGCCCTGACCTTATCTGCCTGTTTTTTGACCACAATTTGCTGTCTGTCTCTGATACTATTGTCTGCCGGTGTACCGACCATCGCCTGTTTGACCACTCTTATTAAAAGCTCGCAAATGGATCCTAACGACTCCAGTGATTCATCACAAATACGTATAGCTGGAAGCAGCAGTTACGAGGCCAAGCACTCCAGCGGCAAAACAAGGAGGTAAGCTTGGCATGGAGCATCACACCAAATGCAACAATGAGTAATAAAAGCTATTGCAGGATCATTGTAACTGAAATGGCTGAAAAATCATAAATTCAATCTCTAATGATTAAATGGCTTGTTGCTTTTTTTGACCACAAATTGGCACTGTTTGAATTTTTTTTGAGAACTTTCAGGTCATGGTATCGAAGTTACATACAAAGTTTTACCAATGCATTTGGAAAATTAGCGTATAGCCTGCACAATATCATTTAGAATTTCTTGCGTGGTTTTGTGCAGATCTGAGTAAGATATTGAAAAGTTTTTTAAGCACTAAAATGCTACTCGGCAAGGCAAAACCTGTCATGTTTGGTATCGTTGGACTCTGGAATGATTCAGGAGTCTTAAAAGGTGACGTATAGATAAGTCAAACACACCCAAGGTGGTACAAACTGTGGTACACCAACCCTGAATCACATGGCCGATAAAATAGTACAAAACCTTAATTTAATAAAGCTTATTATTAATAAAATGTTCTGTTGCTGATAGGGGCACAGTTGTTGTATGCGCTCTGATGGGTCTTGTTTCACAGCTATTGTAGAAACGAACCATACGGACGTATTAGTTGGAGGACATGTTGCCATAATTATATACCTTACTGCGCGCTTCGCCGCAGTTTCAAAGTAAAATGTCCCGAAAGTGGTGCTAAAGCACACGTTTAATACATGACCGTAGCACGTTTGTATTAGGTTAGTATAGGTTCTGTATGTATTGCAGTGTTGTTATAATGCTGCTTGAGATACGTTTTGTGGTTGTTCAGAATTCAAATATCCAGTGAGTGTCGCTAAAGATTAATGCTCTGTCATGTTTTAAATATCCCCTACACCAAATCCAAACCTGAACCTGCACGATAGTTTTAATAAATGCAAACGTAAACACGTATTCACTGATGCAGCCATGCTACTTTAACTACCTTCTGCTGATTTGAGAAATGCCGTATCATGTGAGCTGACGATTAAACACATTGAGTTTTTAAATCGTGCAGCATGTTAAAAATGTTTTGAAGTTGAAACACAACATTTGCAACTAATTGTGTGAAATTAGCCTTAAAAAAACGTAACATAAACATAAAAAAAAAAAAAAAAAGTACCTGTTAATCATACGTTTATGTAAAAAAGGAATAAAAGTTGTGTGAGTTTTGCTGCCTCTAGTGTTCATTTCAGCTGGAAACTGCAGCAATTCGTATGTGTAGGTACGTGTTTTCAGTTTTGCAGAAATGTATGAAGAGGGTCACATTTCCAATAAGCCTAGGTTGAAAATACAGCATTTCAGTACAAAATTCAATATGGCCGATGCCCAAAATGTTGCAGAGATGGACAAGCTGAGTTGGAGACTCCAAATTTGCTATGGTTACTGATGAGACTGTCCTCTATCAGAGTACCAAATTTCCAATTGCAATTTTCCAGCAAACTGTTCTATGGGTTTTCATAGACACAGTGTTACGTCCCATGACGTATTCAATTGCCTACTTGCATCTGTGATGTATGTGATCAACATTTATTGTATTTAACCTGTGTGGTGTATTGTGATTGTACTTTCTCTTTTCTTGTTGTTGTTCTTTTGTCTTTTGTTTTTATCCCTGGCTATTTTCTCTCTCTTTCTTGCTGTCATTCTTTTAGCCAGGTATGAGAGTCAGCTGTGCCTAATTAAGTCAATCAAGCTCTGATTGGTCGATGAGATTGGAGTTGGTGAATAAAGCTGAGGTGCAAAGCCAGGATTGGGGAGAGCTATTCCTCCTGCCCCAGCATGTGGTTGATGTGCCTGTATTGTTGACAGTTGTTCAGGCCTATTTTCTTGTTGGATTGTCATTGTTAGAAAATACAACCAGTTTATAGTTTGTCCCTGAAGTATATGCTTAAACTACCTTTGCTTACAATTTTTTTTTCCAATTAGGGGAGCTGTAGAGAGGTGGACGCCATTTTCTTTTGCTGAATGTTTTCTCCTGTTTTTGGTTAGTTAGGGAGTGAGGTAAAATTATGTTGTTTATTTGTTTGTTTCTTTTCTCAGGTAAGTTAGAGTAATCCTCCCAAAGTCTAGCTGTCTTTTGGTTGTTGTTTTGGCCTGGTCCCCTCTTGAAGTCTTGCTTCCATCTTATTTTGTAATGTAATCAGACGCAATAAAAGAAAACAATTGTCATATCAAATCTCTGTGGTGTTTGCTGGCTGAGACAGGAGTGATGGCCTCCAAAACCTTCGATGTTCACCTGTTACATTTTTAACCTCAGCCCCTAGACGGGGAAGGATGTAACACACAGTGATGGAAGAAATTGAAGAAGAAGAATAACGCCAATGGATACAATAGGTGGCTACGCCCTTGGCCCTTAATAAAAACACCATTTGGACACAGTTTATTTTAAGGTCCAGTTCTCGCGATTAACAAACAATTAACTACACATTTTGCTTTAATAAACTTCTCATTTGCTTTTTTATTAATATTTTGTGAGGTAGTCGTTTAGTTTAGAAATTGGGTAGGATTAGGGATGTAGAATATGGTTGTGCAGGATATTTGCCTCATATGTACTAAACAGCCAATATCTTAATAATAGGCATGCTAATAAACAGTTAATAGTCAGAACTGGTTCCTGTACTCAGGTGTTACTAAAATAATCCCCTAGATCTGAACTATAGTATTGTCTTACTCTGTTTAGTCCAAACCTACACCTGACCTCTTCTGAATCACATGAGCTGCATGCCCACACATGCGTTTCAGTGCTCACAGTTCATCTGTTTTGGGTAATCCTACACAGCGCTCATTACTTAACCAAGCACTTACCTATGCTAAGCCCTCTTCAACAGATATCAGCAGCCCAACAGATAACAGTATTGAGTAATTGAACTTTGCAACAGCAGATTCTGAGGAACACCACTGTCATGCAGATAAAGATAAACTGTACAGAAATAGACTAACATACCTGTGCCTCAGAGAATTTCAGACAAATAATAAGCCAACACATACAAGAAAACATACATCAGAATTTCTCAGAATAGAGACAAAAAAATCTGTATGTACCTACAATACTGTATATAGACAGCAGCTGTGCAGATAAACATAATTATTAATGCACGCTATCTTCTAAATAAAGGCAAGATGCAAGGCGAGTCTGATTTATTTTTTATTTTTATTAAATTATAAGCAGTATATAACTTCTTAAATAATTATTATAGGTCACCTTTAAAATGCATGTTTTATTGATAGCTGTTCAAAATACTGTATATTTATAGTATGGTATTACCATTTGATTATGCACCATTATACCGTCAGAGTACTTTATCTTGAACATGATCTAATTCAGGACATCTTCTACATTTTACAAATGTTGACACATTATTGTTGTAGAATGTTCAACTCTAATGTTTGTTGTTGTTGGTTTTAACAGTAGCTAGTACAGTACAGTAGAGTAATACATCTTTCTTCAGGAAGAGCAGAAACGCAATGATGCACAGACCAAATTATATTCTGTGTGATTTTATCTGAACACAAAGCAGTCTTGTCTCATCTCTTTGAGGTTCATTTATCTCGATAGCTCAGCGAGGCTCAAGTTTAATGCTCCACTGTTAGGAGGACTCTAATGGGGTCAGCCTAGTTTTAATGTGACAGCGCCTTTATTAATTCTTGGAGTTAATCACAAAGTACTTACAATTCCCCATTAATTGGGCTTTTTAATGCCTCGATGAAGGATTAATATGGCTGTGTGTTATTACTCAACATGAAAAGATTCATTAGAAGAAATGTGATTGTTGCAAACTTCCTTTAATGACATACAGTATAAACCCAAATGTAAGAGCTTAGGTGTTCTCAAGAAAATGTGAGTGGTTCCTGCACACACAAACATCACATCCACAAAGCTGAAGTCTTCTGGGTAACTGCTCAACAGGTACTTGAGTAAAAGGAGTCACTGATTTTCTCTTCCCTACAGTAATGGCCTTAAGTCATAAAAGCATGAAAAAATGTTTATTCAAAATGTGATTATATACAGACTTATATACACTGGAGTTGTGAACTCCCGATGAAATGGTTATGAATCTTAATTTACATTTTGTTGCTAATAATGAAAGCATTTTTGAGAGTATGAACAGTGCAATGGTCAGTGCTTTAAAACAAACAAACAAACAAACATATAGCTAAAAATATCTTAGATGGAGTAATGTAAACACTTGCTTCACCAGTTCCACATGTATAACACTTTATATGCAAAGATATTACCCAATTATATAAGAAGGTGCTTACAGTAAATAATAAATTGTTTCATTCTCGTCATTATACATTACCATCACTCTGTTCTTCTACTTAATAATGTTCAGTGCTTTGCTACAATCTGTATTGTTAAAAGTGCTATATAAATAAAAGTGACTTGACTACAGTGAAGTCTTAAAGAAGACACATTTCTTTAAATGAAATGTTAATTCAGAGAGCTTAAATCAGGGCAAAAAATGGCCATACTTTTCTAAATTATGTTTTTTAATAAGTGGACTTCAGGGAACGTTATAAAATAATTTTAATAAATGCAGTTCATGACCTCTTTAAAGAAGGGCGCACTCATCAGATTTTTTGGAAAGTTTGATTATTACCAGGAGGGTAGACAAGATATCCTAAAAATGAAAACCATGAGCCTTAAATAATTTTTTTATGAAAAATGTAGCATATGAAGCTTAATGAAACATTTAGTGTGGCAATACGGGACATATAAATGAGATTTCAGTGACAATTGTTTCACCTGCCCGTGGGCTACTTCTTAGTCTCTTTATTTATTGTGTTCATAAACATTGTATTATGTGACAGAAGAAGAGAATACAGTTGGCGAGGCGGCTTGATTTCAGACTTCCAGAGCGGCTGCTGGACTGCCCCTGGCTACAGACAGCTCTCATAGATCAAGCCTTTCAAATGAGCGCTGCCGCAGATTTCATTCATGGCCTTTAATTGGAAAAGTGGTTCTCCGCTCTCTCTTTTCCAAAGGAGCGAGTTTTCTCTGAGGGCTTGAAATATTATTGTGCACTGCTTTTGCAAAAAAAAAAAAAAAAAAAGTTTTGCTAGATTTCCCTGTTCTTGATTAGTAAGCAAACTGCTCTGAAAGCATGCAGTGAGTCAGGTACATGGCTAGCTGTCAGAACTCAGCTTTGCAGAGGTATTTTATTAGGCCATAGTTCAGTTAGGACATTGACATAGTTCAGTTAGTCATTTTTATAAACTTGCCTTAGAAAAAACAAAACAGTATTGGTGTGCATCTTAAAACAAAACAAAGGCACTGATACTGTTCACATCAGTCAGTACAAGTTTCTTCCAGTTGAAAGATTACATTTTAGTCTAGGACTAAGGTTAAGGCAATTGCAACTTAGCCTTCATTCAATTCTTCCTGTGACATTTCTATGTACATAATCACAATTACAGTACTGTGCAAAAGCCTGAGGCCACTAGGATTTTCAGCAACAATATTTTTTTTGTGGGTTTTAAGTGGGTTATTTCTATCTTTTGTGGTAGCGTGTCAGTTGGAAATATACTTTTCTATTTCCAAACATTATTTTTGTCATTAATTGTAATAATGCAGTGAGATAATTGTCTGACAACAGCCAGTGCTCCACACAGTGATCTGATCTGATCATCATCCAATCTGTCTGGAATCACATTAAGTATTTATTATTTCTGAAAGCATCCTGATTTTACAGCATTTTTACATCTAGAGTATCTAAAACTTTGAACAGTACTGTAGCTTTCCAGGTGGGTTTTTTTGTCTTTAGTCTTTAGTTTATTCTGTTTCTTTATGTGATTCCAGACAGACTGGATGATGATCAGATCAGATCAGATCAGATCCCTGTGTGGAGCACTGGCTGTTGTCAGACAATAATCTCACTGCATTATTACAATTAATGACAAAAATAATGTTTGGAA
>JAUMHQ010000071.1:3467865-3481879 GCA_032361165.1 Enteromius paludinosus
GTATGGTAGAACTATCACTTCTACCACAAAAGACTGCTTTGCAAGTAATCTTCCTGATTTATCTCAATTCCTTAGCATGTCTAACAGCGCAGAAAAACTTGATGATGCAACAGAAACCATACACTCTCTCTTTTCTAGCACTTTAGAAACAGTTGCTCCTTTGCGCTTAAGAAAGGTAAAAGAAAACAGTTTGCACACTTGCACCCTAAATAGAGCAGCCCGGAAAATGGAGCGTAGCTGTAGGAAAACAAAGCAAGAAGTGTTTCATTTAGCCTGGCAGGAAATTATGCTAACTTACAGAAAAGCATTAAAAAGAGCTAGATCTGATTACTTTTCGTCTCTATTAGAAGAAAACAAACATAACCCTCGGTATGTAACGAAGCGGACAGACTCAGAGGGGTAAAATCAACAATAATGTTTATTTACACAGGTGAAAACTGAACAAAGGTGAGCAAACGTAAATACTTCCAATCTTGGGTATTAATAACTGAACTGAAAAGTCTTTGTATCTTTCTTGCAGGATCGCTTCGAAGAGCCACACAGCCACACACCACAGAAGACAATGGAGACACACACTGATGACACACTGGAGACGAGGAGACACACTGGAGTAGAGGAGACACTGGGAAACTCATGGAGACTTCTGGAACGAACAGGTAAGGAGACAAGGTAAGTCGTTTAGAGTGCATAGGAAAGTCCACTTTCGATGTACGAGCTCGGACGCTCACTGAACTGTAGTGTGTGCTTTTAAGCTGTGTGAGTTGGTGCCAGGGATGTGTGTCAGGTGCGTGGATCAGGTGACAGCAATTAGAAATCCGGGGATTGTGAACGTTGAGTGACTGTGGGGTTGGAGCCTGGTGTGGATGTTACACGGTATCTATTCAATATAGTGACTAAATTAACAAGGAATAAAGCATCAGCAGATGCTGATCTTCTACAAGACCACAGCAGTAATGATTTTATGCAATATTTTACTTCCAAGATTAATACTATTAGATATAAAATAGAAACTGTGAAGCTGTCAGCTGCGGTACCCAGTCAGGTGCACTGTAGATCCTCTGAGGAAAAATTCCACTCGTTCTCTACCATAGGAGAGGAAGAATTGTATAAACTTGTTAAGTCGTCTAAGCCAACAACATGCATGTTAGACCCTATTACATCTAAACTATTAAAAGAGCTGCTTCCAGGAGTCATAGACCCTCTTCTGTCTATTATTAACTCATCATTGTCATTAGGATATGTACCCAAAGCCTTCAAATTGGCTGTTATTAAGCCTCTCGTTAAAAAAACGCAACTTGACCCGAAGGATTTAGCTAATTATAGACCTATCTCAAATCTCCCTTTTCTGTCAAAGTTACTAGAAAAGATAGTATCCTCACAACTATATTCCTTTTTAGAGAAAAATGGTATCCGTGAGGATTTCCAGTCAGGATTTAGACCATATCATAGTACTGAGAGTGCTCTAATTAAAGTTACTTATGACCTGCTTTTATCATCTGATCGTGGTTGTACCTAATTATTAGTGCTATTGGATCTCAGCGCTGCGTTCGACACTATTGAAAAAATATTCTCTTGAATAGACTAGAAAACTCTGTTGGCATTAGTGGAAGTGCCTTAGCATGGTTCAAATCATACTTATCTATCAGTTTGTAGCAATGAATAAGGACGTTTCATATCGATCACAAGTACAATATGGAGTACCTCAAGGCTCAGTACTTGGGTCGTTACTTTTTACGCTTTACATGTTACCCTTGGGAGATATTATCAGGAGACATGGTTTTGGCTTTCACTGTTATGCTGATGATACTCAGCTATATATTTCTTCTCAGCCAGGTGAAACGCACCAAATTGAGAAACTAACAGAATGCATAGCTGATATAAAAAATGGATAACAAGTAACTTCTTACTGTTAAATTCTGACGAAACAGAGGTGTTATTTATCCGACCTACAAATCCCACACGTAATAATCTAGAACACTGTTTAACACTTGATGGCTGCTCGGTCAGTTCTTCTTCATCAGTTAGGAACCTAGGTGTGCTGTTTGATAGCAATCTTTTGTTTGAAACCCATGTGTCCAGTATCTGTAAAACTGCATTTTTCCATCTCAAGAACATATCTAAATTGAGATATCTTTCAACCTCAAATGCAAAAATGTTAATTCATGCGTTTATGACCTCGAGGTTAGATTATTGTAATGCATTATTGGGTGGTTGTTCTGCTTGCTTGATAAATAGACTGCAGCTAGTTCAAAATGCACCAGCTAGAGTCCAACACAAAGTGTACAAACACAAAGAGATGATCTTCATCAGAACACCTAGATGACCTCCGTGGACAGATTGCCGGAACACTATATGTCCTTTACACAATCTGACATGTGCTTAAAATTGAACTGGAAATTAGGTGCTGGGCGTCTGGCCAGAGGAGAACTTGCCCCAACTAAGCCTGGTTCTCCGAAGTTTTTTTCCCCATTCTCTCATGGATGGGGTTTTGGTTCCTTGCCTCTGTCGCCTCTGGCTTACTTAGTTGAGGACACCTGATTTCTAGTGATTAACGTCATCTTGACTGCAGAGACCATCTCTGCATTTGATAAATAATTTGTTTAATCTCGTCATTATACATTGCAATCACTTTGTTCTCCTACTTGATAATGTTCAGTGCTTTGCTACAATCTGTATTTTTAAAAGCGCTATATAAATAAAAGTGATTGATTAATTGATTGATTTGTATCTTTTTCTTTCCTGAGTCCAGCCCCTTGTTACCATGGTGATAAGATGCAGCTGGATGCAATTAATGTACGCCAGTATTCATTGGCCTTTTGATAAGGTTCAGAGGTGATTGGTCTCTCATGCGAGTTCCCATAAGTATTATCCATTTTTAGGTTAGTCAATACGACATTTTTGTACCTTAAAAATCTGAAAATATGTAAGAAATTTTACATTTAGATGCTGAAAATACAACAGTATTGTACCTTTTAGTGCTTGTAAAAACACAAGTAAATGCCAGTGTTGGGCAAGCTACTTAGAAAATCTGAATCAGAATGGGCTTCATTACCAGGTATGTTTACACATACGAGGAATTTGTTTTTGTAACAATGCTCTGCAGTGCAACAGAATGACAGTGACAAGACACAGGTAATAAAAAGATTATACAAATATACAAAATAGTGCACAAATTTACAAAGAAGTGTACAAGTAGCACAAAAACACAATAAATAATATAGACATATAAGTAAGAACAGTAAGAACAGGTGTGAAGAGTTTGTATATGTATGTGCAAAGATGAAAGTGTTATTAAGTGTTCATGGTATGGACTGCCTGGGGGAAGAAGCTGTTCCTGTGTCTGGTCGTTTTGGTGGTAAGAGCTCTGTAGCATGGAGAAGTAAAGATCTTGGAGAGTGGGGAGGGATGTTCCAGTGATTCTCTCAGCAGTCCTGACTACCCTCTGCAGTCTTCTGAGGTCAGATTTGGTAGCTGAGCCGAACCAGACAGTTATAGAAGTGCAGAGGATAGATTCAATGATTGCTGTGTATAACTGTATCAGCAGCTCCTGTGGCAGATTAAACTTCTTCAGCTGGCGAAGTAAGCATAACCTCTGTTGGGCCTTTTTCACAATTGAGTCAATGTGAGTGTCCCACTTCAGGTCCTGAGAGATCGTGGTGCCCAGGAACCTGAATGACTTTAATGTGTCCACAGTGCTGTCCATGATGGTGAGTGAGGGGAGAGCAGGGGGCTTCCTCCTGAAGTCCACAATCATCTCCACTATTTTGAGTGTGTTCAGCTCCAGGTTGTTAAGACTGCACCAGACAGCCAGCTCTTCAACCTCCTGTCTGTAAGCAGACTCGTCAACCTCCTGGATGAGGCCGATAAGTGTGGTATCATCTGCAAACTTCAGGAGCTTGACAGAGGGGTCTTTAGATGTGCAGTCGTTGGTGTAGAGGGAGCAGAGCAGTGGGGAGAGAACACAGCCCTGAGGAGCTGCAGTGCTGGTCATCGGGAATGTGATTTTACCCATTCTCACTAGCTGTTGCCTGTCTGTCAGAAAGCTGGTGATCCACTGACAGACAGAGCTAGGGACAGAGAGCTGGGTTAGTTTGGGCTGGAAGAGTGATGGTATGATGGTGTTAAAGGCAGAGCTGAAGTCCACAAACAGGATCCTCACATAAGTCCCTGGTCTGTCAAGATGCAGGGGGTCCAGTGAGGGTCCAGTGAAGTCCTTCAGAAAATCCAACACCAATCTTTCAAATGATTTCGTGAACACAGACGTTAGATCTGGAGGTCTGTAGTCATTAAGTACAGTAATTTTGGATTTATTTGGGACAGGAATGATGGTGGAGCGTTTGAAGCAAGATAAAACTTCACACAGCTCAAGTGATCTGTTGAAGATCTAAATGAAGATGGGGGCCAGCTGGTCAGCACAGGATTTCAGACAGGCTGGAGTAACACCGTCTGGGCCTGGTGCCTTCCTTCTTTTGTTCTTCAGAAAGACCTGCCACACATCATCTTCACTGATCAATACAGCAGGAGTGTTGGAGAGGGGGGTTGCAGCAGGTGTGAATGGTGTTCTTTCAAACCTGCATTAGAACCCGTTCTGATCGTCTGCCAGTTGTTGATTCTCCACAGTGCTGGGGGATGGTGTCCTGTAATTGTCTCTCAGACTTTTCCACACAGAAGCGGTGACACCAGAGTTGAACTGCATTCTTAGCTTTTCAGAATAACTCCTCTTTGCCACTCTGTCCTCCTATTCCAGTGTGCATTTAGCCTGTTTGTATAAGGCCCTGTCCCCATTCCTGTGAGCATCTACTCTGGCCTGATGGAGCTGGCTGAGTTTTGCAGTGAACCATGGTTTGTCATTATTGAAGGTTAAACAAGTCCTGGTAAGAATGCACATATCCTCACAGAAACTGCAGTTGGTCCTCCAGTATAATCGGTCCGCCGAAACTCATCCAGTTAGAAACGTCCAGTACAGCAAAAATATTTTTTTTTTAAATAAAGTGGATCAACCGTGAATCATTCTATATCTCCTTGAGGTGGTATGTATTTTATATTTTATCCTCTATCAAAATAATGCCCGGTTCAATGCAATGCATGTCAATGAAGAATGATTTAAAAGGATGTTTGTCACTAGCATTTCAATGACAATGTGCACTGACATGCTGTGTTGTCGTTTCACACATCTAGACACGTTTACAGGAAAACAATCATCATTAGTCAAGTCTGAAAAGCTAAATTAAAACAACTGATGCAGAACCTTCAATTTCTCATGTTCTGTCAATTTTAAACACACAGGCATGTCAACATAATAAGCCTGTGTGAATCAAAACCGCCCTGGAAGAATGATTCTGACCCAAACTGATGGGCTAATGGGCAAGGGAACCTATTTGCTGTAAATGTCTCCTGTCTTGTTTTTTGTCTCAAGCTTTCTCATTTCTCCTGCACCCTCCTTTATTTATGCCTTGAGTGTCACACCCTTGCAATTGTATGATTTTTAAACAGCACCTTTTTATTTTCTTAAAGCACATTCCTGATCTTATTGTTTGTGATTCATTATTGTATGTTTTTTCCAAACAAGGTAAATGTATTAATGATTTTTTTTGAGCTTGCATCATCTAAGATAGGCAGACTGCACTCTTGAAAATAAAGGTGCTTAAAATGTTCTTTACAGTGATGTCATAAAAGAACCATTTTGGTTCCACAAAATGTCCAGCGATGTTGATGGATAACACTTTATAATTACAGATTCATTAGTTAAGCATTAGTAAATAGTCAATTCATCATTTAAAAAGCATTTTTCCAACATCAATAAGCTTTAGTAAGCAGTTTATAAAAAAAAGCTATAAATGTCTGTAGTGTTTAATAATTGTATTTTCATACTTTAATGATAATTTACAAAATGTATTTATTTATAGATTAATATAGATATATTGTTTATAGATTAATTAGATTAGATTAGATTAAAGACATGATAATAGTTGCTCAGTGGGTAAATAAATACTGTATAAACACATACTGTATTCCTGCTGTAATTCACAGTTAATTCAGATAGTTATAAATTATTCAGAAGCAGGTGTAAGTTAGAACTATGCTTTAGATTTAAAGACTCATTTATCTTCCAAACAGAAAATTTAAACAACACATATGCATATAGAACACAAAATATTTTTTTCAAGACGGCAAATATTAAACTGTACAACTGTGAAAGAAAGAAAAAGAAAAAGAAACACCTGCAATTTTGGGTGTGCAGTAGTACAGTTTAATTTTTTGCATCTTAAAATAAAAATTTCTGCAGTCTGTATCCATCTGTGTTGTATTTATTTATCTGTTAGGAAGACTTTTAAATCTCCTTTGTAATAAATATGCTTATAAATCAAAAACAATGTATTTATGCTGTATTTATAAACTGCTTACTAATGATTATTAATGTTGGAACAATGCTTTACTTAGGATGAGCTGACTATTTACTAATGCTTAACTAATGATTCATAGCGTGTAGTTATTATAAAGTGTTTCCAGTTAGGTTATTCTAAGGTTTGCTTTTGCTTTTAGTTTGATTCAGAGTAGTGTTTTTTTTTTTGTTTGTTTACTTCTTAAATTAGCCTTTTTAAAGTTACCTTCTAAACAGAAAAATGGTAAAAAAAGAAAAAAAAATGAGAGAGTGAAAGTAATATTTTATAGCTGCAATGGTGAAATTGCAAACATGATATTAATAACTCTGAATTCTATTAACAGAAATTAGTTCTTTATCCATTTTCCACTTAAAAATTGTGAGTAGTTTGCCTCCCTTGCCTCCTCTGATGAGTTTTCATTGGTTTATTGGTAAGCACTGAGGTACAGTGGAATGACTTCAAGGTTATTCTTGACCTTCAGCGATCATGTCCTGATCAAACAACTTCTCCAAAAGGTACTAGAGGTGTTTCTGATTTCTAGTGAACCTCCATAACCTCCATAACTCCGTGCTAATAACAATCCAATCAATTCTCAATGGATAAAATCAATCCCAATGTCATTCCATACCCATTTTGCTCATTAAAATGTCACTGTCCGGAAGAAAAATGGCTTGTAAATGCTGTTTAATGTTGGCTTGAAGGTCCCAGCCAAATGGGAAACCCTCACTCAGAGACCATCTTTGCTCTGTAATCCTACACTGCTTCGAGTGTTTAACCATGCTGCTTCGCTGGCTCATTTGATTAGCAGTCCAGTGTCCCTCCTGTCCTCTCCCAGGAGGATTTCAGAAAGCAGCCTGCATCTGTCCCGTATTCCCTACGGAAGTCTGTAATGTAAATTTTCTCCTGGGGAGACGCATACAGCCTCTGCCTTCCCAGCGTGCTCCTGTATGTGATTGATCACCCGCTCTCGGCACGTATATGTGAGTTTTGTTAGTGCAAGCAGTGTCATGACACAAGGACAGACAGGGAAACCCAGCATGCAGTGATATCAAAGCACCGTTAGCCATAATCACACATGTCCAGAGAGCATTTAAGACATACAGACATGCTCTAATGTGGACGTGACTGACATGTACTGTAGTCTCTCCACAGACCCTCCTCTGCTCTCCCCTTCTGATTTATGCCAATAAATGAACCGTCTCTCTTTCCTGCACCTCCCTCTCTCTCCCTCCCTTTCTCTCCTCTCCTGCGTTCACGCTCTATCCCTCCCTGCATCTCAGTCACACTCGTCGGATCTCACAAAAGGAAAGGAAATGCATGCAAACCCAGCGAGCTGGAGAATACGGGGGAAAGTTGCATCCAGCAGTCGCTGAGAGCGAAGGCACAGAGCAGGAATCCGCCGGAGATGTGAGAGGTATAAGCGGCGGCCCATCCCCCTGTCTGCTGAAGAAGACACCGGGGCCAGCTGAAATGACCTGGGCGAATGGGAAAGAGCTCTCTGTGAACCTCCACCTGTGCAACTGCCAGCAATCACTCGAGCTGCCCAAATAGGAGGGCATGACTGGTCGGGCTGAGAGCGGCTGCCGCATGCTTCAGACACAGGTAAGGTGCAATCTAATTCCACAGATTTAACCTCTAAAGGGATCAATGTAATCCTCCGTTGGGGATGCCGAGCTAATGTGAGCTGTCATTCTTGGTTTTTCCTTGCTTTTCTAGCAAGGAAACTGTGCGTGTTGTTGTCAGATTGCCACGTTTGAGCGGCTCCTTCAAAGTTTGGAAACACAAAAGAGATGCGTGTATTAAAAACTCTTGCCTTGGAGATGCTGTGAGAGATCCTCATTAAAATTCAGCGTGTGTGGCAAAGCAGACAGAAAAATTAAAATGGAACCGTGCTTCGAGCAGTCATATCTAATTTAATCTCAAATGAACAACAATGCCAGCCGTAGTCTTTCTATTGCGTAATCGTAATTAAAACTCAAGAACCCGTCAATGAACTCTGACTGTGCCGACCGAAGAACATCCACACCATCATCTGTTTGACATGGCTTGAGCTTGCCTTGCATTATAGAGCTGGAATATTGGGTTAGCAAGCATTAAATGCATTAGTGACGGAGGCGATGGTTAATTTGTAGTGGGCTGGGGATATGTGAAAGCCCTTTTGGGTGGGGGTGAGGGGTCTCTCAGCTGCAGGTTCAGTGCCGGTGATTGATTCACACATGTGTATATTGTACCTCGGCTTTCAATGCAGCCAATCTGTGCTAATGAGCTAAATAGCCGCATTCAGTACACAAAATCAGCTGTGTTTACATTTGCATGCCTTTTTCTTGCGTCATTATGAATAATAATGATGCTTGATTTTTTTAAAAGATGAATCTCCCTATTTGTAAATGGATGAGTTGCAGTATTTTACTGTAGATGTTGATCCCTGGCATAGATTAATGACGTGTTTAGTAAAGAGTGGAAATCTCATTTTGTGATCATTGAGTATGACTGTGATTTGCACTTTTCTCTTTAGTTTTTGCTGTGACCATTAAATGTGGGATTTGCTTGAAGACAGCTTTGAAAATTGCACCATCATGTCCTCTGTATTCAGTGACTGATTTTCTCTCAGGCCTGCTGTTCTGCTTCACGTTCACTCACATGCCCAATGCAATCTTATTTGAAAAGATTAAAGCTGTCATGTGGTCTCTGGAGGAAAACCCAGTTATATGATTTTCAGTGTCTAGTTAACGCAATAGTTGGCCGGCATCCCGAGTCAGCCACAGCAGCTCATATGCATGCAAATGCGCACTCCGAACCAGTGCAATTTTCAGATACAGCTCAAGCAGATAAAAGTTTATGACGGCATGAGAAGCACCATAGTGCATTTCTGTGATTGAACATGCATAGAAATGTTGCATTTAGAGGTGAATTGGACTGCGCAACATGCATCACACTGCTGAGCAGCACATTGTACAATGGCATTTACTGGTCATAAAATGGCACTTTGATATAAACCATGGAATTAAGTGATGGAAATTCACATAGTACTCTAAAATACCTCAAACAATGCCAAACGACCTTTGAAAGTATAACATTTATTTAAACTTTGTGTCTTAATGGACTTTATCTTTAAGAAATAACAATTTATTTTGAAGGTCCCTATTAATGGTTATGTTGACAATAAGTATATTTCTTTCAGTTTAATTCAATTTTCACTAGACATAGATATTCATCTGATGGGTCTATGACAAAAATTTATTATTGTTTTTTTTTGTTTGTTTGTTTTGTTTGTATTTATGTGTAAGTAGTCATTCTCTTTTGGTAACACTTTACAATAGGGGCAGAAAAAATAATAATGCATTTATTAATCTTACTTAATGTTAATTAATAAAACAAATGCACTTTTAAATGTAATGGAAGTTACATTGTATTAAATATAAATATAGCTTTATTGGAAAATACAATCTCAGAAATAAAACTACAAAAGCCTTCACTGGGGTGGTACCTTTTCAAATGGGACACTTTTGTACCTATTAGGTTCAAATATGTACACTACATCATACACTACAAGTATTCATATGTACCTTTAAGGTACCAAAATGGACCCTTTATTCAATTAAATTAAATTAAATTCAAGTTTTATTGTCATATAACAATGAAGCATCATTGCCGTAATTATATTTTTAGACCAGTGTTCCGCAACTTTACATAAACATATACATATACCATATACACATAACAGTGTAAGATGCACTAAAGTATTTTAAATATATATTTAATGTGGCATTGTTTAAAGTGACAGTCCAGTAGTTGTGGTAAGTGCATTTAGGTACAAATTTTCCAGAGACAGCATTATTTCTGAGAGTGTGCTACTCTAAATTATAGTAGTTTTTTTTTTTATGTATTTATTTAATTTGATTTTTGTTTTTTTTGTTTTTTTACATCCATAGTGTTTCCTGTCGCTGTGCAAATGTATTTTAATTCTTCATTTTGATCTTTTTCATTAGAAGCCAAGAAATATGAACTTCTGCCAGTAGGGATTGGTATTGTCTTGATACAGGATGTTTGCTGCAAAAGTAATACACCACTCTGGACACTCATGAAATAATCAGAAACACAGGATTCAATTGTGAGCTCAGAGACAAAGTTTAGATGTAACGTAGTGAAGCCACTTAATCCTGGCTGGATCGGTTTGGTTTGGTTCTCTCAAACCTTTCTTGCAGCTCTGGTCATGTATTTGAGGTATAGGCCCCAGATTACTTGTCAGGGTTTATTTTGTGAAAATAACCCACTGACTGTAAATTCATTCTAACACAAGCTACAAGAGGATAAGATGACAGTGAGACTTTGTATGTGGCATCAGAAGGGTCCTGCTGGTTTGGCAATATGGGCACGTTCTGAGTCATTATTGGGTCCTACATGACACAAAGGAGGTCAGAGGCTAGGTTAAAATTAGAAACATGACCCCAGCCTTTCAGATGTAGGTGCTGAAGGAGTCAAAGGACAGATGATAATAAACCAAGGGTGATGTTCGAGACAAACAGGCTTCTGCTGACTGGAAGACGTACTGTATCTGAACACAGAATTTAATTATCCAGTTTGACAAGGATAACTAAATGTTCTGTATTTTAAAATGTTTTAATTTCCCCATAAAAAATGCGTTAATTATTGTGACCACAAATCTCATTTAGACTTTATTTAGACTGGAGTAGGTTGAGTCTGAGTCAAGGCCGAGACTAGAAGCAGGTCTGAGTGATCCAGCGAGTATTAATATGCTCTCCTTTGGGGTGAATGAAGCCTGGTTTTGTGTCAGTGTCACATGCACTTTCACAGTGTGCTCCGCTCCAGAGACACAATACCACAGAGCCGACAAGAGACAGAGACTATAAAACACATCCACAGAGCTGGAGCACTCCAGACTGAAGTCAATCCGGGTCCACATGTTTCCCAGGCCATGACAAGATTTAGAGGAGGAGGATTTGGTCTTGTCTTGAACCGTGTGAGAGAGTCAGGTCTCGAGTGCAGTACTGTGAAGTACATTTTTAACTTACTCAGTTTTGATCTAATATTTTGGCAAAAAAGCTAGCTGATAATTGGAAAATGTGATCCACCTTAAAAGGTCAAAGCTGATATCTTAGCAGCACCCTGAGCAAAACCCTAACTCTTTTTAGCACAGCAGGAATATGTGTACAGAGCACGACAGGGCGATGTGTCATTTACCCCTGGTTTCACAGATTTTAGTCCCTAGACTAAAATGTAAATCTGACCTGTTTGAACTGAAGAAAACTTGTCTTGAGTGATCTTAAAACATGTCAGTGCCTTTGTTTTATCTCAAGATGCACATGTTACCACTGTAAAAAAGACATAAATCAGAACCTATAAATTATATTTCCAATATGCTTTCTTATTCAAATGATTGTATGAAAGGGTGTTTTCAAACATCAAACTAATAGGTTTAATGCAGATATTTCTTTTCCCCCCATACATTGTGTCCTGTTTTGTTATTTTTTATTTTTTTTTTACAAAAATAATGATTATCATACATTTACAGTATACAGTATATATATTTTTAAGATATATGAAATATATTACATATATTTTATACATATTATATATGTACAGGACAGAAGTATATTTATAATTTTTCAAATAGATATGTTAATACACTGAATGACGATGGAACATTATTTCACTTGTTATTTGACATTTTGACATAATAATAATATTGAAAATAATAATTATGATGATGATGATGATAATGGTCATTAAACACTTATTTAAAGATTTATATTTACATTAAAGTAAACACTTTACTTGCATTTTATATGCTTTCTGTGTATATAACAGAACTATGTACACTACTGTGTATATAACCTTAACTATGACTTTTCCCACAGTAAACTCCTACTTTACTACTTATAGTTAGTAAGGCATACCTATAGTTAGAAAATATAGTTTTTGGGTGGGATTGGGGATGTAGAATAAGGCATTAATAAGTGCTTAATTACTACTAATAAAAGGCTAATATTCTAGTAATATGCTCGCTAATAAGTAACTAGTTAAGAGACTGTAAAATGAAGTGTTAGCAGTAAGAGTTCTGTTCCACATTATAATCAGCAGGTCAGATCTGAAGCAGGTGGTCGTGGCTGGTTTCTTATCTCAGTACAATCATCTAAAAACTCCATTAGTGATGAAGCAGAGCCCCTGGCTATCACCACATCACATGCACAGCCTTAACTACTGCGTTTTTTTTTTTAAGTGATCTCCATTTAGTTCCCATGGAAACCTTTTGTAACTCGTAGCAGGACAGATGAAAACAAAGATCCTGCACGCAGACGGAGAGAAAAGATGAGAGTCCACCTACTCACAGAGCTCTTAGCGCGGTCATCAACACGCTCCACCTGCTATAAATACAGCTCCGCAAACAGCAGCTACTTCACTCAAACTCACTCTGCGCACACTGTTCTCATGGAAATAATGCATGCATGCACTGTTTTCTGCTGAATCGACATTTTATTGGTATACTTCTCATTATTTGTCCAATATCTGTGAAGGAACAAATCCTCAATATACTCAAAGATGAAGCTTAAACCTTTGATCAGAAACACATTTAGTGCACCAAATTGTTATTTTTCCACACAGTATCGGTCAAAAGTGATGTCTGGCTAGAAAGTGACTTTGAATATCTGAGGTTATGCTGATGTAGATTTCTAAGCATATTGCGTAGGTGTGTTTGGAGAGAGCGTAAAGCCTTTCTGTGTGCTGTGCATTATAATCATTTCATTTGTGATCTGCTTATTGAGGAATACCAATGAGAATGTCTGCTAATCAAATACAAGCGAGAGCGAGCCAGTACAATATTATTAAGCAATTATATTTTCAATGTACACATTATTATTCAGCTTTTTTGGTTTTGTTTGTTTTATATGCCTTTATCACTTAGTAAAATAAACCTAAAACCC
The DNA here is from genome assembly GCA_032361165.1 of Enteromius paludinosus. Lineage (NCBI taxonomy): Eukaryota > Metazoa > Chordata > Actinopteri > Cypriniformes > Cyprinidae > Enteromius > Enteromius paludinosus. Next base: position 3,481,193 of record JAUMHQ010000071.1, read on the forward strand.
AAATAGTTTGTCAGCCAAGTAGTGTATTTTTCTTCCAACAAGTTCATTATATTTTGATAGTAAAACGTAATCATTAACTCTTTCCCTGCCAGCTGCCAGCACTAATCACTTTCATAAACCCTGAATATGGTTCTGTATGAATATCAGAACATGCAAAATGTCAAAAAAGCCTATATTTAAAAAAGATGTAACAGAGGAATGTGCAAATTTCATTAAAATAAATAATAAGACAATAAGACAACACCTGATTCAGATTCTGACCGATGATCAAAATATAGCTAAAATAATTTTCCATTACCACATCCAAAGCTTTCTTCTGTAACATTAGGCAGCATATAAATAAAAACTTTCTGATGTTTCATGATCACATTTTTACATATGCACCACTTATACTTACACACACACACACACACACACACACACACACACACACACACACACATACACACACACACACACACATATATGTATATACATATAGCTATTCACATTTTTACAAATGCATCTGTTTAAATGCACCATATATATATATATTATGGGTGGGCATAGATTATTTCTTTTAATCTAGATTAATTGAGATCTGCCAAAGGCATTCAGAATTTGTGTGCTGCCTATTATATTTGAGATATATGTGTGTCAGTACTGCCATCTTAAAAGCAGGGGTGTGAATCTTGGTTTCACAATTCA
>JAUMHQ010000071.1:3498572-3509980 GCA_032361165.1 Enteromius paludinosus
GAAGGGCACCCCGATGATGGGAAGTGGAATGAGCGGACTGGGGGGAGGTTTCCTCGGTGAGGTGCGTTTGCAGATGGCACAGGCTTCACAGAAGCGTTTTACTTCAGCCTCAAGGCCGGGCCAATGAAAACGATCGCGGATTCGTTGTACTGTGTTGTTAGCCCCGAGATGTCCCGCCATCGGGTTGGCATGCGCCAGCTCCAGCACCGTCTGCATCTTTCCTGGGGGTATGACGAGTAACTGTTTTACCTCCCCCTGTCGCTCGGCGACACAGTACAACAGACCGTTCTGCACGATGAAGTGCGGGAGAGGGTGAGGCGCAGGGATGACTTCCGTGCCTTCTAACACTCTTACTTGACTCCAACAGTGTTTAAGCCGGTCATCATCTTTTTGGCTTTTCCAAAATTTTCCCCTCCCGTGACCTGTTGGAATATATCAAAATAGACATTGTTAGCATGAGAGGGGGACTCACCATCTCTCCCGCTATCCGATGTCATCCAGCTGGTGTGGCTTCCAGACCCCCGCGATGGCGTCCTGACCAGCCGATGCCAGGGCTTTGCAGGCTGCGTGGCGGTGGCGAGGGCGGCTTCCAGCCCCGACCAGTCTCTTCCCAACAGGAGTGGTACCGGTAAGTCTTTCAAAATTCCGACTTCCAGGGTCCAGGTTTCCCTGCCTTTATGGAAAGTAAGCTGGTTAGCATGTACATGTCTTGTATCTCCGTGAACGCAGGTGATCGGGAGCGTCGATTTTGAGTCTGGCCGGGATCCTAGAGTGTCAGGCCGGGCTAGTGAGATGGCGCTCCCCGAGTCCAGGAGTGCATGATACAGTCGTCCTTGAACTTTCACCGTGGTGTGTGGAGCCCGTCGAGGGGTGCAACGATGAACCACGCAGCCTGCCACCCAGTGTTTCGCCGGAGAAGTTGGAGGAATCGTGGGCATGGGCTCATCGCGGGGGCTGGCCGGTCTGTGCACTGGTTCATCCGGCGGCCGTCGCTCCTGGCCCACCCTCCGGGGAAAAAGCGCCGCTCGCGGAGGAGTTTGGCGGCTTGGGCTCGTGCTGGCTGGCGTGGTCTAAATTCCCAGTCTTGAAACTTTCGTGCAGCCGCTGTTGGTGACAGACCAAGACGGGATATTATTTCTCTTTTTAACTCATTATAATTATTTTGGGATGTCGCCGGGAGGAAAAAATAGGCATGCCGTGCTTCTCCAGATAATAGTGGAGCCAGCAAGGTAGCCCAGCCGCCTCGGGGCCATCCTTCTGAAAGTGCAACCGTTTCAAACATTTTGAAATAAGCCTCAATGTCGTCATCGGCCGTGAGTTTTGGCAGCAGCCGACTGGCAGTGACGCGGGGATCTGGCAGTGGGATATTTTGAGCGGCGGGCATTCGTAACTCCGTGAGGATACCCTCCATTCTTTGTTGTTGCTCTGCCATGAGATCAAAGCAATGTTGCTGGCGGATGCTCACTTCAGCCAGCTGGCGGATGACGTCTTCCATGACGTCGGGGAGGAGCGCACGCCTGTGGGAAGAGAAGCCGGAAGTGAGAGACAGCAATGGCGGTGTAAACAATGTGCTCCAAGTTTTCTAGTCGGTGTTCTAACGCCCTAATCCTCTGCCCACATTCTCCACCACTGTGGGGCGGGGCGAAGAAACAACTCGACTAGAGTATTGCAAGTGAGCCCCGGAGGGTGGTTTATTTACAGTGCAAATGGAAATAACAGGGATTCTTGTCCGTGGATTCCCCGCTGCGGTCCCAGGTGAGTGGCTGTTCCCTTGATCCTAGTGCTCTGTGGTGCTCGTGGTCCGTGAGAGGGTGGGTGCAGAAGTGGTGTGGTCAACCCTCGTGTGGTGGTCCCTTGGAGGCGCCAATGCGGTCACGGCGAATCTGAGGAGCATAAACAAGAGATTAGGCGTAGCGTACTTCACCATGTGGAGAGGTTTCTCAACTATGAGTCAGTTCAGGGGGTTTTTATGTTGCTCCTCGCCGTGGCCGATTGGTCCTCTGTAAGTGGCTCCAGGTGTTCGTGATGTATTGCCAGGGCGACGCTGATAGCTCCTCGGGATGCCCGTCACACTCCCCCTCCCTAAGCGACGTCCTGGTCCTGGAGGTAAGAGAAAAAGGGGAGACAGGGGGAGGGTGGGGAGTGACCCCTAACAGACCTGAGTAAGCTGCCCAGAACCGAGAGAGTCCGTCGGCGTTGTTGTTGGCTGAGCCGGCCCAGTGGCGCACATCGAAGTGGAAGTCATGGAGCGCTAGGAACCACCTTGTTATCTGTGCGTTTGTGTCCTTTGCTCCGGCCATCCATTGTAGCGGAGCATGGTCGGTGAAGAGGATGAATTTCCTTCCCAGCAGGTAATAGCGGAGCTCCAGGACTGCCCACTTGATGGCGAGAGCTTCTTTTTCTACGGCTGCGTAGTTTCTCTCGGCCTGGGACAGCTTACGACTGATGAAGACCCGTGTCGGAGGCGTCCGTTTGTAGCAGGAAGGGGCAGCTGAAGTCGGGGCGCACAGGACCGGCTCTGTGGTCAGAGCGCGCTTGATGGCCTGGAAAGCTTTCTCCGTCTTCTCCGTCCAGCGAACTTTGTCCGGTTGCCCCTTCCTGGTCAGGTCTGTTAAGGGGGCGGCTATAGAGGAGAAACTGGGAATGAGGCACCTATAATATCCTGCCAACCCCAAGAAAGCTCGTACCTGGGTCTTTGTGGTGGGCATGGGCGCTTCCAGGACCGCTTTCACTTTCCGCTCCTGGGGCTTGATGAGTCCGCGGCCGACCGGTGAAACCCAGGTAACGAGCTTTTTCGAAGGCGAGATTACATTTTCGGGGGTTGGCAGTTAGTCCAGCCTGGCGTAGCTCGGACAGCACCCTTTTCAGCTGGTCGAGATGGTCCTCCCATGCCTCAGAGTGGATAATGACATCATCAAGGTAAGCAGCAGCATACTGCTGATGAGGGCGAAGCAGAAGATCCATCAACCTTTGAAACGTGGCGGGGGCTCCGTGTAAACCGAAGGGAAGGGTCCGATACTGCCAGTGGCCGTTGGGAGTGGAGAAAGCCGTTTTGGGTCTTGCCTCAGGGGTTAAGGGGACCTGACAATAGCCTTTGGTTAGGTCGAGTGTACTCACTTATCGGGCCCTTCCCAGGCGTTCCAGTACTCGTCCACTCGGGGTATGGGATAGCTGTCGAAGTCGGATACTTCATTGAGGTGCCGGTAGTCATTACAAAACCTCAAGGTGCCATCCGGCTTGGGGACAATGACAATCGGGCTGGACCAGGGGCTTCGAGATGGTTTGATGACTCCCAGTTTCAGCATCTTTTGAATCTCCTGCTCTATAGCGCTGCCTGACGATGACACCAGGGGGAGTGCGGATATCATGAGCGAGGACGGAGGTTTTGCCGGGGGTCTCCGAGAACACATCTTGAAACTGACCGAGCAGGTGTCTCAGCTCGTTCTTCGGGGCGGCGGACAGATGGGGATTTGTGTCAACAACCACGGGATCCTGGATGGTGAGGGCAGTCACCGGGTCCCGGTTTCCGACCCATCTTTTCAGGAGATTTATATGATAAAGTTGAAGTTGGTTGGAAGAGTCCTGGTTGGCGGACTCTATAATTCACAGGGCCGACTCGTTCCTCCACGACGTACGGCCCTTGCCATTGAGTGAGAAACTTGCAGGGTGCGTTCGGTACCAGCACCATCACCTGATCGCCCGGCTGGAACTCCTGTGGTTGCGCCGCCGGGTTGTACATACGTTGTTGTGCTCGCTGAGACTTCACCAAGTGCTCCCGGACTAATGGCATGATGCAGTCGATTTTAGCTCTCATCTCCTGCACGTGTTCCACGACCGTTCGATGGGCTGCCGGCTGCTGCTCCCAGGCTTCTCGGGCTACGTCGAGGAGGCTGCGGGGCTGGCGACCAAAGAGGAGCTCGAAAGGAGTGAAACCCGTTGATGCCTGGGGCACTTCCCGAATGCCAAACAGAATGTAGGGGAGGAGCTGGTCCCAATCTTTCTTATCCTCCGCGGCCACTCGTCTCAGCATTTGTTTCAGAGTTTGGTTGAATCGCTCGACGAGCCCCTAGGTTTGGGGATGGTACACGGAGGTACGGATCTGCTTCACCTTCAGCAGCCGGCAGAGGTCAGCCATTAGCCGGGACATGAAGGGGGTTCCCTGGTCGGCCAGGATCTCGGCAGGCAGTCCCACGTGGCTGGAGAGCAGGAAGAGACTTTGGCAGCGGCCCCACAATGTCCATCCCGATCCGCTCGAAGGGCACACCGATGATGGGAAGTGGAATGAGCGGACTGGGGGGAGGTTTCCTCTGTGAGGTGCGTTGGCAGACGGCGCAGGCTTCACAGAAGCGTTTAACTTCAGCCTCCAGGCCGGGCCAATGAAAACGATCGCGGATTCGTTGTACTGTGTTGTTAACCCCGAGATGTCCCGCCATCGGGTTGGCATGCGCCAGCTCCAGCACCATCTGCGTCTTTCCTCGGGGTACGACGAGTAGCTGTTTTAACTCCCCCCGTCGCTCTGCGACACAGTACAACAGACCGTTCTGCACGATGAAGTGCGGGAGAGGGTGAGGGTTTCCTTTATGGAAAGTAAGCTGATTAGTATGTACCTGTCTTGTATCTCCGTGAACGCAGGTGATTGGGAGCGTCGATTTTGAGACTGGCCGGGATACCCAGTGTGTCAGGCCGGGCTAGTGAGATGAGATACATGATACAGTCGTCCTTGAACTTTCACCGGTGTGTGGAGCTCGTCGAGGGGTACAACGATGAACCACGCAGACTGCCATACATGGTTTAGCCGGGGAAGATGGAGGATCCGTGGGCATGGGCTCATCGCGGGGGCTGGCTGGTCTTAATTCCCAGTCTTGAAACTTTCGTGCAGCCGCTGTTGGTGACAGACCAAGACGGGATATTATTTCTTTTTTCAACTCATTATAATTATTTTGGGATGTAGCTGGGAGGGAAAAATAGGCACGCTGTGCTTCTCCAGATAGTAATGGAGCCAGCACGGTAGCCCAGCCGCCTCGGGGCCATCCTTCTGAAAGTGCAACTGTTTCAAACATTTTTAAATAAGCCTCAATGTCGTCATCGGCCGTGAGCTTTGGTAGCAGCCGACCGGCAGTGACGCGGGGATCTGGCAGTGGGATATTCTGAGCGGCGGGCATACGTAACTCTGTGAGGATTCCCTCCATTCTTTGTTGTTGCTCTGCCATGAGATCAAAGCAATGTTGCTGGCGGACGCTCACTTCAGCCAGCTGGCGGATGACGTCTTCCATGACGTCGGGGAGGAGCGTGCTCCTGTGGGAAGAGAAACCGGAAGTGAGAGACAGCAACAACGTGCTCCAGGTTTTCTAGTCGGCGTTCTTCGCCCTAATCCTCTGCCCGCATTCTCCACCACTGTGGGGCGCGGCAAAGAAACGACTCGACTAGAGTAGTGCAAGTGAGCCCCGGAGGGTGGTTTATGTACAGTGAAATGGAATAAACAGTGATTCTTGTCCGTGAATTCCCGCTGCTGTCCCAGGTGAGTGGCTGTTCCTTTTCCTTGGTGCTCTGTGGTGCTCGTGGTCCGTGAGAGGGTGGGTGCAGAAGTGGTGCGATCAACCCTCGTGTGGTGGTCCCGTGGATGAGGTGTCAGTTCGGTCACGGCGAGTCTGAGGAGCATAAACAAGAGATTAGGCTTAGCGTACTTCACCATGTGGAGAGGTTTCTCTCCTATGAGTCAGTTCAGGGGGTTTAAATGGTGATCCTCGCCGTGGCCGATTGGTCCGCTGTAAGTGGCTCCATTTGTGATGTATTGCCAGGGCGACGCTGATCATCCTCGGGATGCCTGTCACAATATATATATATATATATATATATATATATCACAAACAATTAAATAGATTTTCAGGCACACACTGCAGTTGTGGCGCAGAAGCTGCATCTGATATGTATTACATACATTTGCATACATTACATACAGCTCAGAGGTGGCATGCATGCATTTACATTAATAATTATGACATATATGTTTTACATATAAAATACCGTATACTGAATCTAGAAATATGACGTTTTTAAAAATAAAAAAATAATGTAAATTTGAAATTAAAACTGCTTAGTGAGTCACTGGATTTACAAATCTGTGGCCTCATAGTATAGTAGAGTACACACTGGATGTTTTTTCACCTACTGTATATTAAGGAAGCATGTGATTTCAGATTGTAATTTTAAATTTGTAATTGTCTATCTTACTGACTATGAGTCAGTGAATCATTAATTTTGTTTCTAAGCATCACAGTATTAACTGGAGATCAAAAATGTTGGCTTTGTTTGAAACTACTTTTTGGTGTCAGAATAGATTAATATTGATTATATGTATATACACACACACACCTGTTGGTTTTTGTGATTTATGGGGACTCTCCATGGGCGTAATGGTTTTTATGCTGTACAGACTGTATGTGGTATTGTCCTACACTGACCCTACACCTAAACCTACCCCTTACAGGAAACTGTGCATTTTAAATTTTCAAAAAAACACCATTTAGTATGTTTTTTGAAGTACAGGGACACTGAAAATGTCCTCATAAATCACCTACACATTGTAATACCTATGTCATACCCATGTCATTATACAAATGTGTGTCCTCATAAACCACATAAACCCGCACATATACATCAAAAATGATTTATTTATTTTCCAAATGCACATCACTTAATATGCACATAACCTGTTTATTAAAGTATTTACATTGGACATTCTGACCTCAAACCAGACAGATGGCCATCCAAGATACCATGTTTTATATCAAACCTTTCATATTCTGGAGGATTAGAGAATACCGCATTGTATAATGCCTAGGACGTTTCATCAACAGTTATCTAATTGCATAGTTTTCTGAGCTTGCTGTAAGTTTACAATCCAAATAACATGGCTAAGACTCAGAGATCTCTAAATTCTTAAAAAATAGCGTTACAATTTACCCTGTACAACAACGCAATTTGCCAGAAAATCTCAGTATAAAAGTCATTAGGAGACAGATAAAGTAGTTGAAACACTCCAAGAAATGCACAAGAAGGAGATAATTTCGTCTGTGATCAAGAAACAAATAATTGCGAGTGATTTTCATCTGTGAAAAGGCTCTTGTGTTAAGCCTGGAGGGTTCACTAGGGGCAGAGATTAATAGGCAATCAGCTGTGAATGTAATTAGGTGTCACATATATTAAACATGCCTGCTTTTTGAGATTAATTGTAGGTCGATAGGTCAAAGACTTGGTGACTGAAAGGCTGGTCCCGTCCTGGACCTGTGTACATCCAGAGACCTCTTCTATCTGTGATAGATGACTAGAGCGTATAGAGAATGGCACTACACAAAACCATTACCCTATGAATTCAGCGCCGGCTCCCGTGGCTTCTCTTAATCTAATTGTGCCTGTAACAATTGCACTGAGCACCGTGGTTCAGGTAAAGCTCCGTATTCATCTCATCTTTGTCCCTTCAAAGCACCCGGAGTCTAAATCCAGCACCGCAGCTGGGAGCGATTGTGTGATAACGGTGGGCAAACACACAATTGTGAAGTTTATTTAAATTTTTATGGGTGATGCAAGCTTTACAAAAGTGATTGAGATGAATCTTCTTTTCAATATCCACACCCCATGGGCTACACTAAGCTTGCATTGTGTACTGTGTGTGTGTTTGTGTGTTGAATTGTGCATGTCTGCTATGCATGCAATAGTTAGGGATCAAATGAATTGTGGCATGATACCACTGCTTATTTGCTCATGATTCGCTGGCGGAATTATGCTAATCAGGTATTCCTGCCTGTAAACATGCCCACAAAATTGTTGAAAAACAGCTACAGTTACTGCTGCGACATTCACTATACAACGCACATGAGCATCCTTCAGTATACCAGCAACTACAATCACGCTGACCTTTCTGAATCTGCTGCATTATATAATGTACCTCATTTGCATAGAAAGAAGTCTGTCCAGAAAGAAAATTATGTTGTATAAGTGCATATAGAGCCTGATTATGTTGGACTGTGAGTAGCATATGAACAGCTGCTGCATGAATAAATAACTGTGTACAGTAAGTACTGTAGGCCTATGTATATATGTGTTTCCATGCATCTGTGGTTCGACCGACCGTTGATCTTTTTCTCTGAGGTCTCATTTTTGACAAACCAGTTTTATTAAGTCATAATAATTCAAATGAGAGGCTGATGTCATAAGAAATGCTTGTGTTCTTAATTATCACTTATAAATGGCTAATATTCTAGTAATATGCATGCTAATAAGCAACTATTAGGTGTAACTGTAATATAAAGTTTTACCAAAGATTTTTCTTCATGCATTTATTTTGATCACAATAATTTTGCTAAACATTAAGAATTTTCATAAAAAACCTAGAGCCCATTATTTAGCCCTGGCTGTTTAATTAAGAGACTATTCACACAGGACACATCCCTGCATTTAATAAAGCTGGTCGGAGCATCACTCAGGGGAGCAGAAGCAGACACATTTTTCAAAGCTGAACTGTCTTCAACCTGACAGCACCTTAAATAGTAATGTCATGAGATGCTGACTAAAAAGCAACACATTGACCTATTATTCACCTTCCTGGAGTATATTGTTATTATTTATTACTATTTACTAAGGGCATTTGATTTTAGGGAGATAATAATTGGGGGGAAAGTACAAAAGCTATCATTAAGGTGACTGGTACAAATAAGTACTATTGAAGAACTAATATTTACATTGCTGCTTACTTGCACGGTGAGAGTGATTTCACCACGTACAAGATGTCCCTGAATTAACATTCTTATTTATACAGGAACAAGATTCCCATCCACCAATCATATTTGAGAGATAATTTTTTCAGGAAATTTCTTTGTAGGCTTATGATGAGTGTTAGGTGTTTCTACACCCTTGTTAATAAGCTATCACTTCCCACTGAGTTTTGGAATACATTTTTGGTAGGTTTAGGTTAGGTATTGGGATAAGTCTGTATTTTTGGACTGTAATGTTGATCCAGGATCATGTCTTACTTGGCAAATCACGGTGAGCACAGAAACAGAGATATATTTAGGGATTAGTTATGATCTATTTATTATCAACCACTTTTTGAGAACAGACCTGAACATTTAATTTCAGACTTAAACTGACAAATATCTTGAATGCAACTTGACTCAAGTTTAGTCACTTGTCAGATGTTAAATTGCATAAAAATCATAGACATACTGTAAAATTAAACAAGTTGGGTTCCAAATCTGAATGTGATATCATTAAAGCAGTATTCAGTATGATTTTTTAGGGGGTGCAGTACCAAAGGTTACCTTAAATAAATCTGTTTCACATCCATTTCCTAAGCCAGTCAATTGTGACGATTTCTTCAAAGGCATTTAACCTTTTTTAAATCATGAATTTGAAAAAAAAAAAAAAAAAAACTTGGGAAAGCCCAAATCAGGTGACAGCTATTTTTCCCTGCTTTTTGCATTTTAAAGCCGTGTCTTAGAAGATTATCACAGGTTTGCACTACTCACTTTTGAGGATTTTGTAGCTCACAGTGTTACTCCCTGCATTACAACGCAGACATCACAAGGCCTAGCAGATATGTTTGCAAATATCTGCGAAAGATTAGCTTCACCACACAATGCAAACACAACCATCTGAGCCATCAGAAGCATGTGTTCGCCATACTCCCTCTGCTAAATCAACCAATATCGCTGACATTTGCTGTCTGGCAGCATCCATATGTAGCCTTCAATAAGCGCTGAATGATTTATTCACTGGATCAAGAATTTTGATCCAATTAGGCGTCCAAACAGTTCTCAGGCACTCAGATTCGAAGCTGAGAGTCTTTTCAAAGATTTCTTGCTGCTATAAAGACCTTCTGTCTCAATGTGTCGCCTCTAACTGCAGCACATTCAGACCGCAGTACATTTGGTAACACTGGGCTGCTGTTGGTAATGAATTAGCAGTGCGAGGTGCTCGGGGAGCCATTTCTGAACACCCACTCCATGCTTTCATTAGCAAGTCGACAGAGCAGCTCTACTGATCGATGCCTAAAAAACCTATAGGCTGTAATTAATGTAGGGATTTATGCAATATGAGCAGAACGTGGGTCCCTCACTGTGTAATTAATCCAAGTGCTGCAGGGGCACACCTCATGTCAACTGCATTAAAGGTGCATAAATTTTCTAATGGATAGAGTCAAGAGCAGAATTTAAGTATTGCTCTGAATGAGCATTGGCCCTGCTTATGGTTGCTATAATGTTCCCTTTCTAGGGTTATACATGTGGACAGATAAGACAATTTGGCATTAACACTCGTCTCGTGAGTTCAGTCAACTCGGAGTATGTTTACAGTGAAAACACAGTGACTAAATTAAACACTAATATACTATACTTTCTATTTCTGCAATATCTCATATGGCAAAAATTATGGCCGGGACTCGATTAAAAAGATGTATCTAATTAATTAGAGGCTTTGCAATTAATTATTCGAAATTAATCGCACATAAATATTTGACCTGATAACAGTGAGAAGGATTTTTAGTATACCATTGAATAATAACTGAGTACATAAGCTTAAGCAACAAAATATTGTTTATTTTTGTTCAACCAAGTCCAACAGACCAGTGCAATATTGCCGTTAAGTGTAGCAATAGGATATTTAGAAATATAGTAGCCTACATTTCAGAAACTCAGGAAGACTATAGGTATGTAAACCTTCTGTAAACAGATTTTTTAAGTAAAAAAATACTTTCAAGTAGGGATGCACCGATCCCGATCGGCCAATATGTATTGCGCATTTTGTCAGTAAAGCCGGTCCTGTTATCAGCGGTATATGCGGTAAATATTACAGAGGTCATATGATTTTGCTAATTTTTTTTTTTTTGTAATGCTTTTGTTTATGTGGTTTAAGGTTAGAAAAACACATTATTTTCCATATGCTGTATATTATTGTTTCTCCTCAAAATTCTGCCTCCTGAAACAGGTTGTTTTGTACAAAGCTCATTGTTTTAAAAAATGAGGTGTGCTCTGATTGGCCAGCTATCCAGAGTGTTGTGATTGGCCGCATACCTCAAGCATCTCACAGAAAGGTTACGCCCCTTACCATAGCGTGATGCTGCACCCCGTCTAACAGCTTGTAACACTCCAAAGAGAAAGGAAAACTGGAAATTGCATTATAATTAGGGATGTCCCGATCCAATCACATGATCGAAAATCAGGACTCGAAAATATATGTATATATACTCTCCTCATTTTTTAACACATCTATAGTTATGTGGTGGCACAGAATTAGACCTCTTGACTCCACACAGGAACAGCAACGCGTTCCATGACAATCGCTTTGTTGCAGAGACGCTATTGGTTTAAAGTAGAACACGGAAGCAGCTTGAAGCGTATGTCTGCGGTCTGGAG
>JAUMHQ010000071.1:3510080-3525380 GCA_032361165.1 Enteromius paludinosus
AGGGCTGAAACCCTGACCACATCTCGGCTGGAGGGACAGGCTCGATTGCTTCCTTCGCCAGTAGGACAGCAATCTCCGCGTGCAGTACGCCAGCTTGGCTCTCTGAGCGGACCGAGGTAGAGCGAATGCCGCGATACCGGGGCGGGCGCCTGGTGAACTGAATCAACCACCGTGAGGGGCTGGGGAGTCCAATCCAGGCTCCGAGCTGCGTCGACAGGGGTATAAAGGGCGCGTTGACCACCGTGCCAGCAGTGGGGCAGCCCATAGCGGGACAGGGACTGTTCGTCTGGCTGCGCTGAGCAGCGCTTACCTTTCTCCCTGGATCCCGCGCTGGCGAGACAGTGTCCCGGGTCTGCAACTGAAAAGTTTTTTTTTATTATTATTTATTTATTTTATTTATTTTTTTTAATTAATTTGATTTATTATTTTTTATTTATTTTCTTTTTTTTAAGACTTGCTCTCTCTGTGTACAGAGAAGCTCCTGGCCCTCTTCCAGGAGTGGGGACGGAGATGCAATCGACGTCACCCGAAGAGCAGTCCTCATCACCTTCGAGAGAGCGTGCTTACGCCTTACCAACCGTGGGAAAATTTGCTCTTTCTCCCGGTTGCCCAGGGAAGACCTAACGCGGCAACTCCGTGCACTCAGAGGTCTTTTTCGTCACTGGATTCGCAAGATGACTGGCACATCCAGCCTTTAAAAAGGCTACCAGCCCGCAGGATTCGCTGACAGCCACCCAGATAAAACGCTGTCAGACGAGAGAGCAGGAAAGCAGGAACTCTTGAAATCAGGACTCTTCCTTGATTGTTCTCCTGAATCGCAGAGGGGGTCTCCTGCAGCAGCTCAAAACGGCGAAGGCTCTGAAGCAAAAATCTGCAGGTACAATCAGTGCATGCCAATGTTTCATTGGCCTTTAGTAAAGTTCTCAAAGGCAATTGGTCTCTCTGGCGAGTTCCCATATGTAACATTGAAGTGATTCGACTGAAAGGGTAACTGCCAATTTGTATCCGGTGCACACATATTAAACAGATGCATCGCATCGTTAACTTTTTAAGCCGATGCACCGAGCGAATCGGGGAATCTTCCCATCCCTAGTATATAGTATGTTGTGGACTCATCATAATAAAGTGTTAGAAGATTAAGCAGACAATCTACTGATATTCTAATGGCTGTTGACATGTAGTTACATACAGTTAGAAGAATGTCTAAAGTGGACATTTTAGCGAAATAAAATGTTACCAATGAGTAACTTAAATTGCTTTATCATCAAGTTTTCATCATCTGCAATTAGTAACATAAATCTACCCAGCTCTGCATCAAACCTATCCATCCCAACCACTAACAATGATATACTACACAGTAACTTCGGTACAGAACGTTTCTCATAGCTGCTTGTAGCTGCATAAAATGCTTTCAGAGAGCTGCTCAGAATCTCTGCATCGCTTGCAGACAGGAGCATGAGTGCATGCATGCATTTTAAGTTTGGGTGACAAATCCAACAGATATTTGAAAATCACATTGAAGAGGCTTCTCTGAGCTGTTGCCCAGCTAAACCTACACTATTGCGAGCACCACAGGGAATTAATGCAATGGTAACACAGAAGAAACAAGACCAAACAATCCATCAAAATCTGAAAACTGATTGAGTTTACTGGGAGCACAGACAGAAACTGCTGTACAGATTTGGGTGTGATTAATCAGAAGCCCTGCAGTTACTCTCACAATGGCACATGCTTTTAGCCTTAATCATGAAATTATATCTCTGCCAGGAAGACGTGTGGCCCCATGGGATGAGGACGCTCGGTTCAGTCAGAAATAATCACAGTCTTCCAGAAGATATCCTAAAAATTGCATAGTATTTAAGTATTTATCTTTGTCAAGTCCCAAGTCATTAAGTGATAACATTTCGATTCAAAAATCATATCTGCACTCCCTCAACAAACAAAGGAAGTCTATTACATCACTCAAGATGCTATTTTTAGCTTGGCCCGTTACTGTTTGACGCGCATCAGAGCTCCTGAGCTTCTGAAGTCTTGTTTGTTTTGAATCTCTAACAGTCTCCTTCACTTCAAAGCCCTGCGCGACCGGAGAGAGGCAACATCTGGCTCTGAAGAGCTTGTTTTTGTGTGGCTGAAACTTCAGAGGCAGGTCTAATCGTTCTTGTAACACCTATCAGCCCTGGAAGCTGCTGGTGTCTCCCCCGTCCCCCGATACAGCATCAGTCTGCTGGCGCCAGGTGCTCCTGATGAAAAATTACCAGACACCAAATGTTCGTCATCAGCAATAAGGAATGGAGAGCAAAGCAACAAATATGAAGGTCATTGATTCAAGTCAAGTCAAATTGCATCTATTTATACAGCGTTTAATGCAATACAGATTGTTTCAAAGCAGCTTCACAGTAATGAACAGGAAAACTAGTTCTGCTCAAATATTTTACATTACCATTGCAGAATGTAAATATTATCATATATAAGGTATCATAGAACCATAGTACAAAAGATAAAATAATGACTGAATTTACACAAATGAATAAGTCCAATCTTAACACTATTTTTTCTTTACTATAATTTACCTTGAGTCATATACTGTCCTTTGACAATGGTTAAATCATTAAAGGTACAAGACATTAAGGAAATATGATATACAGAGTCTTAATGTTATTTGTAACATTTATAATATAATATACACTAATTTATAATGTTACTTGTCTGTTAGATTATGTCATTAATTGATCTTTACCTCAAATCTATGCCATATGTACAAACTACTACTACATATACTGTACATCATTACTTTGGTGTAAAGCTGCTTTGCAATGATATATATCATGAAAAGCGCTATACAAATAAATTTGAATTGAATTGAATTTGTGCCATACATTAAATTTCATTGCTAAAAATCTTACAATATTCTTTCTATGTATTAGTATAAATATATCAAGATAAAAACAAAAAACTAAACAAAAACTGTTTAAATAGCAGATAAATATAATTGATCTCACTGGCCAAATAGTATTTCAGTTGTTTTAAATAATTCAAATCAAACTACATTTATGCAGATTTGCTGATCTATTGTAACGAAGGAGACAGGGACGTATGGATAAGCTTTATTAGAACACATGGTCAGAGATCGGAAAACAGGTATGAGAGGCAAAACACAAGAATAAATCAAACAGGATCGCATGGGTCGGTCGAGGAGCAAACGGTTTCCAAGAGGGTAAAATCCAAGACAAGGCGAAAGTCGGTACTCGGTCGACCAAAAAACAAAACAGGACAAGGCTAGGTGAAAACACAGGGGGTTGAATAAACACTCCATACTCGACAGGGATCAGAAATACACAGGGCTTTTAATAAAAGGGGGTAAGGAGTTAACAAGAGGGCGGAGCTGATTAATTACTATGGAGACTAATAAATGAGTAATGCAGAGTTCAGACTGCATGATTTTAGCCCTGATTTTGACTCGCCGACAGGTTTTGAGAAATCTCCGACAAATGCCCGAAATCACAGGCAAATCGGTGCTTGTGCATGTGAGTGACAATCACACAGTGTGAACTATCAAAGACACGATCTGAGAGAATGCAGTGTGAAACCCTCTGTCACCGATCTATCATGCAGTGAGAACACAGCAGCGACTGAATACTACCCCATGACATCGCATTGTTGCAGAGACGCTATTGGTTTAAAGTAGAACACGGAAGCAGCTTGAAGTTTGAAGATATTATAAAGCTGATGACAACATTTAGGGCTGCATCAAAATCATTGCGCAAAATGTACTGCGCATCTTGTCAGTAAAGGTGGTCTTACATTGAGACGCATTCACTACGCAGAGCCGTTTTTCAATGATGAGCTGCGTAAATCACGCTGATAATGAACCTGAATTTGTGCAGCTAAACCTGAGAGTTTGAAGAGGAGAGAAAAAATGCCCTGTGACAGTGCGAAGGCACAGGACATTAAAGCCAAGATAGCACAAATTAAACTTTTTTTCATATTAACTGTTCCACTAAAGGGTTAAAAATTATGTTATTTATACTTGGTAGTTCAAGCTA
Source organism: Enteromius paludinosus (assembly GCA_032361165.1). Classification (NCBI taxonomy): domain Eukaryota; kingdom Metazoa; phylum Chordata; class Actinopteri; order Cypriniformes; family Cyprinidae; genus Enteromius; species Enteromius paludinosus. Next base: position 3,514,124 of record JAUMHQ010000071.1, read on the forward strand.
CCTCACAGAAGTGCTCTGTTCATTAACAGAGTTGTATGTTAAAATAAGCTGACCACTAATGAACATCCTGTATCTGTTTCTTCGCTCTTCTTTATGCTTTCTGTATGTATTATAGAAGTATCGGATCGGGACTCCGTATCGGCAGATACTCAAAATCAAATGATTCGGACTCAAGGGCAAAAAAATCTGATCGGGACATCCCTACCCCAGATTGTCATGCAGTGTGAAAAGAGTTGTGACATGACTACTTTGAAAATCGGGCAGTCTGAACTCGGCATAACGGAACACAGACACAATGGGGAGACAAAATTTCAAAATAAAAGTCCTCGTAGACAGGGAAGTAAAATGTCTGATTAGTGTCCTTATATTTTGAAAAGAAAATGTGTAAATCTTACCATACCAAGTTGTCCAAATAGCATGCAGCAGTACTTTTCATAATATTTTAAAGATGATTTCACACAACATCAACACCTCCATGTAAGAATCTGCAGCTGTACAGTAAGCTATTATTATTAGACTTATTCAGGATAATGGACTGTTCGACTACTGAATTCAGCAGTGTCCTCTATAATATCAAAATAAGTGTCCATCATTGATCATTGTTCTCACTGAAAAATATTTTCTCATAAGCCAATCCACAAGTATCGAAATTCATATAATCTTGATATATATATAATATAATACTTTATTATACATAGAAAGTTATATTTTAAAAAAATAAAGTAAATGTTTCAGAACTTATGTTTACAATGTTATGTATTACTTTTGTGCATGGTTGCTGTCCCATTGCTCATAGTGTTTTGGAGTGGTCAGATGAGCCACAAGATTACATCTAAGATATCATAAAAATGCTCTATGTGTCCTCGCGTCCGTCTGAGTGTGATCTTTCAAGGTAACCTGGCAAGACCCAAGTCACAAGTCCGTTCTTAGAATCAACAAATAGCCCACGTCTTCTTCCATCTGTTTGATTCTTGGCAAGGGTTCTGCTAAATACTATAGAGGATATATCGCCTGGCAGTAGAAATATTATGTGTTATTTATAAATTACTACACTTCTGTTGTGGTGTATTTATTTCATGAAACTTTGTCTGGTGTGTGAAGTAGCTATTGTGTAAAGGTAACAAGTCAGTGAAGCTGCAGCCTTACGTTTTTATTACCATTTAATACAACAAAAATCTGTTCCTAATAAGATCAGTAACTGTAGAATTGCATAATTGTAATCCTTATTCAATACTTTAAAACTTAAAATGTATATATTTTTATTATTATTATATAGATATATATACATTTTTAATTACAAATAATATTTTATAAGCAAACATACCATTCATTGTGCCTAATATGAAGTGCCTAATATTAAGAAATAATTATTTAATCATGCACAAATGTTTTGTTCGACATCTTTCAACCAAATTTAATTGTATTCAAAAAAAAAAAAAAAAATCTAATAACAATAAGGAGAATCTCTGTTCTCTATGACGTGTGTGTCATGTTTCCTCACCTGTCTGTACTGCTCTGCTTCTCACCTTATAATTATCTTCAGTTATTATGGAATATTTCCCCTGTTCCCACTTGTTCTTTATACTCTATTTGTTTATCTGTTTGTTGCAGATAATTATAGTGTGTTTCTGATCTGAAGTGTGCTGCTGGTTTGATTGCTGTCGGATGTGTAGATGTACAGCCCGCTGGTGTTGGATTTGTCTTCTCACCGTTGTGTGTGGCTTACCATGATGTTTCACCATCAGTCCCATGATTTCTTGATGATTTCCTGAAGATTCTATTGCTCTCTGCTTTTGAGAGAAATTTTGTGGGCAATTTGCTGGTGATCTAAAACCTTTTTGCTTTGTACATTATTTAACGTTCAGTCTAGCGGTGGATTTTGAAGAGAGCTTGAAAGTGGCTTCAAATCTCTTTCTAGATGTCCAAGCCGAAACAGCGATGCTTCTAAAGAACTCAGGAAACTCTTTTGACATTAGCATTATGGTACAATATATACACTTTATAATAACTGCACACTATGAATCATTAGTTAAGCATTAGTAAATAGTTCATCCTTTATAAAGCGTTGTTCCAACATTAATAGTCATTAGTAAGCAGTTTATAAATACAGTTATAAATGCCTTGTTCTTGATTTATAAGCATATCTAAATGTTCAAAGGAAATTTAAATGGTCAGTTATCTTCCTCGTAGAAAAAAAATAAACAACACAGAACTATTAATTACAAGACGCAAAAAAATATATAAACCTGTACAGCTGTATGAGCTCACAGACGGCTGGCAACTACTAAATGCTTTATAACTACCTGACTTAATCATGAATTTCAGCAGAAACATGTTTTAATAAAGCATTTATTAACACACTGAACAACTATTATGTGTCTAAATAAGATTTATTAATGTGTAAATATTTTATTAATCATTTACTTAGACTTTCTTAATTGTCTTATTAAACACTGACAACTCCTAAATAACTGGGGCCTCATGTATAAAACTTTGCGTAGATTTCATCCTTAAAGTGTGCGTACGTACATAAGGCAGAATTTGCGTACGCACAAAAGTTTTCAGATTTATAATACCGTACGTATGCCAGAACCTGCACAAGGTTCACTTTATAAATCACAATTATCTGAATATTGTGCGCAGGTGCACATGTTTATAGCTTACCCCAATCTCCTCCCGAAATAACCATATTTGGAGGTTAAGACCGCCTATTTTAAATATGTATGATCTCCCTGCATATTAATACGACCGATAATTGTCATTGATCTGTTTGGCTAAAAAATGGAAGAACAGAAACGAAAAGCAAAAAAAAAGAAACTTCACCGACTGCGAGATGGAGGTACTGCTGTCTGAGGTGGAGGGGCGAAAAAAAGTTTTATTTGGTGGGCTCTCTGCGGGCATTTCAAATAAAAGAAAGATATCAGAATGGGAGCTGTCTTAAAAGTAGTCCTAAAAAAAAGAATATGTGCACACAGACGCAGTGTCGTAACAAGTGGTGGTCAAGGAATCACTGACTTCTCAGCCGTTGATGCAAGGGTGGCTGCGATTATAGGGGAAAGAGGATTAAGTGGAGTTCTTCCAGAATTCCAAGGCGATACGGATGTGATTTGCGGTGACGATGGTAAGTACTTGATTTATCTATGCATTTTTCTGTTTAAAATTCAGCTTTTTTATTGTGGATAATCCAAATATCCAAATATCCAATAAAATATCCAAGTGACAAATCTAGCAATAGATGCAGCTGCCCTTAAGATATACGTTTATTAAAATAGTCGAGTTTATTCATATGCAAAAAATGTAACTTAAAAAGACAAAAGCAAGTCATCGAGTTCACATTTTATTTCACACATTTACAATACAACCTTCATTTCATTAAACGTTTTTTAATGATTAAAGGAAAAGTTAATCCTGGAATGCCTTCAAGCCCGGTGAGTGGTCCAAGTGGGGTAGACAAGGGATGTAGGCTTAGATCCTACGTGCCACCGCCGCAGCCATCCTGTGTGCCACCACCAGCATCTTGTGTGCCTCCACCAATGTCCAGTGTGCCGCCATTATCAAATGCCCAAGTAACCCCATCCTGTGCGCAGTCCAGTGCATCATCATCATCCTTTGTGCCACCACCGAGCGCTGGTAACTCAAGGCGTGTACTGACGGAAGAAGTCATGCAGACCCAACGTCACATGGTTCATGCCGTTAATGCGGTGTGTTCCGAACTGAAAGAAATAAAAACTTTCTGTCTTTCACTTAAAGAACTTGTGAAAAAATTAAAAGTTTGAATTCACTTGCCTTTTTACATTCCATGTATTACATTTGTACGCCGCTGTATTGCCATAGCATTATGCACAGCATTAGGAGGCCCAGGGTCGGGTTCATTATCTTCAGTATGGGCGTTCGATGGAACAGGTACACCACTCTTTTGAGCATCGTTGTGGAACATTGCGCAAGCCACCACAATGCGGCAAACCTTTGTAGGGCTATACGATATTGTGCCACAAGACGTATCCAAGCACCTCCAGCGTCCTTTTAGCAGACCAATAGTGCGTTCGACCACTGAACGTGTCTGGCAATGCTTCTTGTTATAACACCGTTCTTGTTCGGTTTGGGGTCTAGTTAGTGGAGTTAGCAGCCACGTTCTAATCGGATAACCACTGTCTCCTGAGAGGTAAAACATTTAAAAAAAAAAAAAATTCAGAAAATATAACAAAACAATGAATGTAAATACAATGGGACAATTAATGTAAAATTTCAAGTGCTAAGCAGAGGTAACAATTATAAACAATATTATAAGAATATATAAAGAAAGTACATGCTTGTAAAATTGCCTAAAGATAAATTTTTGTTTTTTCCAGGGCAATATTGATTCAATATAACATTTCACTTAATTTGTAAATGCTATAAAACATGTTTTGTTTCCTGAAAATTTGCATTGATTAATGTGAAATTATGATTTTAAAAAAATATATTAAAATAAGTGGGTTTGTTTATCATTGGAGATTATAATTATACCTAAAAGAAAAAAAAAAATTAAAAGGTATGCTTTAACTCAATTACAATTACATGCGCATTCCTGCCGACTTACCAAGAAGCCATCCATCACGCTCAGCTCCTGTTTGCAGTCTGTTCCCTACACTGCTGATGGACAAAATGTAGGAATCATGAGTTGACCCAGGCCATCTCGCAACTACATTTGTTAGAGACATATGCGCATCACATCTGATCTGCACGTTCAAAGAATGAAAATGTTTTCGGTTAACAAAAGCAAATTCATTCTCAGATGGTGCCTTTATTGCAACATGAGTGCAGTCAATAGCACCGATTACATTGGGAAAACCGGCGATTGCTGCAAATTGCATTTTGATGTTGGTCTGTTCAGCTTGCGTGTAAGGAAAACAGATTTATCAGGGTGCCATCCCTTCAATGGCATCCCATACATATGGCATGACACGGCTCAGGGATGACATACCCGATCGGTCTGCCAACTCTCGCTGGAAAGTACCAGTGGCCAAGTGGCTCATGAGAATATCCAAGGCAGACAGGGTCGAGAACAGGTAAATCCAAACAGGGAAGACGCAGGGAAACACGGCGGGCTTAACAGTGGGAAAACACTGCAATGAACAGCGCTATTAAACACACAGCCTGGCCCTTAAGTACAGCAAAATACAAGACAAGGGGGCAGAGGAACAATAGGCAGTCATGGCAACAAACAAGGTGGGAGGAGACAGTTCTTAATAAGAGTCCTTTAACGGGGAACGGAGGGACAGACAAACACTAAACATAGACTCTCATAAACTCTGGCGGAGCCCGATGGCACTTCCAGCTGGCACTGTTACATATATATGCTCAAGAACAAGGCATTTATAGATGTTTACTAATGCATAATAGTGTTGGAACAATGAGTTATAAATGATGAAATAAATGCTTACCAATGCTTAACTAATAATTCAAAGTGTGTAGTTATTATAAAGTGTTACCCAGTATGCTTAAATAATTATGAGCAAATCAAATGCTGTACTATGGTTTGTGAGAGCAGAATCAGGATCTCCTGAGCTCATGTCAAATATCATTACTCCTATTCATAGTCTTTTATTTAAAGGTCTGAGCAGTTGTCTAAGCATTTCACTGCATATGACTGTGTATGACTTGAAAATTTAAATTTGAATAAAATTTGAATTTGATTTGTCACTGGAGAAATTTAGTGTGTTACAAATTGCCCCTGCAGGTCTCCACTATCTTCCCTCTTTTTTAATTAGTACCAATTTTATTATTAATTATTCATAAAAATGCAAGGGTCCAGCTGTGCGGCTGACGGATTTTCATTGGGTTCGAGATTTTTTCTGCTGACTTGGCAATTATTATGCAGCCACTGGGCCGTGTTGACTTCAGCCAATATAACCTTTCCAGCATTTACAGCCTCACAGGCTTTATGAAGGCAGGAGAGGCGCAGAATGTGAAATGTGATGTTAAAGAGAAATGCTGAGGAGGCAAACAGAGAGCTGGAGGAAAACCTCCTCCTCCTTCTCGTATGGCCGAACTACAGCCTCCTGTAATTTGCAGCTACTCGAAGTCACACGAGACGCCATTTTGCATAGTGTTACTGAGCTTTAATCACAGAGATAGATGAAGGTGTGCTGCGTTTTACAAATGGAGAGGCACATGCATAAGAATAGGCTCAATGGAAAATGGAGAATAGAGTAAAAAAAGCACTTGTTTCCCATTGAAAGGAACAATCAGTGTTCATTAGATTGTGCTGTGAGGTGACAGTGTGCTGCAGTCAGTGCTATTAGAGTCAAAGAAAACTGAAACTAAAACCACAAGAAGAAGTAACACTTTAGTATAGGGACCCATTCTCACTATTAGTTGCTTACTAGCATGCATATTACTATCATATTGGTTGTTCATTAGTACATAAAAAAGCACAAATTAAAGGGGTCATATTAAGGGGATTTTGCTAAAAAGAACATTACTTTGGGTATTTGGTGTAACGCAATGTGTTTGTGGTTTAAGTTTCAAAAGCAACATTATTTTACTGTACATTATTGTTCTCCTCTAAGCCCCACCTCCTGAAACAGGTCGATTTTCTACAAAGCTCACCATCCTAAAAGAGTGATCTGATTGGCCTGCTATCCAGTGCACTGTGATTGGTCGAATACCTCAAGCATGTGACGGAAATGTTACACCCCTTACAAGAACGGGATGTCACCTCCCGGCGCTATGACAACAAAGCAATAAAACACATTGAAAACCAGGCATTTGTTGATCCAGTGGAGACATAATTACTGATTATCATGACTTAGTTCTGTCTTTTTACATGTCGTGTTGGTCACGCCTCGTAAACATAACACCATGTCTGCATTCATGATCGGAGAAACAACAAACAACAAGCACTACCCTTCACTGCTCAAAACTCACGTTTGATTAGTAAGTAGCAGCTTCTTTTAATAAGAAAACTTAGCTAAGGTAACTTAAGGTTGTGAGTGAGAAGCAGCAGACTGTTCTTGCAGAGGTAGAATTGCCTCACTTTCTAGTCTCTGTGCACAGCCAGCATAGACTGCTTGTAACAGCTTGTAACACTCCAAAGAGAAAGAAAAACTTGAAATTGCATCATATGACTCATTTATTGCTTTATTCTGCATTTAAAGAATGTGTTATTCTTTATGTTCTTCATATCATACCCAGTACTTAAACTTAAAAGTGTTGTAATTAGAATTTAATTAAGAGTGTCATGAAGGAGAGACCTGGGGCGAGCGGATCCATGTGCAACAGTTTATTAAACAGAGTCATAATACAAACGAGCAGGGTCGATGACGGCAAACAGGAACATCAAAGGCAGAGACATGAGAATAATACAGCAAGCGTAGCATGGGTCGGCAATGGTAAATCCAATACACAGAAACACGGGGAACACAGGGAAACAAGAATGGTTAGACCAGGGAGAAACACGGAGCCCCTAGAGAATCCACGACCGAAGTAGACATCTCTGGAGGTCATGCAGCCATAGTGGAACCCTCCATGGTCGGGACCGAAAAAGGCTCTTGGACCTGGATAACAGGGCCTAGAGGCTGTGAAGCCACCAGCGGAACCTCTGGAGAGTCGGTAGACACATCTTGAGGAAGTGCAGCCACTGGGCTCTTAATATCACTAGCGGGCTCGGGCCAAGGCTGATCAGAATCCTCAGAAGACTCTGGCGGATTGGGCCAAGGCAAATCAGGCTCATAGAGGGTCTCTGGAGAACATTGTGTGGCCCACACACTCAAAATGGCAACCGCCATAATGGGAAGCACTGAAAACAGGAGAACAGTCTCTGAAATGGCATGCGTGGAAACCCTGATTACGCCCACAGCTCTCACTGCCATTAACGGGGGCGCCCGTTAAACTGGACATTAGCCTCACAGGCCTAGGAAGGACTTTTCTGTCCTCATGCGCAGCACTCATGACACCAGGGGACACAAGTGTGACAAGTGAAGACTGTGGCCGGACTTCCACTTTGGCTGAAGGTTGGTGATGTGGCTCAGGATCAGCGGCCATTTTGTGTGGCAACTCGCAATCGGCAGCCATCTTGTGCGCGGGCTCAGGAACGGCAGTCATCTTGTGCGAAAACACGGGCATAACGGCCATTTTGTGCGCTGACTCAGGAGCGGCGGTCATCTTACGCGGGAGCGGAGTTCGCGAGGCAGGAGCCGGGCAGCGGTCCCAACTTGACATTTGTGTCGCGGTGATTCATTAATCCCTTACCGTGTGCGCAAACATCCTCTTCCACCTCCCCTATGGTGAAAGATGACCCACAACACAAAACCACAAAGTTCATGAGCTTCTCCAAAGTCAAATTGGGGTCATCCTCGGGCAAACCATAAAGTAATTCCAAATCCAGACCGGACAGAAAACAATCCTTTATAAGCTCCTCGTCTTCACATGATTATTGAAAGAAAGAAATTCTTCAACACAATCCTCGATATTGTGCCGCGATATCTTGACTTATATATAATCCTGCCAATGTGGCGCTGAGAAGTCTCTGAATGAGCACTGAAGCAAACTGTTACAGAATCCTTGTTGGCTGGTCAATCTGTCATGAACAATAAACACAGGATACTTCCAACATTGACCAGCGAATTTACACATGACAGACAGGTGCTTAATTACTAGACAAAAGGGGCGGAGCAACAATGGGCAGTCATGACAACGAACAAGGTGGGTGGAGACATGAATGAACAACCATGACATAAATTGATGACCAAAGTCCAGGGAGAGCAACGGAGACAAACACACATAGAGTACATAGAGCGCTGGAGTGCCTTCCAATGGTTTGTGCTGGCACCTCCAGCTGGATCATAACAAAGAGTAAGAACTAGTGTGTGACCAAAAATGTAAAAAATAAATTAAAAAACAAAAATAAGAAGAAGAGGAAATGAAAAAAAGAAATTAATGAATAAATAAATAAAATACAACAATAAAAACTGAAACTGAAAAAAAAATTTCATAAAATGTATGTATATATATATATGTATATACTGTGTATATATATATATATATATATATATATATATAAAACACATGATGATGATGATGATGATGACATGTAAAATCCTTTTGTTTCTAAACAATTCAAACATGAAATCAATTTTAAAATGATTGAATACATACATATAAATGAATACATGTCTGTAATATGATTTGAAATGTGAATGCAGATGAAGTCTTTGTTTAGTGCATAAGAGCTGTTTTTAAATTGATCATGGAATCAAAATGGACTCTTTTCATGTTCTCAGTACACATTCCTGGTCTTATTGTGCACAAATCCTTGGTCCACTTTATTCTAAAGAAAGAGTTGTTCATCTCCCTCAAGCTTGGCTACGGCTTTCCTTTTAACCACTTACCCACAGAAAGAACAGAAGTCTACTAAGTGAGGGATCTCTGTAAATATTAATGTAGTCAAACAAAAAATTAAGTCTCCGCTCCGGTTTGAGTTGAAGTTCCTTCGCTTTCCATAACATTCAAAAAGCTGTTCAAAACACATTTCTTATTCAGCGTAACCTGGCTCGTGAGGTTGCAGGCAATACCTTAAGCAGAGAACCTGATTGAGGACTCAGAAGTGTGATGGTGATGGAGGTGTTGTTTAATTTATTGATTAAGCTGAATGCTGGAGGGGCTCTGCTCTGATGTTTCAGTGACGTTGCATTACATGAAGTGGGCTTTTTGCAGCCTGGCAACTCAGGCTAAAATGGCTCTCCAGCTCTGCATTTATGAGTGCATTTGCACTCTATCTCAGCCTCACATACTTTCCCGCAGAGGAAAGGGCTTTTGCAGTTGACTGGCTTGCTGTCAGGAATAGCTGCTGGTTCTGTCAAAGCACTTTAAGAAATGGTGCCTCACCTCAGTAATCGCAGATAACTTGTCAGTTTGAATAAAATGGACAGCCTGCAGCTGCATGAAAACAATACCTCTAACACAATGAGATACTAGAATCTGTGGCACAGATAATAACTGTTTATTGATAGCTTGCGAAATTAAATGATTTTGTCACAAATAGCATCTCTAAACGTAGTACACCTGAATAAATCCATGTAATTGGAATCTGGTGTTGAAAAAAAGGCATCTTTAAAATGTTTGACATAGTGCAAAAGAGAGAGTGAGGGTAAATAAAAAAGGTTTTCTAAAATTATTGCTGCAGTATTTAGTGGTACCCAAAAAGTGATTCTTATCATGTGTGAAGGGAAATAGTACCGCTGAATTAAAACTTTGAACTTCTTGAATGTACTGTAGATCAACAGCTCCTTCACTGCTTCACAAATAGCAGTTTTAGCAGCAAATATTTTACAGACTACAAATCATGAGCTGCAAAAATGACACCAGAAGACTTAAATACAAAAACAGAAATACAGCTCTGAGTTGTAGGAACTAGTTTGTGATACTGTAGTTTTTTGTGCTCTTTGGTGCTGTTTCGAGATTGACATGCCCTGCAGGATTTCATTGCATATTTTGCACAAGTATTGAATGACTTAAAGACAAGTCGACAGGATTATCATGTTTAGTTAGTGTAAGGACTGGTCAGAGACTTCTGGATCCATTTGCGGCGTGTTTATTTTACAACAATCAAACAGGGTCGGTACACAGACAATCAGGTATATGCAGATGATCCAAAACTATGTCAAAATCCAGACAAAGGTCAATAAACAGTTAACAGGGCTTACACAGGTAATCCGATTCAAAAACTTAGTCCAGGAAATGTTCGGGGCAGGCAGCAAGGTACGTGGTCGATGAAACAGAGCAAGGTCATACACAGGTAATCCATCAGAGACTAAAGAGAACGCTTGGAATTGTTGCATGGCAATCAATACTTTGCAACGAGGGGACTGCAAGGTGCGTATTTATAGAATGGTAAAAAGATGCACCTGGAGATCGTTAGTTCCGGGTACGTGGGTCAGAGAAAGCGGTCTGGGCCGAACCGAAACTCTGATGATGGTTCCCGCTGATGCAGTTCAGTGCAACCCACCGAGGCGCGGCTGGAAACTTTTGTTCTGTGAATGATTCAGCATTGTGTCACGGCTGCTTGTGGCGAAGCAAGGAGGCAGATACCAAGTTCCAGTATTTCCAGTACTTTTAATCATCCAAAGGGTAAAGACACAGACAGGCAGGGAATCCACACTCACAGACGCTAAATAACAATAGTGACCGGACAACATGAACTAAACTGAATGTCACTTATATAGGGCAGACAGTGACGCTCATTAACAAGACACACCTGAACGTAATCAACACTGAC
>JAUMHQ010000071.1:3525480-3535621 GCA_032361165.1 Enteromius paludinosus
ACGGTCGGGTAGTACGTTCGGCTTTAAATGTAGTACCTACTTAAGCAGTATGCGATTTCGGACGCAGCGTAGGTCACAGGGAGCACATGGGGAAATGACATCAACAAACACAGAGTGGGAACGTTACACATTGAATCACGTGAGTCAATGATTCAGTGAGCCAGTCATTAAGCTACAAATTTGAACTTATCAAACTATATAAAGTTTTTTTTCTTAAGACAGTGAATCCCCACATTCTACTGCCCTTTTTTATTTTCATTTAGTTGCTTAATTATTCATTTTTAATTGTAAAACTTTAATCTCATAATGTTAAAAATGCAATTGTAAAAGTAGTGGAAATTGATGCATTCATGGCATCTCTGAGCTACATTAAATAGTCTGTGTTAATTCAGGAATTTAGTAAAAGATGATACATCTTCTTTAGTGAGGTTGTAAAGGTAAAAATGCCACTGGAGGTCACCTTAAGGGTGTACAGTAAATATCTTTCCTTAATGGAAAAAGTTAATGTCTGTCATTGGTTTAGGATTATGTTTCAGCTTTTTCCTGAAAATACTGAATCCCTATGCAAACCCTTTATTTTATTTATAATGCATTTTTATTTGTATTTATTTATTTATTTATTTGTCTGTTTGTATTCGAATTTGACATCATGACATATTGTCATGACACTAATGGCTACAAATGCAGTTCGAGTACATTGAAAAAAAATAATAAAATCCCAGATTAACATTTTCATTGTCAAAAGAAGTCAAAGCATTATCTGTATGCATTGAGACAGCACAGCTCTTTTCTAAGCTAAACTTAGACTCCTTTACAATTGAGCTGTAATAAATTCAGGATGCTGCATTTTTGGAGCACAATTGGAAGTAAACATATTCATAAATAGGATATGGTGTTAATGTTGGAGGTTGTAATAGTCTAGTGGTTAAGGATGTGCGATAATAATTTATGCCCCTCAGCTAATCAAAACATTCATAGCAGGCAGCTTGCTCTAGGAGATGAGGATAATGAGCATAGCATGAAAATAATGTCTGATTCCGCTTAAGTGATGGAGCTAAACTGATTGCTGAGTAATTTTAAAAATGTACCCCCCTAATTTTTATTCAGTAATAAATTATTTATTTTCCCATGTCAACCATTAAACATAAAAACAAAACGTTAAAAAAAAGGAACAAAAGATATATTCATTAGATAATCATATTTAAGATCAGCATTAATACAATAAAAGTCAAGACATTTATGGCATTCTCAATGCATAAGCTGTGAATTAATTCTTGGGAGACTTTCTGCACTTTTCAAACTAAACATTAAATTAGATAACAAGCATCTGTAAAATACAAATAAAAGTTAAAGTAAAAAAATACTCAAACTCTCATTCATGTCTCAAATCAAGGTGCAGCTTTTTTCTGTTAGTTTGCTAAGGCTTGAGGTAAGTGATTGCATTAAAGGTGATGTATGTATGTATTATTATTATTATTATTATTTAGTTATATTTTTGAAATGCACTTTATCATCAAATTATAATATGTTTGCATAAACATGCTAAACTCACATACTTATTTCTCTGAAAAGCAATACTACAGCTGGTTAATCTGCTTTATAATGTGTGTTCCGTGCCGGAATGTCTGTTTTTGTTTTGGTCTGTATGACTCCACCCACTGCCACTTTACCCAATAGTATTAGGACACCTTGAGTTGTAACTCAACCATTTATGCTAGACATTCATGTTTCAACAATCATTCAGCTTGTTCGATGTGGGGTGTGATATTACCTTTCTAAGAAATATCTGGCAGTAAAATTGCTAAATAAATAAATAATCAATCAATCAATCCCCAAGCAATCTTTTTTTTTTGTTGATGTATGTTTTGTTGGAAGTTCTTCTTACTGTCAGTGGGTCTTGACGTGACAGATCTACTCAAACCAACAGATTCACCTGCACAGAAAAGAAGTGATCAAATAAAAACATGCTGAAGACGGATTCTGCGAGCATAATGCAATTTTATGTATACGTCAACCACAGATGGCACTAAAATGAACGTTTCAGTAAGTTTTATTTTAGAACAGATCATGCACCAGTAACATTGTCGCATTGTTGCTGATAATATTTAAACAATCATTAAACAACAATGCATATATGACAGGTCCGTTGTTTGCAGTGGTTTAGACACAGTGAAATAGGGAGGTAATTTATAATACAGAAAACAAAAATAAAGCTGGAGAAGGTGGATATGTATCTTCAATCCATTGTAGAGTAAAGCTCTGCATGTGCATCTGGGGCCCTTTTGGGTCCCACTTTTTATAAGTGTCCCTTTTACCTGTGCACTCACATAGTAGCGACAGAGTTGCTTTTAGTGGTGCTGAAGCAAGCGGTTGAGGGTGGAGCACATGAGATAACACACAGTTCTAGCATGTGGAATAAAGAAATACAATATATCGATAAAATTATGGATATAATTGAAGGGAAACAAAGCCTTCAGGCTGACTGTGGAATAATGAATTTTGTTGCCACACCTCTGTGCGAAGGAGACCCAGAGGAAGCGCAGCCAGAGCTACTCCGCTCTAGTCCGACTGCAGGGCAGGGAGGACTCAGGTTACGCACAATCAAGGGAACACTGAGATATTTAAGCACGGACCCCGTGGGAGCGGTGCAGCAAGCCGGCACCAGCCGGTCTTCTCACTCACCTGCTGTCCTGATCCAGGAAGCGAGAAGACCCAGCCTCTACGCAGAGGTCGTAAAACCCGGCGAAGGTGTTGGGTGTCGCCCAGCCAGCAGCTCTACAAATATCTGCTAAAGAGGCGCCATGAGCCAGCGCATAGAACGAGGCCATACTCCTTGTTGAGTGAGCTCTCAGTCTTAAGGGGCAAGGTTCTCCCAGGTATAAATAAGCCAGGCAGTGAGCCAACCTCTGTTTGGTGACAGCATTCCCTTTCTGCTGTCCACCGAAGCAAATGAAGAGCTGCTGAGAGCATCTGAAGCTCTGAGTACGGTCAATGTAGAGGCGCAGCACGCATACAGGACACAATAACTCTAAGGCTGGGTCTGCTTCCTCCTGGAGCAGAGCATGCAGGTTCACCACCTGATCGCGGAAAGACGTGGTGGGAACCTTGGGCACATAGCCGGGCCGGGGTCTCAATATCACATGAGAATCAGCCGGGCCGAACTGTAGGCACTCTTCATCAACAGAGAAGGCTTGTAGATCCCCTACCCTCTTAATAGAAGCCAGCGCGATATGGAGCGCTGTCTTCAGTGTAAGATATTTAATATCTGCAGACTGAAGCGGATCGAAGGGAGCCAGCCGCAGCCCAGCGAGCGACAGCTAGGTCCCAAGAAGGCAAGAGGTGTGGTCTCGGGGGATTAACCTGACGCGCACCCCTAAGGAATCGAGAGAGATGGTATGTGCAACAGCGCTGCAGAGGCTGGAGAAGTCTGCCGCCAGACGTGCAGGTTCCAGAATTCGGGACGCGGGTGCCATATGGTGCCCATCCCCTGAGAAAGGAGGTCCTTCCTCAAGGGGATTTTCCAGGGAGGGGCTGCTGCGATGAACGCGAGGTCTGCAAACCAAGTCTGGGAGGGCCAGTAAGGCGCTACCAGCAGGACTCGTTCCTCGTCCTCCCTGATCTTGCACAGTCTGCACACATCTGTGCGAGGATGCTCACTGGGGCAAAGGTGTACTTGAGCCCCGGAGGCCAGCTGCATGCTGGTGACAGCACTGAAACGCTGTCAGACGAGAGAGCAGATTTTATGGGAACTCCTCCAAGCAATCCTTCCTTCACTTTTTCGGAAATACTCGAAAAACAGCAGGGGATCTCCAGCTCCAAAACAGCAACGGCTCTGAAGCGAAAAGCTGCAGGTGCACTGTGCACGTGCCCTCTTATACTCACACAGTGATGAGGTGCACCTTAGCGCAATCAGTGCATGCCAATGTTTCATTGGCCTTTAGTAAAGAGCTCAAAGGCAATTGGTCTCTCTGGCGAGTTCCCATATGTAACATCGAAGTGATTCGACTGAAAGGGTAACAACACTTTTTTCACTCCCCTAAGTAGTCATGTAACAGGGATTACGTAGCTACATTTAGTAACAGCAGTATGTATAAGAGTAACTGGAGGTAACAGGGGGTGATCAGGGGGTGTAGTTGGGTAGGTTTAGGGATATGTAAAGTGGGTGGAGTTACCACAAATTATATGTAAAGCCTAATTAACAACAGAGTAATTACATGCTAAATCCAGAGCAATTGTCTATTTAATATTAAGTGTAACACTTTATTTACCAAAAAGTGCTGTTAGTCCTGTTACACATTTGTACTTACACACACCATTCTGAGGGTTGTTACATGTGTGTAGTTACAGAAATATTTCAGCTGTAGATACTATGTACCGGTGTGTACTTACACTGTGGTTAAATACTACATACACATCTAGTTACCATGGAAGCACGAAGGTATAAGGGACACTTAATATAAAGTGGGACCCACTTTTACAGTGCAGGTACAGAGATACAATATCTATATATCCGTAACAGTATCAAAAACAGAAGTTTGAAGGGGGTTAAGACAGCTAAAGTCTTCAGTGCCTCTTAGTGACACATCTTTTTTGTTGTCATGTGTTTTGAACATCTGGAAGGAGAATATCCTTGTGTCCTTCACACACCTGCAGCATGCAGGACGTCAGTGATTGAAGTAATTATGAGTTTTCCCCAGGGTGCTTCTGCTGTGAATCATTTGTGGTAAATTTAACACAATCTCTGATTTACACCTCTGGCGTCCAGGAAAGCCAGTCTGATAGCTGATAACCATAAGCTAATTAACTGCAGGGTTGCAGAAGGAGCTGCGATGTATGCTTTCCTTCAATGAACCGTACGATTAGCCTTCCACCTTAGAATGGAAAGCTAAACTATGGACCGCTGGGTCTCAAATTCAAAAGATCAAACTATTTGCTTTTATATTATTTTGGTGAAGGGCACTCAGAGCTCAATTTAATGTCTCTACTGTCAGGCCAGTTTAATTAGTCCCTCAATAAAGGCAAATGGAGTTGCCAGCTCATATATAGATTACTTTTACTGTTGCTGATTTAAACATTCATCATGTTTTCTTGATTATTTCAGTTATCGCCTGCTTAAATGTCTCCCATCTGTTCTGAAGGGCTTGAAGCACACTGTCTGGATTCATTACAGATCTGAAGCTCAGAACTTAAGACTGTCAGGGCAAACAGAGTAATATCTTAGTATATCGGTAATATTGTGTTGATGTGTTTGTTTTGATTTGGGTTGTTTGTGCTTTTACACGTGAGTTAAATTGTGGTGAATGGGAAAGGCAATGGCAACTTTATTTAAATAGCACTATTTCTTCCAACCAGAGTTGACCAATGTGCTTAACAATAAAAACTAAAAACAGCAGTAACACAATGATAATAAAACCACAGGAAAATCACATCCAACATGGATATAAAGTGGTTCAACCAGAATTAAAAGCCTTATCAAACAGAAAGGTTTATAGTTTAGACTTAAACAGATGACAGATGAGGCCATTCTAATTAAAATGGGAAGATCATTCCAGAGTCTAGGGGCAACAGAAGCAAAAGCGAGGTCGCCCCTAACAAAAGTCTCTGGTTAGAAGATCTGAGGGATCTAGTTACACTGTGCTAAGTCAGTAAATCTGAAATATATGATGGAGCCATACCATGAAATGACTTATAAACAATGAGTAAGATTTTAAAATCTACTCTGTAATACACAGGGAGCCAGTGCCGAATTCTGGACCAATTGTAACAGGGATAAAGCTGTTTGACTAATTCCAAAATAAAGTCAGTTACAGTAGTCTAATCTTGTGGTAGTGAAAGCATGGATTATTTTCTCAAAGTTTTTTAATGAAAGGACAGACTTGTTTTTTATCAAGCACCATGTTCAATTTTTTTTCAAAATTGTTTAACATAAGAGGATAACCCACCAAGGTTTGGATTTGGAACAGTTACAGAATCTGAAGATTTAATAACAATAATTTCATGAATTGTCTTACACATATCACTATGGCCATATTTATTGAGCTCATGTAAATTCAAGCATGTGGTCTATTTATGATTCTTGACGGAAAACGGCATAGTTTTTTCCATATTCCACTATGTTCTTCCCAGTTGATACGTACCACTCCTGTCTCAGTGCATGCACTTAATCGCTCTGTGTTTAGCTTAGTGTTTAGCTTAGCTTCATTCATTAAGAAATGCACTTCTAAATTCATCCCTGTTTGGATCCTAAGGAATAAATGGAGCTTAGTTAAAAACGAACACAGTGTGATAGCGATTAAGTGAATGAACTGAAATGGGAGAGATATGTATCAACTCATCTAAGTTGAGGGAAGAAATATGGAAAAGTGGAATGTGGAAAAACAGTGGCATTTTCCTTTCCTAAAAAAAACTTCACACAAACACTCTCCAAGCAGCAAAGAAAATGTATACTTCCACGTTACAGCTGTGAATGTACTGCCAATAGTCCATAAAGTCTAGAAAATATATTTTGTAGTCCTGGCTTACTTGCTGTCCTAGAAGATATGGTGCTATGTCCTATAAGATATTATTTAATATATTAATACAATATTTTCATTTGTATTTCATCCTTAGTAAAAGATCAGCGAGAGGAGCCATAACAGAACTGTAACAGAACAACAGCAACTCAGTTATTGAGAAATAAAATGTAGTGTAACTTAGTTACTTATGAAATTGTTAATGATTACAAAGGTGGTTACATCTTAATATTAATAATATACATCTTAATAAGATATAGATTTGATTGATTTCTTTCACAAATTACTTTGACTTCTTCAAAATATGATACGCCAATGTTTCAGGAGTTTAGGATTCAATTAGCATTTCCATTTTATTTCCTATGTGATTTATGTTAATTTCCTTTTTTAATTTTTTTTAAATATTTTGTTTCAAATCATTGTTAGATGCTGCTGTGTCCAGTTATAATGTAGCTGTGCAAAGATTTTATTTCACAAAGCAGTATAATTACTGCTAAACTATACGATTTTAAATCTTTCTTTAGTCTCAGAACAATCCTGAAGTAAAAAGAGGAGTTAATCAGATTTTGTGGTGGCTGTTCTTTAACAATAAATTATTTTAATCTTAATTAAAGTAATGAAGGATTTTGAGACAGAGTTGTTATAGGGATTCATCCTATGGAAATGTCAGTGGATGTATATCATGGGTGTTTTAAAATGAACTCTTTGATTTGAGACAGTAATCAATCTTACTGACCCATACAAATTTGAACGAATGGCATTTAACTTCATAACCTTATCATCCTTACATATTCTGCCATTATTCAGTGGATAATATTCAATTTCAACTGCCAATATTCAGTTGTCAGTTTATCTTAATATCTCACTTTCAGTTTTAGGTCAGTGGATGTACATCAAGAATAGGGACCAAATTTGTACATTGTTTACTGATTACACCAAAATGTTTAGTGAGTCACTGCAGTCGCTTCCAGCTAATGCTAACAGTGGAATACTAACTAAGATCTACCACTTAAAAAGCAAATTTAGTCACAAATCTATAGTAACAAGTGACTGAGAAGAGTGTACAGCCAATCGTGGACATGAGTCGAGAAAACTCAAATCAAATCATAGATGACAGACACTGTAAATGAAAAAAAAAAAAAAACAACAAAAAAAAACATAATAATGGTAAATACATTTTGCCACCTGCCCCTTTTAATTTTCCTTTTAAAAAGCCTAAGGTCACCAATTAGCACACTAGAGTCGAGCATTATCATCATTATCATCCAGCAAATTAAACAAAAGTTGTAAAGTAAAGTAAAAATTAATACATAAATAAGTACAAATACAAAAAAGAGCAAGATCCTGTTTGATATTCTGATTTTTTTAGCCTGTAGCAGACAGGGAAGGTTTGGGAAACCCCAAGGGTCATGGTTTGGTTAATATATTATTTTGCTCTGTTTTTATGAAAAAAAAAAAAAAAAAAGATTTTAATCTCTAGACTAATCACTTGGCTTGAAGAGACTTCAAAATCTAAATTCTATTATTTTTCTGCTTTGCTCTTGGATTTGATAGTCATTATTTTTCTGTGAATTTGATGTGAATGGTTCCTCTGCTCTCAGAGGAGCTGATGAAGCCATCGGCAGGCGGTTCAGAATGGAAATATTATGTCTTGGCTGATCCTTTAGAAGAAAACTCAAACCGAAGGCTAGGATACAGCCTAAGGACTTGAGCAGATTTGGTTTTCTTCTACATCCTCTGTTCTACATTAAATTTTCATTCTGTTTCTACAGAGTGGCTATGAAAGCCACAGGCTGGTTGTTCGGCTCTGAGAACACAGCACAGCAGGAGTTAAGCATCACTGGGTTCATGGAGGAGATCAGAGCGAATGTGAGTGAACAGCGAGGGTGCATTTGATATTCTCTGTTGTAAAAGCTTTCAAAGCATGGAAGCGAAACAGTTAATCTCAGTGTTTTCCTTTCTGGAACTCCTTAAGCTCATTGGAAGTGCTCATTAAAATAAGGTTAGCTTACTGTTGCAAAACAAAAGTGCAGTGCAGCAACCTCAGTGGGTTTCAACTTTGACACCTGACTTCTGAGAGCTATGGTGAATTCATTTCAGAATGTTTTATGCATTGGAACATGGAATCGTAATTTACTTTCATAAAATTTTTGACATTTATAAAATAAAATACCATAATATGTTTGCAGATATTTAAGAAACATACTAAGTTAACATAATTGTTTATCTGACAAACAATGCTGCACTGTAAAAAAGTTTTACGATGAAAACTGGCAGCTGTGGTTGCCAGAATTGGACCTTAAAAATGCGGTAACAATGATTTAGGTTTTACAGTTTTTAGTTAAATTTACAGTTAAATACCGTAATTTGATCAACTGATATAATGTGTGTACCAACCAATTAAAGTACTGAAATACTTTATAGTACACTGATAAGCACCAAATGCAGGTGATGATGATAAAGTCACATGATGAACCAAAGCCTATCACAAGCAGCTTTTAAATAGGAACATATATAGAAGGAGCTCAGTGTCATTCACAAAAACACTTAATAGCATCATGATGAGACTCATTAAACTTATTTATGTAATAAACATTACTTTAACAAAATTACATGTAACATACAGCCCTAATAAACATAACTGATTAGAAAAAACTAAGAAGAAATATAGTTATTGAAAAAAAAGCAATGCTGGGAATTTCATCGTCATGTGTGCTCGTTCCTATTGGTGTCGTCAATCTGGCAACCTGCGTTTGTGTCAAGTCTGAGAAGGAAGGGCTGGGTGAAAAACCCCTCTCCAATATTTTGAATTTGTACTGAAATACCTAGTTTAACCATAAGGTGTCAATTCTACATACAGGTCAGGTCAGGTCACTTTTATTTATTTAGTGCTTTTAACAATACAGATTGTAGCAAAGCACTGAACATTATCAAGTAGAAGAACAGAGTGATGGTAATGTATAATGACGAGAATTAAACTATTTATTTATCAAATGCAGAGACGGTCTCTGTAGTCAAGACGACAATAATCACTAGAAATCAGGTGTCCCCAACTAAGCAAGCCAGAGCAGCAAGGAACCAAAACCCCATCCATTGGAGAATGGGGAAAACACCTTGGGAAAACCAGGCTTAGTTGTGGCCAGTTCTCTGACCAGACACCCAGCACCTAATTTCCAGTTCAATTTTAAACACATCAGATTGTGTAAAGGACTTATAGTGTGTGTTGGTGTGTGCATCTAGTTCCGGTCATTTGTCCACGGAGCTCATCTAGGTGGTTTGGTCTCCGATGAAGATCATCTCTTTGTGCTGATACACCAGGGCTGTGCAAAGACGTTAAAATGGGCGGTTGCTCAAAGTTAAAAAAGGGGCAGATAGCAGGCTAAATAACAGCAACCCACATTCATGACAAATCTAACGTGAAACGCTTCTCAAAGGGCAATATCAACAAGTCACTACCCTACACATCTCTCTCCATGATGGTAACAGTTACTCTTTTATATAAAAGGGCTGCAAATTAACCAAACCCACCCAAACTAACTTGAACATAAACAAACATAACATCACTAATACAAAAACCCAACTGTCTTGCTTAAATGACACAAAAATAAGTAAACTCTAAAGAAATACCC
>JAUMHQ010000071.1:3536021-3546206 GCA_032361165.1 Enteromius paludinosus
CCTGTGGCAGCCGTCGCATCATCCAAGTGGATGCTGCACACTGGTGGTGGTTGAGAAGAGACCCCCCCACATGATTGTAAAGCACTTTGGGTGTATGGCAATACACAGTAAAGCGCTATCTAAATGCGCATTCATTTAGTTTCTGTGTTTAATTAATTTATTTCAATTATTACATTCATATTTTTATCCAATAAAAGTGCATTGGAAATATACAAAGATGACACAGTATGTGTTTCATGAACATTTACAGCTTACTGTACCACAAAAACTAACTTTGAAGTACTTCAATAAAACCTAAGTAAACTGCTTTTAAAGCAAAAAAAAATAAATAATAATAAATCATTATGTTCACATTTGATTCATAAATAAAATGTACTTTTTATGCTGAATATTTAACTTTAAAAAAAAAAATTGTAAAAGTAGATTTTGAAAAAATTTCACTGTGGCATTTTGTCTCATAATTCCCTTGAGCTGCTTGCTCATGAATTATTGCTCTGTTATTATTCACTCACACAGAAGGCACCAGATGCATGTTTGAAACATTTCCTGTATAAAGGGAAATTAGGTTTATCACATTGACAAGAAAGTAATTTTTAGTAGAATAGTTAGCAAGAACTTGCATGTTAAAATATAAATGGTAGCCTAAACATCTAAAACCTACAGTGCGACTGGTACAAGAAACTCATTATATATAAAGCCTTTAATGTATTATTGGGATGTGTATCATCGTGGTTGTGGGTAAGGGGAAGTTCAGCTCTTCATTAGTTTCTCTGATTGTCTGTTGAAGGTGTGCTCTCTGTCCTCGCTGTGAACATCAGCCTTACAGTTGTCCTGTACACTTGTGAGTGTTGAGTATTTTCATTTTTTGGAACCTAAAGTATATCGCTTGATTTTAACTCCATTGCATTTAAGAAATTTAGAAATTGGTCTTTTAGAAAGTCACTAAATTGGTCTTTTAGCCTTGTCTGACCAGAAATTATCAAAGAACCCTCGGATTTGTACAGAAAACTTGTTCATAATTTGCTGAAATTGCATTTTATTATCAACACATACACAGCAAGTTACAAAAAGTGAAGATTTTCATGATTTAGATGCTCCTGTATTTACATTAGTGCTGTCAAATGATTAATAACATACAAAATAAAGGTTTTTGT
The DNA here is from genome assembly GCA_032361165.1 of Enteromius paludinosus. NCBI lineage: Eukaryota > Metazoa > Chordata > Actinopteri > Cypriniformes > Cyprinidae > Enteromius > Enteromius paludinosus. The sequence goes on from JAUMHQ010000071.1 coordinate 3,537,176, forward strand.
TTACACAATACAGTTTATGTGTGTGTATTGTGTATTAATAAATACACACACATTGTAACATTGTCTGTCTGGTCTCGTCCGTCTGTTTTGGTTTCGTTTTGATGTCTCACGTGTCTTGTCCTTATTTGGAGTTCCTGTCCTGTCTTGTGATTATTAGTTGATTTGATCCCAGCCATGTGTCACAGGTGTTCCTAATTTCCCTATTGTTTGAATGTGTAACCATAAACATGGAGATGGCGTTTTCTGTGGGCTTCATAGCCTCTATCTTACGGGACTTACCTTTCTTTGAATTTGCTGAAGAATACTATGAGCTCGCCCGAGGAATGAGCTTCAGCGATGAGGTACTTATCGTGGCTTTCCGCACAGGCACTGGCTACCACCACCCCGTAGACCTCCTGGATACCATGGGGATGAGCTGGGAGGTAGCCCTATATTCCTACCTGGGTTATCTAATACGCCGTCACAGTCTTCCGCGGATTCTAGTCCGCCCGTTCCTGATCCGGTCCCGGAGTGTTGGCCAGGAGCGCCGATCTAGTCTCCTGCGGATTCCAGTCTGCATGTTCCTGATCCGGTCCCAGAGTGTCGAGAGGAGAACCGTATGCAGGTTCAGTGTTCGAGTCACAACCAGAGGTGCCGTCCGAAGTCCCCGTGGTTTAGAATCCGCAAATGTCGGGTCGTAGCCCTGAATCCAGGCCAGAGTGGTCCCCAAACCATCCCTCCTCTATGACACCTGATGACCCAGGATCTGTACCAGAACCGCCCAGGATCGGGGCCAGAACCACTGTGGCAACCTGAAGGGCCAAATCCGCTGTGGCCGCACAAGGGTCCAGATCCACCGTGGCCATCCCAAGTTCCAGATCCGCCATGGCCACCCAAGTGTCCAGATCACCCAGGGTTCCCGCGGAACCTTGCTATGCCCTGGAGGCTTCCAATCACTCTGTTCCGTCCAGCCTTCAGGGCACCCAAACCATCCCTTTCCCTGCTCTAAGGACTGTTCCGCCTCCACTCCACCACACTCCTACAGTGTTATTTAACATTGTCTGTCTGGTCTTGTCCCTCTTTTTTGGTTTCATTTTGGTTTCTCTCATGTCTTGTCCTTATTTGGAGTTCCTGTCCTATGATTATTAATTGATTTGATCCCAGCCGTGTGTCACAAGTGTTCCTAATTTCTCTATTGTTTATTTAGTCTGTGTTTTTTGAGTTCTTCCCTGTTGGTTGTTAATGTTGATATGTCCCATGTCTTCCCTGTGCCACCCGTTTTGTTTTGCCATGTGTTTTTAAGTTTTGATTTAATAAATGTTTATCATTGTCTTCATTCTCTTTGCCTCTCGCTTCATCCACCACACGCCACTCACCAGACACCTCATGACACACATGCAGTATATATTTGAAAATAATACAATTGATAACATGTATATATTTATGGTACCACTTTATATTAAGTGTCCCTAAATATATATATTTTTTTCTGTTTATTTTACTTTGAATCTTGCTCACTGCTAATAACTGTAAAAAAGTGTCTCAATTTTATTAACGCTTGATAAAAGTACACATCCCCAAAAGGTAACGCGTACCTATAGTATACGACCAAAGTGAAATTACTCTCCTTGTGCAGAATGTCCTCTTACATCTTTGGTCTGAAAGGCTGGTGGTGGGGCATCTGGGGGAAGAGTACTGTGAATTTTAACATTCTTTGCACTTACTGCTTGCTAGAAAATGGATCAGACATTGGCATATTCCAGGATTACTAGTGTAAAGACTTTGACTGGACAGCCAAGCAGCTTGTCTCACTCTGTTTGACAGGCCAGTGCTGCAGAGCCCTTGTTCAGATTTTATGTGCGCAGCTTTTCTCTGAAAGATGCATCACAGAACCTTGGCTTTATCAGCACTGTGTCATCTGACCAATGCATCTTTAAATGGACACGTCCAAAGAACAGACAATGCCTGCACACTTGACGGGACACGCAACCTTCTGGTTTAATCAATTCAGTCACAACTCAAGAGATCAATAGATGTCAAAGATAAGAACATACTTTTAGAAAATGCAACGTGGCTTGACTTTACGAGAGCTTTCTTAGAACCTTAACAAAACATTTTGGCAGAAACAAAGAGAGAGTCATATCCTTGGGATATTTAGGACTTATTATAAAGTTTTGAGAGGCTTCAAAAGAGATCAAAGTTGGTAGTTATACAATTAGGGATGCTTTTGACAGATTGACATCATTCATTTCAGTAAGTTGTTCTGTTTCTTCAAACACTTTTCTGATGTTAAATTATTGAATGGTAGGTGCTCTATAAACAGTGCACTTTAAAACGAGAAATACAGTATTTCCATGCATGCATTCCAAGCAAAATGATAAATAGCACCGTTTCTTCTAATAATCCCAGGTCAAATATTACATATATTCTGGGATTATTGGAAGAAACTGTACCATTCGTTATATTCGACCTTTTTTATCTTCTTTTGTCAGTTTACTGCACATTAATAGGTAACACATTACAATATTATTTCATCATTAATGAATAACTGCACAAGAACACAAGTAAAACAATATTAGAACTCTAGTAACTACTTCTAACTTTTAAGCAACTCTAAATAACGAATTAATAAGTGAGTGTAGTAGTTCACTGTTAGCTGTAATCAGTAACTATTATTTTTTTTCTTACCTCCCTAAGAACCACTGTATTCATAATTAATTTGAATAATGCATAATGCATTACTGGTAACCTACTACTAATGACTCAAGTATTACCAAATTCTTCAGAAGGAATTAATTAACTACTAATTATTTGGATCAGTATTCTAAAGTGAAGATCGTGTCTCCCTAGTAATGACTGAAATCACTGTAAGCTTTTGAAGTTTTTTTTTAATTATTGGTTAGTAGTTATTCAGGTGTCGCTACATCCCTCTAAAGGAATTACTCAATTTGTGGATAGTATTCTAAATTGAAGATCATGATAACTCCCCAGTAATCACTGAAGTCATTGTAATCTTTTAAGGTTTCTGTAGTACCTAGTATCATGCCAAGACGTGACATTATCACGTTGGTCCGCTTTGAAAAACGCGTAGCTGTCATGGTTTAGCCTCCTCAGACGTGAAACTTACACATCAGTGACAGGCACAGCTGTTTATACATTAACGGAGCAGGATAATTTCAGTGATTAAAACCTTTTATTTTACCCTCTTTTTTGCATAAAGATATCGTATGGCTTTAGAAGAACTTCAGATGCAACACGGCTTGTTGGTAATGCTTTTTTTTACTGCTTATGGTCAGTTTTTGCAATAAATACCTGTGACTGCATTTATATTGTCTGTGTGTGTGTTTTATATTGTTCAGGAGTGGGTAGGTTTAGGGTAAAGGTGGGGCTACGTGCTACAATGAAAATATTAATTTTATATCAAATGAATTCAGTTCAGAGTGGATCACGGCTGATGCCTGTCACTGACTTACATTGTAATCTGTTACGTGAGCCCGTCACGGAATTTTCGACGAAACATGTTAACACAAAAGTTTAAAAGTTTCATGTTTGAAGAGGCTAAACCGTGACAGTTACACATTTTTCAAAGCGGACCAACGTGATAATGTCACGTCTTGGTATGATACCAGGTTGTTTTGTAAGGTCCTAGTTAGTAATTTATTTATTTTTTACTATAAAAAAAAAATACAATTTTTACCATTATCTTAATGGTAACCATTATTTTAATTTACCATTATCTTTAATTATAAACCTGTATGCAGTAGCTCTTAGGAGTTCACCAGGATATATGAAAAATATAGTAGCTATTGATTAAATAAATAAGTAAGTAAATAAACATTATTATTCACATCTAAATTGAATCCTAAAAACGAATGTCCAAGAAAATTTGGGATGTCCCGATCGCGATCGGCCGATCAGTAATGCGCGTTTTGTCAGTAAACACGGCCCTGTAATTGGCGATAAATGCAATCAGGTGCGTGATTTGACATTGGAGGATTTTTTATTTTTTTTGCTCACACATTTGATGCGGAGATCAAACTGTTCATAGATAGCATATCTTCATCCTTCTGATGTTCAGATTTCAGTTTTTCCGTCTATGAACATAAAAGTCCAGACATCCACTGGGTTCCCGGTTGCCTTGGGAACACTGAAGTACTAGTCCCCCATCTCAATCTAAACACTTAACATGACCACACTGTGATAAGAGTGCCCTCGAAATCCTTCAAATATCTGCTTCATTTTTCAGGCAGCAGGACTGTAGATGCTCTCGTATTAATTAATATGGCTATGGCATCAGTGCCATGCTTCATCTCAATCTGATTTCAAGCAGGAAGAAACAGCTTTGAAGTTTGCAATGTCACATTAGATGAAAGATGTGAAAGAAGTGGTTCTCATTAGAGTGTAAGTCCCCGACATGTTATGTCACTCCTTTCAGTAAGATATGACTTAATGAATGAATGAATTTGCTAGTTCTAAAGATTCTACAACATTCTATGCTTATTTAAATATACACTCTCCATATATGTGATGTTTTCTCATCACATGATTTCAAGTATTAGAGACAGTTGGATCATGGATGTGCGGTGATGGTTTAGAAATAGCAAAGACTGTAGGCAATTACGTTTGCAAATATGCAGCTGTTACAGAATATGGTCTTGAGCATCACAGATGCTGCAACCAAAAGCCACTTAACCAAAAGTCCACATTAATGTCCCGCTTAATAGAGAATAACCTGAAACATGAATCCATTAACCATAGAGCGAAATCTACAGTGTGCTTATTTCCTCACCCCTGTCTTTTGTTTTTGTTTCTTATTTATTGTCATTGTTTAAAATGTCAATTCTTTATAGTTTGTCACATCCGTAGTTCTGATTTATTGCTCAGGTTTGTTTATTCTCTTTTTTTCTCCATATTGAACTTGGTCATAAACTGACCTGCATGAGTGAAAGAACAACAAAGAGAGCATGCTGTCATACAGAGGTCAACACTGAGGCCACTGGAGTTAGGATATTCATGTGTGGTGAAATCAACACATTAGTGTACAGTCAATAAGGAAGACAAGTATCTGGAGATAACATTTGAATATTTATTTTATATCCCCTCAAGTTTTGCTTGTATAGAGCTGACTTAACACCTCATTGTCCCTCCACCGTCTAGCGCCTACTGGTATTTATGACACCACTCACCTGATTCTAATTGAACTGTTTTCTTTGCAGAAGCTTTGTGTTTAAAGAGCTTCATCAACATTGTGTATCAAATATTTCCTCAATGTGGCAAATAACTATTTAATCATTAGGATAATGTACATCTAGCAGGTTGTTATCACAAACTGAATCCCAACAGACTAATCAGGACCTGATATGAACAGGTTGTGTATGAACAACAGTATATATAAACATAATGTAACATATTTTGAGCGACTCCCAGGTCATATTGCAAGACATCTGTTTTAGTGGCCCAAATCAGAATTTAAAAATGAGATTTTTTTGTGGTTCGGGCTGTTCAAACTGTTATGAAAAAGAAAAACTCTTAGCCTTAAATGCTTTTACCCTCAATTACTTCTACAAAGATGTATTAGAGATTTAGTGCTATCCACCTTTTTCTTGACGGCCATGGGTCTAAGCTTCCAGTTTCACCTGCATCTACTGTAGATATTTTTAGCTGTACAAAACAGTTAGTTTTGCAGCTTGATATTGAAAACGTGTGTCCTATATCGTGTTATTTTGTGATATTATCACACGCTGACTTTACTGCACGTTGTTATTCTCCTCTTTATTAACCTACTGTATTGTGGCTAATAAACTGAAAGCCTCACCCACATAGGCTTACTTCTTTGTTGGAAAAAATTATGGATAAGAGTTTTGGCATTTTTTCACTTTCAGATATTGGACTTGCATACTTACTTTCTGTAATGTGCATAAGCTCTCAAATGACTCTCAAAAGACTACGAGTGTGGCCCTCAGTGAGCATCAGTTTAACACTCCACTCGGCCGATTACTTTTTCTCCCACCGATCCATTGTTATGTCTAAGAAACTGCCTCACGCCCCTCCCTCACCTCTTTAGCTCTCATCACATTTCCTATCAACTATTTATCATCAGCTGCCTCTCTGAAATCCACCATCTCATTAACATTGCGCACCCTCTGCCCTGTAGTCTCAAAACAGAGCAGCCCATGCATCCCAGAGACTCATTATAGTAGCAGGGCAGAAGTATAGCAGAAGCAAAATCAAAGAAAACTTGAAAAAAAAACGTCATTCTTCAGTTCTGGAATCTGTACCGATCAGCTGGATGTGCCAGCCCAGCTCAGGGGATGGCACTCCAGCACCCAGCGAATTCTCTATGTTTTGTGTTTGTTTTCATGCACTCATTCCCACAAACTCATGTCTCCGCCCCGCTTATCAGTTGTCATGGTGTTTCAGTGTTAGCTCCACCCATTGACCCAGTTTCATGTGTATAAATCCCGGAAGTGTGTGTATGTTGTCACGGTCCATTAGCACTGTCAACCCGTTAGTTTTCCCACCCGTGTTCTTGTGAGTCTGTTTGGATTTATCACTGCCGACCTCTGCTTTCCTCGGATTACGCCTTTGTCTCGCCCCACAGATTGTATTTATTGTTGCCAACTATTGGACGGACACTGACTACTCTCTCGCCTCACCTCTGATGCTCACGATTGCCGATAACGACCCTGTACGGCTGTCTGATTCTGCTCTGTGTTGTTAATAAACTGTTTGCGAATGAACCCGAACGTCTCCTCGCTTCCTGCTCGTGACCGAATCAACACTACAATCATCAACCCACACAAGCCTTTTCAACCTTCCCATGCCTCCTCCTCCTCCTACTCTGCCATCCACAGTTCTTGCTAATGACTTCACACACTTCAAAAACTACGCGGTCATCATCTGAAACTCATTCTCCAAAACCCTAGATACATCTGCTCCTGTCATCTTCTCTGCTGCAAGTATTGTGTCATTTTCTGCCCTATATATTATATTACATTCACCCCAGTGCTTGTTCGATGACATCTGTGAGTTAATGATTGACGTGGGTTGCAGAGAGATGAGGAGATGTGTGGTGAGAGCTCTTTTGGCCACATTAGAGACCATAGTTTTTAAATCCATATTATGATGTTCACCAGACAGTCCAAGATATGTACAGTTACCATGGGATCATCCGGTTGAAATAAAAAGTAAAGCTGCATGTCAGTATAATAATGAATAATGAATCTTAGCAAAGTATGATACTCCATATGGATAAACAAGGGGTTCAAGAACCGATCCCTGAGGTACCTCGGGCCCAGTTGATTTACTTTGGATTGCAGAAAATAGCAGTAAAATTTAAGGTGGTGATTTTGAAGTGTAGTGCAGCGGTGTAACTGCACTGTGAATAAAAAACTACCTCCAACTGAGCGATCGCATCCCTTCAGTAGCTGTCAAGCTCCAGATTCCAAAGAAACATTCACGCCAGTGCTTGTTCAATGACATCTGTGAATTTTAATGGATACTCACTTAATGGCAAGATGAACTTACAGGGAAAAACAAAACAAAATGGAAATACCTGTGGGATGTCCTATCATTTACACATAAGGATATAACCATAAAATATTATGTTATAAAATATTATGCCTTAGTGATGTGCTGAGGAAAACAGGTATCCAGATGCATTAAACATAACACAAATCATCCAGAGGGCCGGACGGGGAAAGTCTCGTTGTACTGTGTATATGCCTACGAGCTTGTTTGAGAAGCATAATATAAAAGCATTGTCATGTTTAGGATTACCCACTTTTCCCACAGCAGCTCAGTTTGTGTCCTCTGCTATACAGTATTTCAGATGTGCTCTGTCCATAGAAATGTTTTATTCGCTGCTGTAAAGTAACATGACTGGTAGATGTTTTGTGAACAGAGAATAATGGATGATTAATGGATAATCAAATTCATGGTCAATTATTTTCATTATTGATTTCATTGATTCTGTGGCAGTAAATCTTATTATCTGTAAGTCACAAATCAGGATGAAAGTTGGAGCCCGGTCCCTAAGACTGTGGTCAGTGCAATCAACTAAATCGTGAGCCAGCTGTAGCATGTGAACCAATCATGTGCAAACTATTTGATACATTTAACAAACAACCTTTAAAACCGCCTTGCCAGCCCAATGGGTAACTCAAACTGCAACTATGAGGTTCTGTGGACCCTTCCCCTGAAAGGCAGCAAGCAGCTGAACAGGCCTTTGATTCCATGGCAACCAACTGATAAGACCGGTTTATTGCTTGAAGGAATGTGAACAAAGCAATTCTGACTAGTTCTCCCTGTTGGAAAAACAATGGCCTTTTCCCTAAATTAATTCACAGTAAAACTTTCTTTGAGTAAACACATATCCTTCAGGTCATTGTGTATATATTGTGCTGGTATATCATCTTGTGTAGGGTATGCTGTTTTATACATGTTTATGATAGATCACTAGCTAGTCTCACCTCACAATTTCAACACATTTCGTGTTTGGTATATAAGGACTCGTCTTCAGACGATCTAATTGAGAGTGTATGTTAGATGTTGATTACATTATTGGCTCTTTGACCCAAAGGAGGTGTGACCTTAACATGTTTCAAAAGCCCCCACAGCAGAAACCCTTTCTTTTTTTTTACTTTTTCTGGAAGCTGGACCCCCATCATCTCGCTTGTCTCCACATGCTCTAATGCAGTGATACTGTAAGGAGGTATTTTTCAGTGGCCACGAAAATATACCTTCTTAGAGTTTATATGAATTTACACTAATTGTTCACGGAATGAACAGAGTGATGGTAATTCTGCTACAGTTACTCCTGAGAGCTGATATAAATAATTGCAATTAATCATAATTAATAGTAATTATTTGTACTCATTTCCCTTAATGAGCTAACACGTTACACAGCTTAATTAGTATTTTAAAATGTGCAGTTAACATGCTTGTGTATTACCAAATAACAACTTTAAATAATGTCTTTCAAGAGTTCTTGTTACCTAGTAATAAAATGGGGTAATAGAAATAAAGTAAGCAAATTTGGCGTGCTGTCTGA
>JAUMHQ010000071.1:3572910-3585576 GCA_032361165.1 Enteromius paludinosus
CCCAAATTATTTTTTTTTTTTTTTTTTTTTGCAATAACCATGCCACATTTACCAGGCTTTTCAGCGGGTTCCTGACTGATAGGGACAGTACAGTAAGGCTGTGTTTCCCTTCAGCCATGAGGCCAAGTTGTCACACAGCCTGATGCAGTCCATAGATACCTCACATTTAAAATGGAATGTTTTCAGTATAGTCACAAGTAAATTAAATGTTAGTCAAAGTGTTTAGAAATCGGCTAGCTGTCGACTAATATAAAATAAATCTAATGTAATAGGCAAACAGAAACATTACAGAAAGTACATGGTGAGATGATGTGTCATGTAATAAAGGCCCATGTAAGTTCATGTTGCATTTGACACTTATGTCGCATTTAATTTTTTAATCAATTTTATGTTTTTGAATAGTTTTAGGCATTAAATAAGTTTCTGTTTATACAAAGGAATAGACAATCAAGTCTAGTGGATTGTGCTTTTGTGACTGCCACGCCCAGCTGGAGCTGCCAGCCAAAGACTGTGTGTGGCACTCCAGCTTTCCATGAACTCTGTGTTTTTGTGTATGTTCTCTCATTTGGACTCCATTTCCCAGTATGCACCTCTCCCCCACAGCTGCTGCTAGTCAGGCTCAATCATTCAGTCAGTTCCACCAGTCTGTTTGTTTGTCTAGTCACGGTTCATTGATGGACACTCCCTGTATGTTTCGCCGCCATCTTAGTGCCTATTTTCCTGTGTTTCTGTGTCTCCCCTGGATTTATCATGTCTCGACCATTGCCTATACCCAGATCCTCGTCTTCATCTCACCCCATGGACTGTGCTTGCCGGTATTTGATTATTGCTTCGTTTATCGTTTACTCTATTGCCTATGCCTCTGCTGATTCTGTTTTGCCGGTGCTCGACTTTGTCTGCCTGACCCTGAGTTCTAATAAACCCTCTGCACTTGAACTTGCACGCCTCACGTCCCGTTCATAACAGTGACCAAACCTTTTATCGTTATTATTATCGCCCTTTTCCCATCATATACCAGGTCCAATACACCATTTATAAAAAATAAATAAATAAATAAATAAAAGATAGTAGTAATAATAATAAGGATAATAGTGGAAAAAGCACAAATTGTGAACAAAACATATTTAATAAGAACAGACAACGAACAAACACATAACCAGTCACACTACTGGCACTTGAGGGATGGTTTACACAAAATTGAAAATGAAATCATCCTTTACTCACCCTGGTGTCGTTCTAAGGCTGTATGTCTTTCTGTCTTTTTTGGACCACAGAAGATAGAAAAAAAGTGCTGCTTGTGCTTGTTAGTTATTAACTCATCAGAATGGTAAAAAACATCAAGCTTTTATAATTATTTGCAAAAGTAACAAATTTGTCCCATGCAACACGTCATATATTCAAGATGTTCTGGAGCAATAGGGGTTGTAAAAAACAAACTGAAATTTAAAGTTTTAGTTCATGAGAAGTACATTTTTTTAACATTTCTCCGTTGGTGGTTTGAAAAAAGGGCATAAAGCATTAGAATAACATCAGAGTGAGAAAATGATGACAAAAGATAGCCTCTGTCACACTCATATTATTACAATAAGAAGCTTATTTGACTTACTATGCTTTATTTTCTGCTACAAACTAGTTTTGTCCATTAGAAAGCAAACCCCAAAGGTCTAATGATGGATACAGTTACATGCTTGAACTCTCCTCAAGTACTGAATAGCTCACTTAATGTTTCAAGTCATTTCAAGCTTGTTTCAGTTGATGAGTGCCCAAAAGTAAATAGGTTTTATTTACTCCGTTCACTTCCACTGCACATTTATATATATGTTATTGACAGATGTGCAGTGCTGTGGAAACTTACATGGCTTCCTCCTGCCTCCTCACATTCACAGCACACTTTAGGTGCTCGCTCCCGTATCTTTTTCTTGTGTCTGCGAGAGCCATAGGCAAGACCACCTACAGTATTGATCTGGGATCATTAAGAGTTAGTAACAGTGTTCTATATATATATATATACTCTGGGACTGAACATGGCAGAGGTAGCTGATAATAGGCAGCTTTGACAAATTACTCACATGGCCTCCCACACGAAGCTCTGAATTCCCTCCCAACTGCCCTAACTAGGTTAAGTTTTCTCTTTATCTTTCACACTATTGCTGATGTGCCACTGATTGTCTTGTCAACTCGCTGTGCTTCTATAGTATAAGCCCAGGAGAAACACACAGAAAACCTTTATGTAATAATCACTGGGGTGCTTTGTAAACTATGAGAAAGGGATCAACATCTTTTGCTGATCATGGATCAACATTGCTGTCCAAAAATATAAACGTATCCCAATCCTTACCCTTAAACCTACCCCTACCCAAAATGTATGCCTAAAATCAGTGGGAAATGATAGCTGATTACCAAGGGTGTAGAAGCACCTAACTATGATCATAAGCCTAAAACAGATATTTCCAGAAAAGTTATTCCTCAATTCTGATTGGTTGATTAGAATGTTGATCCAGGAACATCTTATACTTGGTGAAATCACGCTCACCATACAGATACACATACAGTATATTGGGCAAGGTCTTGTGAAGAGATGCACACCTCCATCTGTATTCTTGTCGCGTAAACACATAATTTATTTTTAATGAGTGGAATCAAACAAAGCTCATAATAAAGAACTACATGTAGAAAAAAATGAAGCATATCTTCAAAACATCACAAGCACATCTCAAAGGCAAACATTTGCAAACGCCTTTGCCATAATATCAATTCCTGTTAGATTTGTGTATGTTGCATCCAGAATAGTGTGTTGTGTTTTGCAAAAAGTGTTTTAATTGAGTCAAAGGCCAAAAATTGACATATGATTTTGCAGATTTGCTGTGAGTTTCTGCTGTTTGAAAGACAGCTTTCAGAAACTGGAAAGTAAAGATTTTGTGTAAGCAGTTAAAAAACCTGTGGAGAGATGAAATTCATCCTCGGCACCAGGGGTTACAATGTGAATGTTAAACTCTCAACGTTCAAAAGGATAAACATCGATACATTTTTCTTTTCTACAGTATAATTAGCAGTCCAGCTCAATATAAATACCCTGTCATGATGAGCAGTGATAGATGCTCTTAAACTTCAGCTTCAGCATCTCAGGTCCTCGACGGCGCTCTGCAAAAGATCAAGTTGTTTTGATTTCCCCACACTTCTGTGTTTGGCGAGATAAATGCGCTAATGAAATGCTGAGATAGTGCTCCTTTCAGAGGGTGGGGTTAGAGTGTCTCGCGCCTCACGCTCATTAGTGTGTGTGTTTGTGTGTGTGTGTGTGCGCGCGCAGAAAGAGGCTAAAACCCCTGGAAGCCAGCCTGCTCAGCCTGCCAGATAATTGCACACTGGCGGCCCAGGCACTTGGTATTCTCAACACACAGGCAGAAAACACACAGCTGAAAAGAACATCCATCACCCTTGGTGCAACATTAAGTCAGACAGTCGGTGAGGCCGCCTGGACCATGCCAAGACTCCAGCCGAGAGGAAACCGCTGCGTTGTGCTGTAGCTTATTAGATGCACAGGAGATGGTCATATAAATAATATAGTTAGACAATGCATTGCTCGTGATCAGATGCTTGAATAGATTACCTGTCATAAGGTTGCTTTTCTGATAACGGCATCCAAAGAAGGACAAAGACTAGTTCACGCAAAAGGACAGTTCTGTTCATATTTATTCACTTTTATTTATTTCATTGCAAAGCTGTATGATTTTCTTTCTTTCAGCAAAAAACAAAAGGATGCATTCTGAAAAATGTACGAGAAACTCTTTTCCATGAAAATACAGCAAGGCTTTAATGATGCAGGAGCACGGCTTTGACAGTATTTTTTCTTACATTTCTACTTTGACCGAAGATAACTTTGAACAAGAATAGCAAAGAATTAAAATAAGGGTAACACAATATTTGAAGGTGTCATAATAAAGAGTAATTAGCCAGAAATTAGTGGTTACATGAAATAAAATGTACTTATCATGTAACTAAGTTATGGAACAGTTTGTAATTACGTAGATGTAACAGACAGCTACTGTTACACATGTGTTACACACATAGTCTGTTACACATTAGGTACAATCTTTATACACTTTATTTTAAGCAGCATATGTCTGTGTACTCAAATTTATAATTTATAAACACATATGTGACAATATTTTGGTTACATGAGTATCTGTGAAACAGCCTCGGTCTGTAACATGTGTAACAGTAGCTGCCTGTTACATCCACATAATTAAAAACTTTAATTACATTTTGTTTTATGTAAGTGCAACGGCTACTACTAAGTAGGTACTAGGTAATTACTCTGTATTATGGACAAATAAAGTGTTACCAAAGTTTTCACAAATAATTGAACATTGCATTGTGCCATGAACAAGTTTTTGTGCTCTGTGTTTCACCCATCCAAGTGCACACACACAGCAGTGAGAAGTGAAAAACCGTGCACATACACACACCGTGAACACACACCCGGAGCAGTGGGCAGCCATTGCTGCGGCGCCCGGGGAGCAGTTGGGGGAACAGTGCCTTGCTCAAGGCTCTCATCTCAGTCGGGTATTGAAGGTGGTTATTCACTCCCAACACATACAATCCCTGCCGAACCTGGAACTATCCCTATCCATTAGGCCACAACTGCCTCCGACTGAATGCCAGCTATAATGTTTGCAGGTCGAGTTTTCCTGTTATTATTGGACAGTTACTGATGAAAGCCACTGCCTGAAGCAGGAAACTCCTACTGTGCCTTGTTGTTTTTGTTTTAATGATTGAGATTTTTCTTTTTTTAAGGTGCTTACCAAGTTACAGCGGATATAATAAAAGTAAAGTTTGCTGTGTAGAATGGGCCATTAAATCTTGAGGCAGATTTTTCAGTGCTCAAAATCCATATATTTCGGAAAAATCATTGATTTTATCCATTGGTTTGTGAAAGCCAGTGGAGCTAGAGTAAGTTAGGGATGATTTTATGGAGTTTGGATCTGCTGAGCAACTTATGCAACGCAGCGAGTGTTTGAACGAGCGAGTGTTCTCCTCCCACCTGATGCTGCTCAGCAATGTCACACAATCAGTCTGTCAGACCAGGACTCACTTGTGTTCACAGTTCCTTCTCCACTCCACAGCCACCAACTCATTTGAGACTCCTGTAAGAAATAAATATGTTTGTGTTATTATCAGAATTACAGCAGTATGCTCTCATCAAGATGATCATTTATGATGACTGAAAAAAATTAATCTTTTCATTTACTTGCCATCCCAGACCTATACTTACTTTCTTCAGATGAACGCAAAGGGAGATTTTTTCAGAAAAGAATCCATCTGTGAGTTCACATAATGCAAGTTTTGACACAATGATAATTCATATGACTCCAGTTTAAGAATCAATATCTTCTGAAGTGAAATGATAGATGTTTGTAAAAAAAAAAAGTACTTCTCATGAACTTGCACAATAGTTGCATCACAATTTATAACATAATACTCATGGTGTAATGACTGTTGGCTGGAAGTAATAGAAGAAATTATTAAATTATTCTATTTTTTATCACACAGACTTACTATTTGGCTTAATCAGATACTAATTAATCAGCTGGGATTGGATGAAATATCAGAATCTTTTTTTTTATGCATTAACTGATGCATTATATGGTGTTTTAAAATTAGGAAATGAGTCAACAAAAACCACAAACAATCACAGAATTCAAATCCATTTGTTATCCTGACGAAAAGTTTACACCCCCCGGTCAATACACATTATTATATGAAATACATCATTCATTAATTTATTCGAGGACTCATGAACAGCTCAATCTATATATATGTAAGGGTAAGTAAACTTTTGAATGGGATAATTTTTATTAATTAAGTTGTTATTTAGTCTTGTGGAGTATATGTGAACATTTGTTATGACATGAGTCTTTATTGTGTAATTAATATTTTTTGTGTTATTTATTCGGTAATTAATATTTTGTACATTCTGCAAACAAATTCTGTAAACTTATGAACACAACTTTATGAAGAGACATGAAAATGCACTTCATAATAGGAATGACAGAAGGTATTCAACACCGCATTACTGTTTCTTATGAGACCACTCTTCATGATGTCTCTACACACCTGATAGTTTTAACAAGGCATCGTTGTAGATACAGTCTGTTATTCAGAAGAGATTGATAGCGAGCCAGTGATGAGGTGTTTTCCAATTACACATATATTGTTTCCTGTCAGTAAGGAAACAGACAGACTAAAGCCTCCCGGACTCTCCTATACTAATGACTTCAACTTTGACTCACTTTGTCACTTCACAGCTCAATCAGTGTGTAAACAGTATTCTGCCATTGTTAGTCAAAGCATGGACCGCTGCCAGTCATGAGGCAGAGCCGCTGACAGCGGGAAGCTCCGTATATCATGAAAGCTGACTGAAGAGCAGAGAAATGACACATCCGGGCCGCCGCTTCGAGATCACTCTCAGCCCAAAGGACGTCACAGGCTGCAGCTTGTGTTATCTCGAGGGCCGAGAGCATCGCTGTGGCTCCCGCTCTCACAGCTTTTGCTGAAGGAAATTTTCCACTCACATCTGCCAATGCTGCACATTTCCATCGCTCACATCTCCATCCACCCTCAGCACTGTAGCGTCTCATTCCTCAACACCCCCCCAACCCCCCTACCCCCCGCCGCCCACATCCAGCAGAATATCCCTCCTCTTCTGTTTGTTCCAGATGAAACCTTCAATCGTTTTTTTTTTTATAAATCCACAGTCCATCATGGTAATGTGCTTCTGGAAGCTTGTGTTGTCTGGAAAATCATTACCAATCAACTCTTAATGGTAGTTTCGTTACTAAGTTTGGATTGTTTCAGTCTTCTAGATTAGTTCTTTGGACCACAGCATGAAGAGATGAATAGGTTACACACTCCATATTGTTGGATCAGTTATTATAGTGTTTTCACGTCCAGTCTGTTCAGCAGGGCTGATCTAATTGGGCAGTTATTGATGAAAGACGCTGCCTAAAGCAAGAAACTGCTCAAGTGTCTGCTTGGTTTTGTTATAATGGTTTGTATGTCTCATTTTAGGGTGATGTTCTGGAGAAATGTTGACCAGGCTCTTCAAGGATCTCTAATGATCTTGTCTGCCCAGTTTGTGTAGACCGTCAGATCTTCTCTGTCAGCGTGGATTATTACGCATAAAAACTGAATGCATAAAAATAGCTTTTCAGGCATAAACTGATTCACAGTGAGTACGGAAAGTATTCAAACCCCCTTAAATGTATCACTCCTTGCTCTATTGCAGCCATTTGCTAAAATCATTTAAGTTCATTTTTTTTCCTCATTAATGTACGCACAGCACCCCAAATTGACAGAAAAACACAGAATTGTTGAAATTTTTGCTGATTTATGTTAAACATGTTAAACAGTAGTATATCATTTTGGTGTATTTATGTATTGTAAATTGACTTAATGATAAAATGTGGACATTTAGCTGTGTCATTTTTTGACTTTTATTATTTTTACTTTGATCACAAATGTAATGTCCAATATTTAGCTATTCAAATAAATATTGCATTAAGCATTACTAACAGACCTGTGTGGTTTGCAGGCACAGGACATCCAGACACTTTTCCTTAAATCCTGTTATATTCATAAAAGAGGCTGCATAACCTCTAATCTCTCTATTCCGCTCGGAAAGATGCTCTGTCTGGGGTTGGTGAATATTCTTATACATCATGTATGCTGCTTAAAGGAGACAGTGCTGTTCCCAGCCGCTGCCAGCAATTTATTTTAAACGCTAAAATCCATTTGACCCTGAGATAAACATTTCACGATTGCTTTTTCACCGCTTTATGAAACACAATGGCTGTGTATCACCCAGCACCTCTGCAGACATAATAATCTTCCCTCTGGACAGGGATTGCTTTACTCTCCTGGACCCACTGTAGTTGTACTAACAGATGGATCTTTTCTTCTCTAGAAAGACATTGTACATCTGGTTGGGTCCTAACTTAATTGGCACATTTCGTAAATGCATCCCTTCTCAAAAACACCTGATTCAACTTAGTTTGTATAATAGTTAATAGAGATTCGAAGAACTGCAATGGGTGTCAGACAACTGAGACATCCAAAACATCTGCTGAAATGCATAACATATATATATATATGCATAATATAACATAATATATATAACATAAGCATCTCTGCTCATTTAACTGTATTTCTTGCTAAGCCTGAAATCCTTCCATTATTCACCCATTATTAAAAATCACATTCTGCTATAACCTTCTCCGGTAAGACGCTAATTAATATGTTGAGTCACTAGCTTTTGTATTGGGAAGCAGTGTTGAGTCTAGGCTTCTGTGAATGGTGCTTTTAAGGATAAATACCTCTGTTTTTGTTGCCTCTTCAGTCTTCTGTCTCTCAGTGTCACAATACAGCTGTAAGGCTTTGAGCTGAATAATGCATATGCGCATTAAGGTTAATTAAATAGGAGCCTTTCTTTGTTGTAATAAAACCTGCATTGAGATAGATGTAGGAGACAACCATGATTTGGTGCTCTTAAATCCCAGGTTATATAACCTGCAAGCAAATCTATTAGAAATTAATCAGAAAAAAATAAATAAAGAATCAAGATTACGAATAACTAACTATGAAAAATGTCCATCATGTGCATCATTCCATCTACTGGTCTACTGTCAAAGGTTTCGATCTACATCTTGGCTGTCTCAAGGAGGGACGCGAAACGTTCGGGTTCAAGTGCAAAACAGTGTTTATTAATACTCAGGGTCAGGCAGACAAAGTCAAGCACCGGCAAACAGAATCAGCAGAGGCATAGGCAATAGAGTAAACGATAAACCGGGAACAGGCAAAGATCGGCAACGAATAATTCCAAATGACAAAACAAACTAGGAACAAAGACACGAATGAGTTACAGGAACCAGGTTGACGATGTAATGAACCGTGAAGACACACAAACACATCCAGGCATTTATATACATCAAACTAGGTCAATGGGCGGAGCCAACAATGAAACACCATGACCACTGACGAGATGGGCGGAGACAAGAATCAAACACCAAGGCAACATACAAGGTTGGCGGAGACAAGAGTACACAGGTGATAGTTCATACATGAAACGGAAAAACACAGACACAGTACATAGAAGGCTGGAGTGCCATCCAATCTGACTGACACATCCAGCTGATCATAACATCGGCTATGAAAAACACACTTAGTTTTAACAGAAGCTTTTACATTAATGAGGAAGATCACGAGTAATTCACAATAGCCATGACTAAGAGTGAAAAAAAAACAGAACTACATCAGCTTTCTGGGAACTGAACCCATGAGCCTGGCGTTGCTAGCAGCATGCACATCTGTTTGAGCTATATTTTATTTTGATTGTGTACACAAAAAAATATGGTATACAATAGCAACACCCAGAAAATCTCTTTAAGTAAAACGATCGTTCAGTGTCATGCATGTCCATGACAAAAAAAAATGCATTAAAGCATAATATTGTGGTTAGGTTACACACTGAAGCATCAAACTGAAAATGGCTCTCAAAAACAGTCATGGGTGGTCAGAGAGAGTCACAGGACCTGTGTATTGTGGTTTTGTAGGCACTGATGTTGATGATGAGGGGACAAGAAAGCATGATGGGACACACATGCTCATAACGCACTCCATTAACTGTAAATATTGACCCAAGGTACTGCTTCACTTTCTTTGGAAGCCATTTTGTTTGCCTTTGCAACCATTTTTCGAGACTCACAAACTGAAAAAGAAATGGCCACATGCCAGTGGAGCTCTTCTTGAGCTCCCATTGAAAACCTATTCGGAAAGGATAAATAGTAGATAGTGGAAATAATTCAGTTATACAACTTGAAGTGGGTCTGTTCATTTCCAAGCACCAGATGGGCTTCAGATGTTGCTTTTAGACAGCTGAATCATGACCTTCTGTGGTACGCATGGCCTCATCCGCTGTAGCAGTGAGCAGACAGCTCTCAATTGGGTTAACATGGCATCAGCAGGGGGAAATTATGTAGCAGATTAAAGAGAAATGACTGTAAATGGACAGTAAACCAAACCATACACACAGGACCCTTAACCCTAAAGTGCTGCATTATTCAGGAATTCATTAACTCATGACTCTCTGTACAAACGTTCAAAATGCATGGGACTGAATGCTGTAATAATCGCATATTTTCAAGATCTCATTACATACAATCAATATTATTTCTCTTACTGAAAAAAGAAAAGATGGTATGCAATGGCCAAAACTGTGCACATTCATTGAGTTATGGCATTAGAAAGTTTCTCAACTAATTTTGACCATGCCTTAATTGGTCTTGATTTAGTCCTTGCTGTTGAATGTTCTAACAGTGAAGTATTTTTTTTTTATTCTATGAGCCATATTTTATCAGTGTGGGTTCATGCCAAATGTTAAAGAATACGATCTTTGCTGCAGTTGTCTGTATGCATAAGTAAAAGATCAGGTTTCTGTCCTCGCAGGCAACTTTAATGGCCAAAAATACAATATTTTTCCAGTCAGAGGCAGACACAGGAAGACATGTACTGCTTTCAAATGACAGAAATCCATCATAGTTTTTTGGCCGTCTGAATGCTAAAACCTCGACAGCCCAACAGTGGTGTCTAGACTCTGGGAGGAAGACTACGAGAGTGGCGAAGACAACGCGTGAGGTCTGTGTGAAGGCAGGTTGAGTGCAGCCATCATCTGTTGCGGTCATATACCTCACTTTTCATCAGCTCACGTCTGCTGTATCCATGGCAACACTTCAGCTAGTCATGCCCTTGGGATGCATTTCTTGACAGTATTACTCTGTCTCCATAGCTGAAAAGGTTGGCCTAATGCCGAAGCATTGTTTTGTGTGCATGTGTCCTCTCTTCTGGGTCTTTTGTTGTGTGTATCTTCCTCTAATAGGGATTTATTTGATTTAAATCTAACTGATAATGACAGCAGCTCTTTCGGGTCGTCTCACTAATGTCATTACAGTAGTGTACACCCAAATTAGAAATGATGTTCTCTAAATTACAGTTATTTACCGGAATACTGTAGCAGTCAAGTGAAATCTGTCAGTAAACAAGGGTCTGTACACTCCAGTAATCTATGTTATGTAAGTCAGAGATCTGAACAATGACTGAGCTTACACCACAATATCCAATCAAAAGTCTGCATTATGTGTGCTGTTAAAAATACAGGAAGACCTAACAGATGTTTTTATTTTACGAGAAACACCAGGGGCAAAATTAATACTTTCAGGTAAACATGTCTAAAACTGAGAAAAGAGAAAAACTCATCATGTATAAGTAACTTTTAAGCAATAACATCTTTCTTTGCCAAGTTTCTAGACCAAATAAGATTTTTATGCAAATTGATAAGCACACCAAACATGAAATGCTTTAAATATTTTGTACTAACGCAAGCATCATTATTACTATTGTTCATCCTTCAGTGTTCATGGTTAAGTATTAAACCCTCTGGTGCTCCTCATTTGAGACTCACACTTCTGATCTTCAAGGACACTTAAAAATCACATAATTTTTTTTACTTGCATTTTAAGATAATTAATTAATATTCATGCAATAATTATGATTAATTTCTTCTCATTGAAAATAATGATAATATTATTAGTAATAATACATTTTATTTTTTTTATAATATTGTTAAGTTTATTTATTTAGATACACTGCCCTCCACTAATATATGCACCCTTGGTAAATCTGAGCAAAGGTGGTTGTGAAAATAAATCTGCATTGTTTATCCTTTTAATCTTTCATTCAAGAAATTTACAAAATTCTAACCTCTAACCTGAACAATTGAAATGGGGAGAAAATCTCATTGTGAAATAAATGTTTTTCTCCAAAACTTGTTGGCCACAATTATTGGCACCCCTATAATTTTTTATGAGTAAAATATCTCTGAAGTATATTTCCATTCATATTCACAATTTTAAACACTCCAGGGTGATTATGAACATGAAAACTGCCCTGGCTTTCTATTTCACAGAAATATATATAAGGCAGGAAAACAAAGCCCAAATCCCTTAATCATCAACACAATGAGAAAAAACAAAGAATATATTTCTTATATACTGCAAAAGATAATTGAGCTTCACCAATTACTGAAGTGGCTTTAAGAAAAGAGCTAGAGCAGTGAAAATTTCCACCATCAGGGAAATAATGAAGAATTGAACATGCAATGTTAGGAAACTGTCTGGAAAAGGACGTGTGTCTCTCTCCTCCTAATACACGGAGAGGAGTAGAGTTTGGGTGGATAAAGACTATTCAAGGACCACAGCTGGAGAATTGCAGAAAATAGTTGAGTCTCAGCGTCAGAAAACCTTTAAAAGAAATTGTCAAACAGCCCCTACATCAGCACATGTTGTTCAGGAGGGTTTAAGAAAAATTCTCCTGACTCATCCAAAAACAATCTCCAGCATGTTCAGTTGTCAGACAGGACTGGAACCACAAATGGGACTGGCTTCTATGACCAGATGAAACTAAAACATTTGTTTTAGCAGCAATCACTCAAGATGTGTTTGGTGAACACAGGGATAAAAAGTACTCCATGTGTACAGTAAAGTATACTGCTGTGTTTTTGATGTTGTGGGTCTATATTTCTGCTGGAGGTCCTGGACATCTTGTTTAGACACATGG
>JAUMHQ010000071.1:3585676-3601012 GCA_032361165.1 Enteromius paludinosus
CGCAATCAGTGCACGCCAATTCTCATTGGCCTTTAGTAAAAAGCCAAAGGCAATTGGGCTCTCTGGCGAGTTCCCATCTGCAATGTCTCCGTTCCCTCCTTCAGGGAACGTGGGTTACAATAGTAACCTAGATGTTTTTTTTGTCAGTTTCCCATTCTTTTCCTATGGTCAAGACCACAAGTATGCCCTCATTTTGTGTGCGTGCACACATATCAAATGCCATAAAAGTCACCAAGTTTCAGATAAAACTGTGATAAAAAAATAAAACCTGAAAATTTGTTTGTTAAAAGTGAGCGAAGAGCAGCAGAGGATTAAACTGGCGAGGTGAAGGTCATGAATGATTGCTGGGACTGTGGTGGAGATGCTGGCTTGAGGATGCTGCAGTGTGCTTCTCCATCATCATCCTGGCCTGAGGTTCGCACAGGCATTCACGTGTATCATCAACTGATGGAGAGTAAACCCTGCTGACACGTCCCATCCCGCGCGCAGCTCCCCTCTAGCGAATGAGTCATCATGCTGGGTGATGTTAAGGTTACCGCTGCCTCAAATACAGACTTCCATTGCTGCCTGAAGTGTTTTAAACATACAGCAGAAAGAAAGTGCTAGAAAGAGTCTGGCTTGAATAAACGAGCTGCTGTAGCCATGACCTTCAGAAACAGCCGAGAGGAACTTGATGACTGAAGATTGTCACTTTGTTGTGACACGTTCAGTCAGATGTCAGCTGCCTCTGCTCTACAATATTACCATTCCTACTAAAACCTCTCCATTTTCTTTCTTTGTCTCACTTCGTCTCTTTCTTTCTTTACTCTTAGCAAACTCACTGCACAGAATAATAACAGCCTTGGTTGAAATCTATTACTTCAGCCTCAATCAACAAGGCCATGTCTGATACACAGCTGTTCTAAGAGTTTTAAGTGCTTTGGGTATAATACATCTTCCACATGGGCTCTGTTTATCATTCAAGTCTTTTATATATGCCATGGTTTTAAGAGAGAAACTAGTGATGTACATCAAGCTGTACACGCAGTATGCAAGTATTTTAGTTTTTGTTTTTTGTTTTTTATATAATGAATAAAATTAAAACAAATAGATAGAATTGAAAAAGAGTAGTATGAATACTAGTGCTAAATGTAAAGAAATCAAGTAAATAGAAATTGGGTAAAACTTTACAATAACAGTACATGAATTATCACATAATAATACATTAATTAAAAATTTCTTGACTATAAACTAATGATGAGTTAAGACATGTGTTAATCAAGAACTAACTTAACTGCGACATGACTGACATGAATTAATGCATGAATAACGCCACCTTAATAACATGTTAGTTGCTGCATGTTAGGTAATGTATTATTTAACAATGTATTGTGGTAATCTAAATCAAACATGTTTTATTGGCACAAATTGTTTGGGGGGGCACAATATTACTAACTCTTCATTAATTACTTATAAAGTAACATGAATTCATGACTTGTTAACAGTTTTGAATTACATATTTTTATAAATATTCAGCTCATCTAAATCAGATATATGGTGCTTTTCGAGGTTTTGTAAAGACGTGGAAGAGCAGAAGTCCTGTGACTGCATTTGGATGGAGAAGGAACTTAACAGTAGGAGGAAAGTTGGCATTTTGAAGAGGCAATAGACCTTTCTCACAACTTCCGCATTTTGCACCAGAAATACGCAATTGCTGTGTAAACGTATTTCCGCCCCGGTATGCCAGTATGTTCTAACACCGGTAACCAGGTAAACAACAAAGATAGCGCACACATCAAGCAAGAGTTGTTAAAGCGTACTGGGCTGTTCCTGCAATGCCCAAAAGCAGCCTTATGTATCTTTCCACTCCTTCCCTGCTAACGAAGAAGGAAGACAAAAAACTCTAGTTTATGAAGCCCCTCGTTTTTCCTCTGAGACGAGTAGCACCTAGCCCTCACAAAAACCTGCCCGTCTACTACATTTGATACTGTGACAAGCAAACGCACGAACATTAACAAAGACATTGCCAGAGAAAAAAAAAAAGTTCACTGATGACAGCAGCATTCGGCTAACGTTAACATTAGGCTGTCGTCGCTAGCTGCTACACACAAGACGTTCACTTGGACCAAAGGCAGACAGTGAATGTCATACAGTTTGTAACATCCTGACCACGACTGTTTTATTGCTTTAATAAAGTACATGTCCTCTATACAATCCATTCATAACCCTAGCCCTGGGTCTAAGTGGACGCAGTAAATATTAATATATATTAATATTATTGTTGATATTAATAATATCACATTAAGCGTTTTCTCCCCATAAAAGTCCATTATAAGGAAGGCTTAATGTGGCTTATTAAGGGACGCTACGTTACCTTAATAGGGACCAGGGGTAACCAAACTTCTATCAAATTTTATTTATAATAAAGACTTGCCACTGTCAAAAAAACAAGCTTTTATTTCGCGTATAAACTGAATAGTATTATGTTAAGCTGTGTTCTTATAATGGGCGTCTACGGGGGAGAAAACGCTTAACGTGTTATTATTCACCTTATGTGTTTTAGAATCTCCCCGTTACTTACCTTGAAAGTTATGGATAAACTCTTCATGGAAACATTTATGTCTTTTATCCAGTTTATTCCACTTTGTTACAGAGTTTCCTCAACGACTCAACATGTCAAGTCGGCCAAGGTGAACTTTGGCAAACCTGTAAGGGAAGTTTTGTAGAATCTCTCCATTTTTAGATTAGGGCAACCCGGCTTTCTGCTGTGTTGACATTACAAGGGAAGTCTGCATACCCTGCGATTGTGTATTTCCGGTTTCTGTGAGAAAGTGGCACAAAAGAAGAGCAAGAGCACAAGAGAAACATCTGACTTCAGTGCATTATTAATGTATAATGACAGTTAACCAATTTATAGCATATCCAAAAAGATAATCATCTCAATGATTTTAATTTGGAAAATTATGTCAGGCTAATTATAATGAAAACATTACTATAGGATTGCAGCACTGAAATCACTCAAAACAGGATGAGATGAACTTGTTTTTAATTATGAATGTGTTATTGTTTGTTGTATATTTAGGTTGAAGTAAATATTACAAGAAGTTCTCTGTCATTCAGTGATGTTTGTGACAGCTGCAGGTGGCAGATCTATAAACAATGTCGTGCTGTTAAAACATGTTTGATTTAGTTTACCACAAATTGTTAATTAATACATTATCTAACATGCTGTAACTAACATTTAATTAAGGTGGCGTTATTCATGCAGTAATTCATGTGAGTCATGTCTTTGTTAAGTTAGTTCTTGATTAAAACATGTCTTAACTCATCATTAGTTTAGAGTCAAGTAATTGTTAATTAATGTATTAGTACATGATAATTGAGGTACTGTTATTTTAAAGTGTTACCTAGAAATAGAATAGAGGGTGCACATGTTAGGTCATGTTGTTGTTGTTTTATTAATCTTTTTCTTTCTTTCTTTTTTTATAAGTGAGCAGTCAGACTCAACAAAATGGCTAATCTATGGCAGTTTAACATCTGGTCAGGGATGGTCTTTCTGTGCACCAGAGAAAATGGACTAAATCACGTCCCTTTGGGTGCAAATGGACCATCAGTGAAACAGACCTCTCAACTTTTCTGGGAGAAATAAGTTGCTGTTTTGCAGTATAGATCATATCAACTTATGTTCTGGTTCCATAGTCACAATTGCACCAATCTCATTGGGCCACCGGCAGTTCTAAATAACCCAGCTTCATCAGACCTGTAATGGTGGTGAGGTCAAAAGTAGGATGATTAGTGACATGCTGCTTCCAGGACCTTAAGATCTCCTAACGGAGATAGGAGTCTACATTCTGGCATGTATTGGCCCTGATGGGCCAGTCCAGCTTCAGCTTCTCAACACTGTGTCTCCTGCGCTCTGGCGTAAACTCTCTCATGTGAAATGCAGCGCATGCGGTCCAGTAACAGAGAGAGAGAGAGAATAAAGGAAAATTCTGTGTGCACCCTTTTCCTAGCCTCCAGCTTAACATCGGATTCCCAGGACCCCACTTCATATGTCACTTTGACTGCTGCAGAACTATAGCAATTTACCTCCTTCCCCTCTCATCCTAAAAATTATCAGAGTGCATGCATTTGGAGCTGTCATCATGCTGCTCACCCAAACACTTAACACACCTCTCATGCAAGTCCTCACTCAGAAAAATGAGACAACATCGTCTTCCTCCCTGAGGAAATACAATATCTATTTCATGATGGTCGCTGAAACATGATAGCAGGCTTCATAAACCGCCTTCTTGGAGAAGAGAAATCTGAAAATTGATGGTACAGGTACATCCTTTTGAGGCCTTGTTGATGAGGTGGAGGACAGCACTAAAACCACCTTCCAGTGCATTGCCATGCTTTTAGTTGAGATTCAGAAAATGTTATTCCCATAGCATTAGCTACAGATGCAGTAAGGAGCCACTTCATGACAGAGAGCATTCTTACTTCAGCTCTTCAGAAAATTTTCTTCCCAGTCTAACAAGCATTCGTTCTGGCATCAGAAACCTAGTGATGAAGGACCAGAATTTGTCAAAACTGTAGGGTAATGACACAAAATCTTGGAGTACGACTTATTCAATTTACTAAATCACTTTTTTTGGACTCCCAGCAGCCGAATGTTGGCAATGTGAGGAAGAAAATCTGATACACGCTGTGTTTTTGGTCTGTGGTTCATATGTATGATTCATATTACATTTTAAAGTATCAGTATGCTGCTTTTCATTTTGCCCAAGTATTTATTTCCTAGGGGAACCAATCTTTTTTACTTAGCGAATGGATCCAAATATGTATGAAGATAAATTGTTATTATGAGAGACTGGCGGTCAGTGGGGGCCTACCGAAAGGATTATAGAAACAAGGAAAGTGAGAATATGAAAAAAACTAAAGTCTTACAACTAACTAAGATTAGATATTTTTACATGTATTGAGGATAACCTGGTGGTAAAATGCAAGATACGAGTGAACATTTTTTTTCAATAAAAACTATTTTATCTTTGTTTGTCTTTTATCTTTTTTTAGATTTGTTCTAGCTGTCTAAGATTAACTGTGACTGATGTACAGCATGTACTATTGGTCATCTAGTTCTAGGGGTTTGACCTTCATTTTACAAAACAGTACATTCTAATTTTAATTTAAGTGTACTATTGTGCCTATTGAAGGAAAATAAACAGTAAATATGCATGATTTGACCTCTTATAAATTACATCTCATCTTCTTTCATCTTTGTCCACCCAGGTGAATGTGTAGGAAACAGAGCCAGCCCTCTGAAGCGGTTCACAAGGTCCAGTTCTGTCCTTTCAGGGGATGGCCCGGGTCCAGGATGGGCACACAGAGGAATATGACAGGTGTAGTCATTAATAATCCTCTTATGTCAAATGAGAACAGTGGGAAGCATAAAAGATGAATTACCTCATCTTTCCACAAGTACAAAGGAAATCACATCATCTATACAACAAAGAATCCAAAAGTGACACAAAGCATTGATGTTTTTATTAATGGCTTGCTGTTATATGAGATCCAGAGAAAACTGTCTGCGTGAATGTCGGTGCTAGTCCATATGTTGGAAACTAGTGTTGTGCTATATGGTCCATACTATAGACATATCATCTTATTGTCAACCTGTAAGATAGCTGATACACAATACTATCTTGCTAATTTATTTAATTATTTACTTTCATAGCCGTGATCATAGAGTGAACCATATCAAGGGTAAGGCTACAGCAGTCTATTAGTGTTAGTGTAATTTATTAATTAACTTTTTTGTCATGTAGCATATCGGTGACGTAAATTTATTTAACATGTATTTAACAAGATAACAAATAAAAACTATTTAAGTTACTCAATGCAATCGCTTACAACAACCACTACAACAATAATAACAATAATAATCATCAAAGCCATGAGCCACAGGTATTGATACACTACCCTCTATCAGCACAACACTATTGCAAACTTAATACTGTGATAGTTATGCAAATGATGGACAATCATGTTTACTTGGAATACATATTGATTTGTGTGACCCTATAAACAAGTTTACAGACACTGTGTTGTCTTATTTGGTAGCTCTGTGATGTTAGAGGATGGTCAGGATGGTATGGACAGTGGTAGCCTGACTCCTGGCTCAGCTCGACAGGTCTGCATCCAACGCCATCCAAGCCACGGCTTTGGGTTCATTGCCGGCAGCGAACGGCCTGTTGTTGTACGCTCTGTCTCTGCGGGTAAGACATGTGTCTCTGTCTGGAGATACGGGACAGCTGTCTGTTGTCCCCTGTCCCTGGTGTGCCAATCTTCAGTTCTTCAGATCTGTTATGAGTCTAATCAAATGGGAATTTAGATACTTGAGCTGTACGATTAAGGTTCTATTTGATGCCTTGATAAGATAGGTGTGAAAAGGCACTGTAGGATATGTTATTATAACTGCCCCAAGAAACTAGTGTGACTAAAATGATTTAGCGATCTACATCAGGATGTTTTTAGGATAAGAAAAGAAGACGACAATGTCGGGGGATTTAACTAATCAAACCTATAGAGAGCAAGACGAGTTTACAGACTCCTCCTTTACAGACGGACCCTCGAACGGCAAGCTTTACCCTGGAGATCAGATCCTAGCCATCAACCAGGAACTCGTGAGCGACGTGCCCCGGGAGAAAGTCATAGACCTTGTAAGGTAACATCCTTTACTGTCACCAGAGGGAAGGGCCTTGTCTGGACGCATGACTGTGCTTTGTGTATTTCTATTCCATGTGTCTCCATCAGATAAGAGAATTCATTTCACATTTTCACATTCTGCAGCTCACTTCCCAAAATGTCTTTTTCTTCTGCAGGCGGTGCAAGGACTCGATTGTTCTCACTGTGCTGCAACCACAACAGGTAGTTAAGGACATTATGTCTTCTTCGATCCAAATTACATCAAATTGGTCCCTTTCAGTGACGCAGTCAAACTACTATACCAATTTCAATAGTGTCTGTACCTTTTTACTGCAATTTGACATTCAGGTTCAGATTTGTGAACAAAAACACATTTGCTTGGTGCCAATGTTACATAATTGCTATACATCCATAATTACATAATTAGTATATTGAGCCTAAAGCTCAGTAGGAATGATTTGTGTAAATGTTCCACAGTGCACTGAGCTCAAGGGAGCATTAACCCTGCCGCCACATTGTAAGAAGGTCAAGCTGTAACAGCGCTCAAAAGTTTAAACAATTTCAACTTTGACCATGGTAGCTACTGAGCTTGCAGAGTACAATTAATCGCTCGGCTGTTGACAGAAGAAAGACTGATCCTCTGTATATACTCCAGCTGTACTTCCATTCTTAGATATTCAAAGAACAGTGGGTAGATCGCTTACAAATTGTAGTCCATTACTAAGAAAGCCCATTTCTGCCACTAAATAAAAAAGGTTATTGCGACTTTTCAGATTTTTTTCAGTTTTTTTAAAGATTTAAGTTGCAATTAACGTGGAAAAACGTCAGATATATACTCATATACTCTTTATACACCTGAATTCTGACTTTATAACTTGCAATTCTCAATTCTGAAAAAAATTCTGAAAATTCCTAAAAGTCGCAATATTTTTCTATTCAGTGGTGGAAATGGGCATATTAATAACGTATTAATCTGGAATAAGTTACTGATTACAGATTGCATTATGAAAATTGTAACTAGTAACATACTCACTTTAGTTATTGTATAACTTTTTAAGTTACTTTTTTAGATTACTTTTTAATCTAACTTGTTTTAAACTTGCCATTAAATATACCATATTGATATTAAAAATGATAAAATTTAACTTTTTGGGGGTAACAGCAACACAAAATGTTTTTGCTTCATTGAAGGCAGGATGTAAGTCATGAGAACAAGTCTTCAGCAGACTCAGCATTTACAGATTTTAAATCTACACTGCTAAAATATATCATTTTAATCCATATATTTGCCTTGGTTTCTTGTAAAAATGTATACAGGTCCATAAAAATTACTTAAGAAGCAAAACTGCATTAGACATTGCATAGCATTGTTTGCAGAGAATAGCTATTTAACACCAGATGAATGGTTTAAAGCTTTTTGTTTTTAATTACTATAAATTAATCTAATCTTAACCTCTGTTTTCTTGTCTATGTCTCTTTCTTTCTTTCTTCCTACCCTCCCTTTGTCTTTCTTTCTGTTTCCTTAGTCACCTAAGTCTGCCTTCATAAGTGCAGCCAAGAAAGCTCGTCTGCGAACCAATCCCCCCAAAGTGCGCTTTTCTGAGCAAGTGTCCATCAGCGACCCAGACTCAGTATGTGCTGCTGCCTCTTGCTCACATCACACTCCAGTCATATGTGTGCTAACACAGCTGTCTTTATGTGCTGTAATGAGAGCCACACAACACTGGCTGACACCAGCGCTTCTGATAGACTCCATAGCTCCATGGTGTGGATTCTAAGATCTGAGTTTGTCGAATGGACTCAAGGCATTTTGTGACATGACCGTTGAGTCTGTTCGTGCTAATATTTGTTAGTATTTACAAAACCAATCGTGTCTCCTTTTAAGAGTGTTACGTGCCTCATTTCAGAGTTTCGATATTGCAGTGCGATTCAATCCGCATCTCCTGCTCATCTCATTTCATCAGACTGCAGGTTTATTACCCAGAGGGGCAACACGTAAATCCCTCAGCCTTTATGATGTGGTCCACCATTTCGAGAAGCTAAAAGGATTAATCCAAAATATGTGCACTTCTGCTGTGGTTTCATCTTCCTCCACCATCCATGAACTCAGACTTTATTAAAGTGCATACATGAAAACACAGGGCTTGGAATTGACTACGCTTGGTTTGGTTGGAATGAAAGGGATCTCGCGTTTCTCTGTTTCATATGCGTAGGGTAGATTTGCACAGAAGTCAATCAGGCAGATACTGACAGATGCTCTTTTTCCTGAATAGAATAGGAGTCCTAGTTTGTTTGTTTGGTTGCAGAGATTTACTCGGATTTACTATAGACTGATTTGAACAAGTGCAGCGGTACTGCAAGAACAACTTCCTGGAACAATTTGTGACTACTGAAAAAGGAAATTCTTACAGCAAGAGCTTTGAATAATTCCCTCTGGTTCTGATTGAGGTATTTTAAGTTACAGAGTTGCATGGAGGAATTTAGCGTCAGCTAGTCGTTTCAGCCTACCTAAGTGGTAATTGAATAAGGTAGCATTGCATCTAGAGAAAGGCCGCAGCCTCCCCATGACCGCAAATGTTGTCACTAGACATTCATTCATTCGTAGCTTTTCATTAGCTCTACAGCTGCCATCTCCTCTTGGTGAACATGGGTCGATAGCACCCATGTTAATGTCAATGTCCATGGATTATGTCCCATACAGTTTGATATCTGCCTTGTGAGCAAGGAAGAGTCAACACTACACCCTTGGGTGCTGGTCGCACCAATTTAATAAAGCGGACCGATGGGAGGGGTGTGCAGCTCTCCTGGAAGAAGAAACTTGCTGATCAGGCCTAAAAGGCCAAAATCGGTAAAGATCAAACCACCCTCACCTGAGCCTCCTCCTCTAATCATGTCAATCCATCTTGTGTGATCAGCAGGGGCCAGTGGGGCTTTCTTCATTAAAACTCGCCTGTCAGCACAGTGTACACAAGCTGCTACGATTTTATTAAAGGGGTTAGGCATAAAGACAAATACCAACGTGGGACGTATTATTCATATCACATCATCTCACGCCGTAGCTAACGTGCAATTGATTGGGATTGTGCTCAGTGTATAAAATAGAGTTAGCCAACCTGCTCACTTCACCGCCTGTCATAACATGATCCCAACCGACACGCCAAATTGATGCTTGCTAATTTGTTTCCATTCTGTATTTGTGTATAAAGTGTAATAGCACTTTGCATATTGGCTCCAGAAGCAAGCCTAAAAAGACTTTGGGTAAAACTCAATGAACAGTACTTTTTATGGGTGTATCAGACCTCATTAAGTGTCAACATCGGATTTGATGAAATTGTTTTATTGATGACACTCAGTGGAAGATCAGTGGGCAGCTGATAATATGGAACCATGATATAAAGCAGTATGATTCTGACTAAAAGTAATGACCTCTCATTCTCGATACAAAAGTGCCTTCAAGGTCTTTCACCCACTTCAAGGTGCACTAAGTCATTTTTACACACTTTTTAGAAGATGTAAGTGGAAAAATATTTGACAAATTTGAATGAAAACAGTAGTAACATCAGTGAAATAGATACTGGCAAATATCATTTACCTTATGTCAGTAATTTACATTACAAAATAACATAATGATGGATGAGAATTATTCATCTAAATAAGCAAAACTTTGCTTTAACCCTTTTCTGGCATCTTTGGCAACAGGTGTCAGAATAACATCCAAAGTCATTGTGACAGGTTGTTCAGAAAGATTTATATTTCCATTAATTAATCCATTTGAGAGGTCTGAAAAAACAAGTGTGACATGGACCTTTTGGTTAAAAACAAGATCCACGGCTGTGTTCTGTATCACTGGGAGCATTGCACTAGTCCAGTCTTAAGAAGATAAGAGCCAGCGCAAGAACTATGCATGCAGGGTCTGATTTTCCTAATACTGTAAAGAGGAAGGGTCCAAGCATTGAACCTTGAGGCACTCCACTACTTGTGGATTTAGAAACCCTCTTTTTTGGTGTCTCGCTATTATTTTAAAGACAGCAGACCGTTGCGGTTTAACGAGGATGGATGGTTGTGGATTGGTTTTGGCCAGGCACAGGGTTTCAGTGATGTTACCATAGCCTTTGAACCTGGAAAATGAACAAATCCTTTCAACATGAAAGAAAAAAAAAAATGCTTAGTGCACCTTTAACTTTTCTTATTGGAAATAAAATAGATGCTTAAAGGATTCCTTTCTTACATACACAAATTTTCTGCAATTGAATTCAGTGTTTGTGTCCAGTTGATCTGCATTTAGAGGACATAGTTTCGCGTTGGATATAGAATGAATTGGATATGACTTCTATCTTTAAAGAACACTTTTTGTAGGATTTCCAATTAATTTAAACTATTGCTCATAAGTTAGACAAAGATCTTCCGATTAACCATTGTTTCAGACTTAATGTTTTTCCTTTCAGGTTTTCCATAGTTAAAGTCCTGTCATGTGTTTCTACATTCCTCCTTTGTCTCTTAGATCTTAGATTTTCTTATTTGACACTGTGTTGACCTATTGAGACTTCTCTTTTCTTAAAATATCATCTAAGGTTCACTAACTTTCTGTCCTCTTTCTTGCATCTGTCTCTTTCAGACCATGCTTAAAGACGACTCTCTGCTTCTGATACCAAATGTGTTGAAGGTGTTTCTGGAAAATGGACAGATCAAATCCTTTACATTTGACAGCCGCACCACTGTTAGGGTGAGTGTGATGGAAAAACTATTCCCAGTAACTATTTATTTTAAGGACCAATTCTCATGATTAATATGCATGTATATTAATGACATATTGGCTTTTTATTAGTATGTATTCTTATATACCCATATTTTAAATCTCTTAAAACAACCCCTTACCTAAACTTGACAACTACGTTACTAACCATTAATAAGCAGCAAATTAGAATTTTACTGAGGCAAAGGTTTAGTTTGATTATTAGAAAATAATGAGAATTGGGCCTTAAAATAAAGTGTACTCTTTCCTGTTACTAGAAACACAACCGGAGGAATTCAATCATTGCATTTTTTTTTTTTTTCTGTTTTGTTGTTTGTGTGTTTGTTTGTTTTTATTGAGACAATACATATAAATGAATATGCCATTGTATAGAAACATTGCTATCTACATCTGTTGTCCCCATACAGGTAACACAAGGCAATGACAATGCATTTGTATTAATAGAACTACAAAAAGACAATAAATAAATGACAATGTAAAATTATGGCAAAGCATTACAAGTGTAAAGTGTTCAGCACCGCCTTAATGCATGAAGAGCTAAAATGACATGACAAAGTAATCAATCATGTCAGTTATGTAAATACATTGCTTTGCGTTAAATGCATTGATGCGTCACACTGATGGATGAACTCATGCCTCGGACTCATTTATTTAACAAGCTGTCAATTGTGATATAATCTGGTTGTGACTTCAGCTGTTCGTTAATAAGCAACTTTAATCTCCTTAACTAACAAAACATTTGAAGAACACCTTCTTACTATTGCAATCTCACTTGTAGTGTGCACACAGCCATCATAGACATTTGTTTTCCATGATGAATCTGAATTCCAAGTGGTGTGTTATTCCAATATGTGACCCTGGACAACAAAACCAGTCGTATGTGTTAATTTTCTGAAATTAGGATATATACATGATCTGAAAGCTGAATAAATAAGCTTCCCATTGACGTATGATTTGGATGGATAGGGCAATATTTGACCGAGATACAACTATATGAAAATCTGGAATCTAAGGGTAGAAAAAAATCTAAATGCTGAGAAAATCACCTTTAAAGTTGTTTAAAAACTAGGTTTTAATATATAAAAAGTATTAATATAGAAAAAGTAATTAGACAACATTATACTATAGTTTTGGTCTCACTTTATATTAGGTGGCCCTAATACTTGTGCAGACGTTTTTTTATAAGAGTCTCGCGTTAACGCAGCACATTAACGCCGATAACGGCCCACCACTAATATATATATATATATATATATATATAATTATATATAATTACATTTTGTAACAACAATATGTATAAAAGAGTAATTGTAACAATTTGATATGTAAAGTGTGAGGAGTTGGTCTGGAGTTACTGTAATACCAGTGTTCTTACATGATAACTTCTCAGGAACTGTCCACTTAATATAAAGTGTGACATTTTGGACATAACCACAATTTATATGTTAAGCCTAACTTAATGGCCGCTGCTGTGTAACATCAGAGTAATTACATGCTAAATCCATAGCAATTGTCTACTTGGTATAATATGTAACACCTTCTTTACCAAAAAGGGCTGTTAGACCTGTTACACATTTGTACTTACACATACCAATCAGTGGGTTGTTACACAAACATTACAGCTGTAGATACTACTTACACTGTGTTTACTGTACATACTAGTTAGTACACAGGTATAAGGGACACTTAATATAAAGTGGGACCATATTTTTCTTTGTGAAAGCTAAAGTGGAAAAAAGGGTAATCACTTTCTTTTGTACAGCTGATCTTACATTACGTTAGATCAAAGCAGGAATTCCTAGAGCTATGATCAACTAAAATAAATATAATACCGTTTTTATTTAGCTGTAATGTTTGAACGTGGAGATGAGTTGAGGTTTGGTTTTCAAACCATTAAAAAACCTATTGAGCTTTTTGCCTCTCCTACATTTGGGGTTTCACAGCATTGTTGACATGTTTTAAAATCCCTCCTGAGCTGATATCTTCAGCCTTTGGTCAGTATCACCAAACAGATTATCTCAATCCTGGTGACAGAACACGGTGCAGTAATCCGTCTATCTCCCATAGCTGGAGTCAATGTCATCAAACACTGAGCATAATGCGTATCACAGCAGCCAGCACACATTGGTGATTTGGCATAATGTTCGAGTACAGTATTTGCTTTGGTCACATGGAAACCTCATTAAATAGTTGGCGTCCATTTCAGAAGCAAAGCCACTAGGCAGTAAAAAGCCTCATTTGTCTCCAGTGCAAGGTCCAATGACTGAGAGTGTTGATTTCAGTGCTCTATCACTGATGGAAATGTCAAGCCTGTCCTCCTGTAGTTTACGCACTGCTGATGCTGTTGCTTTCCACTACATTTACTTTGCATTTTAATATCTGAGATATAGTAATACAGCAGAATTCATGCTTTAGGAGCAAAAAAACACCAACCATCAGAAGAGTTACAACAGAACACTAGAACCTTGTTCTCTTTTGCAATTCGCCCCAGGATGTGATATCGTCGCTGCAGGATCGCCTCTCTCTGCGTTACATCGAGCATTTTGCTTTGGTGTTGGAGTCTGGTGGACTGGCCCAGAATCAGAGGCTGCATCTGCTCCAGGAAAACCAGCCACTGTCTCATGTGAGTAAATGCCACTTTCACTCTAAGACTGATGATATACAGCACAACTTTTTTTATTTTTATTATTTCCAATCATTTACAAAACAGAATAACAGTCTTATATCACATATCAGTTCAACTACCCCCAAAAAAACCTCCCGCCCAGTCTCTTTAAGATGAATGGGTAGAATTGTCACCTAATTCATAAAACCTAAATTCAAACAATCAAAAATGTAATATAAAAATTTAAATAACAATTTCAAATAAAATAAAATACACTTTTAAGGCATTCCTTCTGAGTCCTGATCATTGTTTTATACTATAAACCTAGAGATGCTATAGACCAGTTCTTAAATATTGACATTTGTGCTGAGTTAACTCGAGCTGTGGATAATTCAAGCATTATAATGTCCCAAAATTTTACCAACCACTTGTAGATATACAGGCTATGTGGTGGAAGCCAGTGTTGTGCTAAGAGTTTTTTTTGCAGATGTTAAGCCGGCCAGCCTTTTTTGTAGCTTGGAGAGATTCAACAGAGAGTCGTCATAGAGAACAACATTTTAAGCAATTTTGCTTGGCAACTTTTTATGAGTAATGTACTTGGGCACTTTTCCTGTCAAGCTGTTGTGAACAGAGGGGGATGAAGATAGGAACGTTGTAGATTAAACTTCACTTTAATAATTGTAAATAATATTAAAAAACAACTAACTGGAATCACACATGAAAGTAACCTTGATTACCGACCAAAAACAAGACAAACTAAACAGGCTTTTAAACATGAGGACGTTAGGGAGAAATCAGGACAGGTGAGGAACACAGGTGGATCAGGTAACTAATTAACTAAACAAGAACCGGAACATGACCAAATTAGGAAACACGGGAAGTAATAAAAAGAAACCAAAACTGTGACACATAACAAAGACATGGGCGTGACATTTCCATTGAGAATGGATAACGCATTTTAATCTGTATACTTTAGATCGGTCGTGGGCCCTGTGTCTAACCTGTCTGTCCGTTGACAGCAACATTTCCCAAAGTTGCCTGGCAAAAGTGCTAGAGAACCTAACGTTCAAAAGCCTTAAGCTTTGTCTATGTCTATAACAAACAATCCTAATAAAGGAAAAATAAACATAAAACAAAACTTGGTTTGTAGAGTGTCTGTGATTGGACAAATAAATACTGTAGAAGTAGGCTGTAGTGAAAAGTGTTATAAGACCTGACACATGTGAAAAGATTCGGTAACACTTTATAATAACTACATACTATGAATGATTAGTTAAGCATTAGTAAGCATTTATTTCATCCTTTATAA
>JAUMHQ010000071.1:3601112-3614513 GCA_032361165.1 Enteromius paludinosus
TTTATAGCTTGTAAAGCATTTATAAAGCAGATGTAAAGGCTCATTTATATTCTAATCAGAAAAGTTAAACGAACACAACACAGAGGGATACAAAACACAGAAATAATTTGTAAAAATTATTATTTAAAAAAAAAGGATGTAAAAACAACTGTACACTTGATAAATGAAAAACAAACCTTCAGTTTCATAGAAAAAAAAAAGATTAAAGTGTACAGTTGTGCAGTTTTATATTTTTTTGCATCTTGAAATTAATAGTTCTGTGTTGTTTGTTTATTTATTTTTTCTGTTTGGAAGATAACTGGCCCTTTAAATCTCCTTTGTACATTTAGATATGCTTGTAAATCAAGAACAATGCATTTATAGCTTTATTTATAAACTGCTTATTAATGACTATTAATGTTGGAACAATGCTTTATAAGGATGAACTAACTACTAATGATTCATAGCGTGTAGTTATTATAAAGATTCTCCTTTTTTCCCTCCAAAACATGATTTAATTTCATAAGGTGCATTAAGCATGCAGATGGTTGTCCTGAGCACAACAAATACAAGATGAAGTTAGTGGTACTGTTTTTAAGCCCTTTTAACTTTGCAGAAATAACAGCAGCACTGTTGCTGTTCTCTCTGGCATATTTCCTGAGAACTTCAACACTAATATTTTCCTATGCATTCTGCAACTCAAGCTCAACTCAAAGGCTTTCCTTTGAATGTACAATAGATCTGTCCAGTTTATTTTCCAACTCGCCCCAAATTAGCTTGATGAGGTTGAAGTCCGGAGTTCCAGGGGGCCAGTCCATCATTTTTAATGTTCCAGCAGATTCCTTCCATCGCAGATAGTTCTAGCAATTGTTCATTTTATGGTTCTTGTAATAGCCAATTCAACAAAAACAATTGAAACCTCTCAAATATGCCAAGCGTTCTAACAACTTTTCCCATATCGTACTGTAGTAGTATTAGCATTTGAATTTGATTTAAAAGTATTTATGTATGTATGTTATCCAGCATGATTTAAAAATATTTCAAATATCATTTTTTGTGCTCCAACAGAACGCCTGACGATCTTGACAAAGCAGTCAATAACTCAGTTAGTAGTGGCAGGAATTACATTTTCAGCAATATTAAATTATTTCAAATAATCCTAAAATATTCTGTGGTTTAAACTGGATTTTGAACCTTTACTGGAGGGTCCATACTGGAGTATTTGTTACTGTTTTATATCAATGTGTATATTATTCTATATTTTCAGGTAGTTCACAGGACCTACTTCCAGGGCATGAAGTGTCTTTTCCGGATTTGCTTCTTCCCAAAAGACCCTGCTGACTTGTTGAGGAGAGACCCCGCTGCATTTGAGTACCTCTACATACAGGTAAACTAGTCATGAATGTTCACATAAGAAGAAACATGAGTCAGATATTTGTGGATATTATTTTATATGTTATTCATTCTAAATTCCCCAGAGCCGCAATGACGTCATTAAAGAGCGGTATGGGATGGACTGGAAGTCTGATGTCACACTTAGGTTGGCAGCCCTCCACATCTACATCACTGTGTCGATTGCGAGACCCAATCAGAAGATTTCTCTAAAGCACGTTGAGTAAGTCTTGAAACAGTCACGATTGCCTGAAAAGAGGAAATTTAATTTAATAATATTAGATCTTGATCACTACCTTCACTATAAAACGGATGTTTGAAAAATCAGGGCACTGATTGGAATGGAAGCTAATGTGAAGTTGCCAAGTGTTGTTCTTGTGTTTTGATTTTATTTCCATGCTACAAATTGTGTTTGTGTGAACAGGCATTAAGATTAACCTAGAGTAACCAAAGAAGCATGCGTTAGATTTTGGATGAACAACTTAAGCTGCATATCATTTTACACTAGGTGACACTTGTGAAAACATCAAAAAGCACTGTAAGGTCTTGTAGCTGGTTGCATTCTTTGAAGACTAAACCTGCATCATTATCTTTAGGAAAGAATGGGGTTTGGAACCTTTCCTTCCTTTGACTCTGTTGCCAACTGTCAAGGAGAAAAACGTCTGCAAGACACTGTCACAGCTGTTGAAGACATATCAACATCCTCCACCAGCTGGTAACAAGGTATATGTGGTTACTAAGAATATTTGTGGAAAATAGCATTAAAAA
The DNA here is from genome assembly GCA_032361165.1 of Enteromius paludinosus. Taxonomy (NCBI): domain Eukaryota; kingdom Metazoa; phylum Chordata; class Actinopteri; order Cypriniformes; family Cyprinidae; genus Enteromius; species Enteromius paludinosus. The sequence continues at coordinate 3,603,252 of JAUMHQ010000071.1, forward strand.
TTGGGCACTATGTAATGTATTTGAAATAATATTTATTATTGCTTTTATTTTTTTTTTTACACTGCATTATGTTGTGTTTAGAATGAACTGAACTGTCTGTAGAATTAATAAATAATGTCCTGACAGAAACTTACAGGTTCTTTTTTATTCTTAAATGGAGGTCTTTGTCATCAAATGTGAATCAATAAACATGCAACAAAGAAACCTTTTATCTCCTCAGTCAAATGCATGTTTTTGTATTAATTTTATGCCCTAAAAGCATAGTTTATATGTGTAATGGTGGAACAGATATGCAAAACAGCGTGCAATTAATTTCTTCATATCAATCATTCTTACACATAGCAGACCTTTCAGCAGCAAAACATTGCCCTCTGCTGGCCAGAATATTACTCACGATGCATTTGCACAACTCACCACTGTTTTCTCTTTATCTGTTTTTCTATGCAGGTTTCTCCTCTACAGGGAAAACTACAGTACATGCGTGTCTTAAATGACCTTCCACCATTCGGAGGATTCTTGTTTCACACAGTTGGCTTGGTAACACAAATCTGAGATGACTTCTTAAACAACAATCAATAGACTTTTGCATTGATTTCATGGTTTTACAAAATGTATATAGCCAAGTTACTTTTCAAACTTAATAAATAAACAAATTACTTGTCCTTCTCTTTCTGAATTTCTCATTATTTTATTTTTCTACTGAAAGGATGAGAAGCAGTCAGCCACTACGTTGTTGGTTGGGCCGAGACATGGTATCAGTCATGTGATTGACCTGAAGAACAACCTAACAACGGTCTTAGCAGAGTTCAGCCGTGTGGCCAAGGTCCAGCTCTTTAGAGAGCACCATGGAGTAGCCCGTGTTGAGGTTGTTATTCTGGATGCGAAGGTGTGGAAAAAGCATTGAAACAAAATCTGAAACAGTATTACATCAAAAGACATTGAAAATAGAATACTAATATCTGTTTCCATACTAATTATTGTAGCCCTTGGTCTTATTAATGGAGTGGCCAGATGCATCAAACTTCGCCTGTTTGATATCTGGCTATTACAAGTTATTTGTGGATCCTAAAAGGACAATCTACTGCAGGATACCTGGTCAGCCTTATATGATCAAGGCAGGTATGTTAGAAATGTTACTGTTGCAATTTCCTTGACATACAACAAAGTCATTGCATGTAATTTTCTGACAGTACATTTGCTTTGCTTTTCATCTCCCACTGACTAGATGAACTAAATTATGTTGTCTTGCATATGCAATTTGGGAAATTTCATAATAAAACAGATTTAATAATGGTAAGAATATGTGGATGGTGACATCTAAAACATAAAATAAATGTAATTATAAAAAAAAAATGCAAATTAAAATTAACCATGACATGAATTTATCTGGTTTAAAAGGATCTTTGATAATTAGTTATAAGGACTTTTCATGGCCATCATTCATAATTGCAGCTTGATCCCTCCATCTTGAGCTCTCCATCCTCATCATAAATCAGTTTATGCAAGTTTAACTGAATTGCTAATCAAGATAAATGCATATTTCTGGATGTGGCATCGTGTTACTAAACCATGCATTGGATGTACGCATCTCCTGTGGTCTGCCAAAGAGAAAGATCACAGCATGCCATCACATCCCACAAGGCTCTATTCCATCTCTGAGAACTCTATTCAGCAGACTCACCTTTGTCATCTGGACTCATTCCCATCCATCATGTTTTCTACTCGTTCAACCACTCAGACAGTTCTGTCATTTAGATTCCAGAAGCTCTCATGCCCAATTCCGCTCCGGAGCCACTGTGCCAAGTGGGAGTCGGCGAGAAGACAGAGAGGGGTCGGCTAGAGAGGCAACACAGAAGACATCAGCATCCACCATATCTCAGCACCTTGGCCTTTGTCACATCCATTTAAAAGAGCAACAACAGCTGCAAGAGCTTCAGATACAAGCTGAACAGGAGCTTGACATTAATGAGAACCTTATCTCACAGGTACAGAATCGTTCGCGCACAAAGTCTGACCCCACTCTAAAGAGCACAGAGTCAGTGGCTGAACAAGACGGTCCCACTGATGACAGCTCAAGCTTCAGAAAAAGAGCAAAAACAATGGAGCCTTCACAGAGATTTTTCTGTGACTCCTGCAAGGCAAAACTCCAAGCAGAAGGTTTGATCTCAGACACTGGGGAGACAGGAAGGCTCATTTTGCAGCAGTGCACAAATGCATGTGCTTCCCGTGAAGGAGGGGCTGTTGATCTTATTGCCTTACCGCTACCTGGGAATGAGGAAGATGAGGAGATGGATAATGGAGGCGGAAAGTTGCAGCCTCCTCCTCCCTCCATAGCAGCACCACCCCCGGGGTTTCGTGACAACAGCTCTGATGAAGATGACCCTAAAAAAGGTCGGAAAGGAATCAAGGCCTCTGCTGCTGTTGCAGAGGGTCGAGAGGACGTTCCTGTCACACTGATCGATAATGTGACCACTAGGACGGTTCAAGACCATGCTCAGGAGTTAGACGATGCATTAGTGTCCACCCTCCAGGCGCTGGAAGCACTAGCTGCATCAGAGGATTACCCACACCATCACCAACAGACACAACAAACAGCAGGTGGACTATGTACTATTAAAAGTGCTGGTTCTTTACATGTATTTTAGTAAATGAGACTTTTAAAAGTCAAGCAAACTGTAAAACCAGAAACAGTCATTAAAAACTGGTTGTTTGTACACCTTCAAATTACAGAAGGCTAACAAATTAAGTTTTAAGGTCCCACAACAAGTATCAGTGCAGTGTTACCTACTCTTTACCAACAAAATAACAAACAGGATCTTAACACCTTTTTTAGAATGTAATTTTTGACTTTTAAATCTTAATAAGAACATTATTTTGTTTACCTTACATGACCTTATGAGATTTCTTACGAGTGTGATTGTTTTTTTGTTTTTTTTTTCCTTACAGGTTTGATTGTGCTTGCTGCCATTACCCCTGAATCATCGCTAGATTCTGGACATGAGACTAATTCTTCAGAGTTAACTGATGTGTCTGAGATGGTGTCTGCCATGAAACAGCATCAGAACCAGGCCTATCTACTTGCCCACCACATCAACAAAGAGCGACTTTTCAGTCGGCGAGACTTCCCCTTGACAATACCTGGCTGCACTACACAAGCAATTGGTGGGGGGGCTTTTTCAATGAGCCAGATCCGTGGCGGATGTTCACCAAAATCTGTGATATTAAGTAAGACCATGCCTTTGAAAGTATGCCCCAATCAAGGAGTTAGTCCCCCTGACAACTCTGTGGAGCAGGGGAAGAGCCAAGAAACAAAAAGTGAGAAGGATATAGAAAAAACAGAAAAAGGCCCTATCAAAGAGTCCTTGGAAAAGTCTGAACCGCAGACATCTGAGGAGCTTAAAGTATCTGATCAAGAGAGTGCTCCTGAAGTCAACACAGATCAGTTGCCTCAAGCTGATGAAGAAAAAACAAGCTCTGTTACCTCAGAAGGTGTCCAGGAAAAAGAATCTGGTACAGTCGCCCTAGAATCTACCAGTATAGCCTTACCTGTTCTTTTACCAGTGGATAGAACTGCATCTGCTAAGATTTGTCCTACAAATATGTGCCAAGATGCCGACAATGCCTCAAGTGAGACCACTAAGCCTTCAAGTTCAAAGGGCCTTCTGCCAGCTGCTGACTTGTTCTGCACCTGTCCAGTACGACCAGAGCCTGGCCCACAGGTGCGTCTGAAGGATCCACAGGCCCAAAAACTAGTGGTGTTTCACTCATCATCTCCCACAGATGATGAACGTCTTCGTGCCAAAGGACTTCAGTTAGCTAACAACAAAGAAAACACATCGAAGACACCTGATGCAAGTTTGGCTAAGCCTAGCACCCTGCCCCCTACCAAGTACTCACCAGCTATGCCTGTTAAAGTAGAACGGAAGGAGATGCCAGAGGCAAAGGCAGAGAACTCCCAGAGTAAGGCCCCTGTTGAACCACAGAAACCTGCTAAAAGTTTGCCTGTTCTGGTAGACCCAACACTTGTCTTAAGTTGTGCGGAAAAGGGTGCAACTATTCCAGGAGCCGAGTATAAGAAACAGGCAAATAACAAAGTCAAATCCCAGCGTAGTACTCCCTTCCTGAGTTTTAGGAACTTAATATCAGCCACTTTCCCAGCACGTTTGCGCAGAGAGACAGATGAGCGTCGTGCCCAACTTCAGAAGGTCAGGCAGTATGAGCTAGAGTTCCTGGAGGAGCTTCTAAAACCTAAAACATCACAAGGGGAGTTCATACCACAGGGATCCTCTCCTGTTCCCTCATTTACCCCATGTGCCTGCCAGCTGCGCACGAGTCCTGTACAGAAAGTTCCTGGGATCTCACGAGAACAGCGACGCAGTTGTGATTGTAAGAGAATGTGCCGCGGAATGCGTCTCCCAGATACAGCTGTTGGTTCTGCAGCGGACCAGAGAGGGCGAGAGAGGACAATCTCCAAAACTCCCCCAGCTGTTCCAAAGTCTCCACATGCTCAAGTAGAATTACGGAAACCTGAGACTTTGGAAATCAAAACCACTCGAATCCGCTCCACAAGCCTAGAGTCAAGGGAACCCAGAGATACACCCACGTCATGTTTGCAGACCTGTGCTACCCGCTCAGAATGCATGGGCGCTCCACAGTACAAAAGGCTACAAAGGAGATATAGCATAGGGGAGATTGACAACAATGACAGCACCCCCCTATATGCTGAGGTTAAAACAACAAAAGCAAAGAGCCTTGAGAAAGAGATGGAAAGAGTCAGGGCCACAGGACTTAGACTTCCAACTCCAGTCGAGCCTGTACATACTAAAGATGGGGATGCAAAGAAGAAGGGGATATTTTTTATTCAGGGAGAGGAGCTTCTTCAGGAAAGTCGAGAGGGTACTGCTGAGGTTCTGGGGTTGCCAAGTGAGGATACTGAGGACAGAGAAAAATGCTGCTCCTTCTGCTTCTGTTATCGCAAATGTGAAGCTGCTGATGAGAGCAGTGAAAAAGATGAACTGTCTTATTCCATCCCCCTCCAGGTTTTGCCCGGAATGCACCTAGACTCAAGGGCAATGCCAGTAGTCAGCAAAACACTTCAGGTACTCGATGCAGAGGATTGTAGTGGGGAGGAGGAGGAGGAAGAAGAGGAGCCACAAACACAGAGAATTGATCTGCGGGCCTGTGGAAATCTGGAAACCAGCCTGGCAAGGGTACAGTCCTTGCAGGGCAAAACATTCTTGCTCCCTGACGGATTCTTAAATGCACAACTTGATGCCAATGAGCTGCTCTCAATTTTAAGGCAGTGCGCCAACAGTCCCCAAATCGAGGGTGAACCTCGTATCCCTCCTGCAAAACTGGCAGAGTACAAGCAAGAACTCGCAGTCCGCTTTAAAGAGTTTAGGGCATCGTGTAGACGTGTGGCAAGTGTTGAGAAAAGTCCCTCTCGAATGCTAAGTGCTGTCACAGCTAGCTTCCAGGTGCTGTGCAACCTTACTCAAACATTCATTCGGCTGGTAAGAGGTGTACGATCTGAAACTCAAAAACTGCAGCTTTTACGCAAGGTTGAGGAGGTAGCTGTCAACTACACCCTTCTTCTTCGTGCTGCTGAAGAGGCAATGGGACACTCTAGTAGCCTCCCCAATAAGAGTGCAAGTCCTCAATTCCACACATCCACAAACATGGGCTCTCTTAATCGCCCAATCAAAACCATGCCCAGCAAGTAATGATTCATTCGCTCATGAGTTTGTGGGGCAGGCCGGAAAGACAGCTGCTCAACACTTTGGCAGGAATCTCTTCGGATCCTTCATCGGTTTACATTTTTACTCGCCTTTCTGTTCACCTACTGCTAAATTCCATAACTGCATAACTATCTACTCTTATATGTTTATGAAAGTTGTGCTAACTTGTACACACAAAGGATCTTTTACATTGTGCACAGAAGTGAGATTAAAAAATAAAAATACACCTGATCCTGTGCATTATAGATGACCAACAGGGCTGTTCACTCGTGTTCTTAGAGAAAGGGTACTGTGAAATAAACGTAGTTTTTGTATATTTAGTTGTTCCTATATTTAAATAACAAAATGACTGTCTAGGGAAGGGCAGGTGGGGTTCATTTGTGTCCTAAAAATGGTTTATAAAGCATATTATGAAAAAACTATATTATCATTATTACAATTACTGTAGAGACATTATAGCTACAAAATCTAAAATATGCCCTCAGGGTGGCATATATATAGATATGTATCACCGAAAATTAAATGATAACAGATTTTGTAAATTAGGTAGCGAGAGAACTGGTTATTTGGTAATGTGCTTGTTTTTCAATTTTGTTTGTTGTGACATGAAATACTCCCTTTTCACTGCATTCACAATGTCTGGATTTGTATCTCTGTAAGTGTCTGAATTGACACTTTTTTTAATGAATATTTATGAACACAAGAGCCCACTAACAAGATAGTGGAAGGAAACACCTGCCCAGGGCAGACAATGTAGCAGATTTAAATTTACCGGAATATTAATTGAAAGGATACAATGGTTGAGCTAAGACCAAGATGAAAAAAGGCGCTCCTGTTTGCTAACGCACAAAAAACATCCTCTCTCACTCTCACCCCCACAAACTCATCTAGAGCCATACCTCATACATGTAGTGGCAAACAGAGGCATCATTATTTTTTTTTGTACTGGAGGAGTGGGCTGAGCTCATGATATCTGGATAATTTAGTACAATGCTTGTGTAGATGACATAAAACCATTTTCTTTTCAAGTATAGCCTACATAAGTACACAGAAAACCAATGTTTTACAATATTTTTTGAATATTGCTTTGTTTTTCTTATATTCCATATTTTGAAATGTCTTATATGTAAAAAAAAAAAAAAAAAAAAAAAGTTTATTTTTTGGATTTTCATGTGATGTTATCCATTGTGCACTCTTGACCACATAACCCGCCCCCATCCACACACACAGAATAGTTTTATATGTATTTTAATAAAACCAACTGCTGTCTTATGTCTGAAAACTTTTCTGTCTCCTCTTCCAATCTAGGATATACATGGTTAAATTATGGTCATATAATCCAGGCTCCGCTACTGTGACATTTAAACAATAACCATCTCACTGTTTTGGTGTCTTGCATGTTTTCCCTACTGTAAAATAGCACCGAATGAAGTGGGTTCTGTCAAGCCAGCAATGCTGGGTTTGGATTAATTTATATAATTAAAAGAGCAATGAGGGTACAGATACAATCTAGTGTTCTACAATATTTCAGTATAATTATTCTATGCTCAACAAAAGTATTGTAAAGAACATAAGGTATTTGTGAAGCTTAGAGTCATTCTAAAGAGAACTAACATTGCAAATAATTATAAAAAAAAAAATATATTGAATAAATAAAATATATCTTATGATTTATAGTAGTATGTAACAGAGACAAATAGTAACTATATTTTAGAGTATAATACAGCATGTAACATGTTTATTTTTATAAAATACAAACGATATCCTCATGTTTATACTTTTTTTTCAGACATACTTTCTGTCAAAGACTAGTCGCGTTGCCAAAATGAGATTTGTCACTGTGCTTCATTTTTGTTGTATGTGTTCATATTTAGTTCTTTGAGTTCTTGTCAAGTGTTTTTGCTTCACTGTGTGGTCTTTTTTGTGTGTAAGGTCATGTTTTAAAGCAATAAAGAATGTTAAAAGTTAAATTTTCAGCTTAGTTTTGGCTATGAGGTCAACTGATCGAAATTCATAATGAGTGCTCTGAAAGTACACACTAATTCTCTCTCTCTCTCTCTCTCTCTCTCTCTCTATATATAATTCATATATTGACTTACTTCCTTACCGGTAACACTTAAAAAGTACACAGTAAAAAAGCCTTTTTAAATCACTCAATTATATGTAATTGTTAATGCATTTAATGGCAAGTTCTTCGTTTATTAACACTGCACTAATCAACTTATTAATGTTTATTAATTAGCTCATATGTAAAGAGTTGGATCATGTTTTGTTTTTTTTGTTAACCACCTGTTAACCATATAACTGATGTACAGCATTAAACTAGTAGTTGTTAATGGTTATGAACACTTTAGGTCACAAAACAATTGCTATTAAAAAAGTGCTTTAGATCTACCTTTATTAAACATTTACTAGAAATAGTAAATGTCCCTCAGTATTAAGTATAAATGTGTATCTCCTCATTTTATCCATGAAGATTTCTTTAATATGAATGGTTTCACAAACACTTTTGTATGTTTGGACAGATGCTGAAAAATACAATATGAATATACCGAGAGCATCTAAAATAATGATGTTATTCAGTGCCTATAGAAAGTCTTCATACTCCTTTATTTTTTTCACATCTTGTTATATGTTATGTTATTATGTAAAACTCTTTTGGTAACACTTTAGAATAGGTAACACTTGTTAACTATTAACTACAACTTTTCCCTCAATACATTTTTAATTTTCACCTAATAGGTGTAACCTGAAAAAAGTGTTACCACTCCTTTAAATAAAAAACAGATTTATCCCTACTTTGCAAATGTATAAAAAAGGAAACACTGGAAAAATGGCATTGCATCACATGTTGTGATGCTCAACATTTATATCACAAACATCCACTGGATCAGTTACACTGGATCGTCTTAACTCTGACTGGAGTTAAACTGTGGCAAATTCATTGGACATGTTTTGGAAAGGCACACACACCTGAAATGGATGTCAGAGCAATAAGGTCAAAGGCATAAGGTCAAAGGAATAGCTGCAGACAGGACTGTATTGAGACTGGGGAAGATTACTAATAAATTCTGCTCAGTTGAAGGTTCACAGGAGCATTTAGCTTCCATATTCCTTAACGGATGAAGTCCAAATCAATCAGGACTCCTCCTAGATCTAAGGTCTTGGCTAGAGAGATGAATCAGACACTAACGGCCAAAGTGCTGAGTTAAGGGTATGAAGATTTACGCAATGCCATTTTCTCAGTGTTTTCCTTGTTAATAAATTTACAAAGTTAAATAAGTTTTTTGCTTTGTCATTGTGGTGAGTTAAATTAAGTTATATGTCTGAAGGGTCTCTGTTTTCTTTTTTCTCAGTGGCATTTGTATGACTGGCACAGATTCCCCCGAATTAGGGTTTATCCTAGGGTTACTTGCATGTAATTTCTATTCAGAGAATGCTGTTCAAGAAGGTCTAATTAAATCTTTTTTGAGCAGTCTGATTCATTTGATGTGGTTTAAGGAGTCTCTTTAATGTAGTTGATGCTTAAATTCATAAATTAGTTGCGGCAAAAATGCTGAATACCAATGCAATTTTCCATGAATCTGCTAAATTAGCGATTAAATTATTACTTATCTAGTTAACGTTAGCTTGTTTACAATAGCTCGTTGCATAGTGCACTGTAACTAACACGCCAAAGCCGTTTCCCATGCATTGTAGTATTTGTAACGACTTGGCAGGATGTTAACTTTACATTAAAGGCCACAATTAGCATATTGTTTAGCTGTGCATTTACTAAATGAGCACTGTGCTACGTCTGAACTGACTCCAATGTGTGGTTTTTTTTTTTTTTTTGTGAAATCAATATCTATTCTGTTCTAAGGGTCTTAATTTTAAATACAATTTTGAACCTTTTTTTTTAATTCGTTGTTTTTATTGTGATTATTTTTACTTTCTTTATGTAAAGCAATTTGAATTACCATTGTGTATAAAAATGTGCAATAGTATATAGATAAAATGACATAAATGGACATAAGATCATTTTTCAGTGCACCTAAATGCCAAGTAAGTACAAGAAGTTCATATATTAAGGCAATTTGGCTTTAAGAGTGGGTGCTTATGAAAATACTTACATCACAATATCAATCATAGTCAAAGGAGACAGAACTTATTGAGGGACAGGTATACCAGGGTCAATCAGATGTACAGTGTCAGGTAAGTGTGGTGCTTTCATTGAAGGGATACTGAAAGATTGTTTTGTTTTTTTGAGATTAACAATTATGTTTTTACTGCAGCAAATGTGTTTCAAACCGGTCCTCTTTAGGTCATAGACCTGATGATGCTTTCGTTAGTACAGGCTTTAGAAATTGGAAGAAAGCCACACCAGACCTCTCAAGCCCACCAACATTATGTGACTGTCACTGCACATGAGCCAAACCCAGTCAGCACCCAGTAATCTAGTGCATGGTGTAAACAGCAGGAGGTGGCAAGACATTGCTTGAGGAAAATTGTTAGCTCTGTGCGGCATGTGGCAAGGCAAGACAATCTTTAAGAGGCCATACTGAAAAGCTTAATCTGCCAATGTCTGCTCTACGTGGGCAAAGTTACGATGGTGCTTCCAACATGGCAGGAAAGTATAGTGGTGCGCAGGCAGTAGTGAGGGAGCAGCAGCCATTAGCCCTCTATGTGCATTGTGGGGCATATTGCGTCAATTTAATCACAGGCTGGCTGCTCAGTCACCCCAATGATCCGGCACTTGGGTCCTTCAGTTAGGCATCCTATTCAACCGGTCAGGAAAATTTAAGAGAATGTTTCAAAAAACATAGTTACCTCTGAAAATGAACCCATCACCACACTGAAACCTCTATGTCCAACCAGGTGGACTGTGCGTAATTCTGCTATTAAGCTGTGCTAGGGCAGTATGAGCGGGTCCTTGTTAATCTAGAAGAGATGGCAAAATGTGCATCCAGGACAGTGCAACTGCCAGTGGCTTATTTGAGCACATCAGTAAAGGTAAGACTGTGTTGGGTCTTACACTTGCTTCTGCTGTTGTTGGAGAACTTGAGTGCCTAAACATTTCACTGCCGAAGAAGACCCAGACTGGCTGACTGGTATGCAGGGGTCGTTCCAGCTGGAATCATCAAATGGTCCCCACCTGACCCCCTCAGATTTGTCTAAAAAAAATCTATGTGATGGGTAATATGCCCAATAGATCATTTACACAATTTCTGATCTATGTGCATACTTTTATTCACAAAAATAGGTAGAAAAAAGTTTTTGGCATCACTGTCCATGACCATGTTCAGACTTAATTATCTCCAGAACTAGTTGTGCTAGGTCCATGACATTTTCTGGGCTAAGAGACTTTTTGATGACCATTTGATGATTCCAGCTGGAATGACCCGCAGTAGATTGTGTAAGATCCTACCTTCAGGGAAAGAGAAATGACAAGAGTACAAGAAAGCTACATCATTGGTAAACTCCATCAAATTAGTTGACCCTATTGAGACAGCAAATTCAAGGCGTTTTGCTGGCAAAGCAGTGG
>JAUMHQ010000071.1:3636550-3655317 GCA_032361165.1 Enteromius paludinosus
CCGAACCGAACCGAAAACCGTGTTAAAAAACCGAGGTATGTATTGAACCGTAGGCTAACTGTATTGTTGCATCCCTAGAGAACACACATCTGTAAAAATGTGTGTGTGGTAGAGGGAGCGAGAGAGAAAGATGATCCAGAAATTCACAATCAAATTCAGTGATGCAATTAGGACAAAGCAATTAATACAACTTGTTTTTTTAATAAATGCATATTTAAATGAGATTCTGTTCACATACGAACATTTTCCCATCCGTTTCTCCCTTTATAAACCCTGCTCTGTTCCTCACTTTTGACCTGGACCCTTGGAGGGAAACGCTGAGCTGGAAGATGCCTTTGGCTGTGGTGAAATACTCAAGAAAAGCTGGATGCCATCTGACGAACAAGCTTCTGTCCAAGGCAACAGTCTCAAAGAGAGTGAATGAAAACATTCCCAGAGAAAAACCTGGGGCGACCTCCAGGAGAGACTGTGTGTAAAAGATCTTATTCTCGGCACTCACAAGCTCAATCAGGCTAGGAAACATGATAACACAGCAGCCCCAGGACATCCAGAGAGAAGAGCGGGATGAAAGATTCGACACAAGATGGACTCTTCTTAGACGGCATCGAAGAGATCAGAGCTGGGCATTGAGCACAATAACACTGCAATGTCAGTCTTGTTTGGTTCTAAACCAAACTCCCAAAGGACACGAGCTGGCCGTAGGCTGAAACTAACACACATTCATGTCACATAACTAATAGTAATAGAGATGAAATCAAACCACGCTTCTGTTATCGAGTGCCACAGGGATGATGCACTTCTGCTTCCATTGTATTTAAGTCAGTGGGGTTTTTGGTTAAACGGCTACACCAAGTCCCAAGACATGAAACATCTTCATACCAAACCGGTTTCATCTACTCACTTTTAGGAGCTCAAAGGCCATAGTGTACTTCTGTTTTTACGCATCTGCGAGGGTGCGTGCACAGCGATAACGCAGTAACGCAAATTTCATCACCAGAATAGTATGTACACTAGGGGTGTCAAAATTAATCTTTCTACGATGCAGACGAGGAGGATTCGGTATCGGTTCAGTAATAGACCATAACAGGTTATAACGTACTGAAGCTTCTGATGTCATTTGCCACACACCCGGTACACTCCGGTTCGGTACACTCACGTGAACCACGATGTTTCAGTATGCTATTTGAGGCATTAAACCTTCATTTGAATTAAAATGGGCATTTTCTGTGTATTAAGCGCATAGAAAATCAGGCGATGGTCAGAAATTCTCAAGACTAGTGATGGGTTGTTCTTGAACAGCTCAGAAGCACATGAACGGATCGTCTCCTCCGCTTTAATGCAGTTATAGTGCTAAATAAACATCAACAAATACCTGAAGGAATGACAAAAGAAAGAGTACAACTTGCTGAAATCTGTATCCTGTCAAGTAATCGCTATAGTTTCCACCACTGATGAACGTCTGACACACAAAATGGGAAACGCTTTAGGAGTTTCAAAGCTGTCATCTGATGGGATGATTCTACAGGATTTCTAGATTAGTAGCACGTTCGTCAATGGTCCATCTGGAAATAAAACCATCCTCACAGAAGAAGAAAGCCATCATGGTTTACAGCTGCGAAAATGAGTGCTAATCGGGATGAGCTAAACGCCGGATTGCAGGTCTCTTTTTTTCACACCCCAAAACATGATGCAGAACAAATCTGTGATTGACTGTGCGCGGTCTTTCTGATGGGTCCAGACCATCTGCTGTCGATCTGAATGTCCAGCTACACACGGCTTGTGTGACAGTGACGCTAACTTCTCAAACTACCACTACAGGTTCAACAGGTTTTAGGAACAGACTAACGGCATGAGAGAGAGATGAGGGATGGTGACGGGAGGAGAAACTGACCCAGCAGTGTATTGTCATTTCAACAATGGTTTAGAGTAAGGGAGTGAAACCAGACACACACACCTACACCGATCCATGGAGTTATGGACACTGGTGATCTTGAGAGAGTGTGTTAAAGGGTTAGTTCACACAAAAATGATGATTCTTTCATTAATCCCTCAAGTTGTCCTGAACCCATAAGACACAACTGAAATGATCCCAGACCCAAAGGCATCGGTAAAACAGTCCATGTGCCATCAGGAGTTCAACCCTAATGTTATGAAGCTAAAAGAATAGTTTTTGTGTGTGAATAAAGATATTTCTGTTGTCTTCATGCGCTAATCATTTCTTATAGCTTCATTGCGGTTGGGTAAGAGAGCTCTTGGGACTAATTTGTTTTCCGAACACGAGGGTCTTACGGGTCTGGAACAACATGAGGGTGAGTAATGAATTACACAATCTCTATTTTTGGGAGTACTACTTTAAGCGGTCCTGAGGACTGAAGAGGGGTGAAGGTGAAGGAGCGGGGTACCAACCTGTGGGGGACTGGGGCAGACGGGACGTGCGGTTGCCTGAGCTCTGTAGGTTAGCCTCCATGCTGCGGCTGTTTCTGACCGCCTCCAGAGACTGCAGGCTGCTGCGCGGGGTCAGGTTAGGCATGCTGTGCCTGAGCTCCTCTGAAACCACACACACACCTGCTTAACACACACTCCACAGAGAGGGAACCATGCAGTCCTCTCCCCTCCACACAAGTCAACCAGCATCAGAGGGGATGTGTCTCATGCAAGGTTTAATTAAATGGAATTAAACGGGCAGAGTCTTGAACTGATCTGTTCGTATGTGACTTTAGTAACAGTGCTTTATTGCGAGCTGCAGCTTTGCAGTCTGATCCACCACAGTCAATAACAACATCTTCACAAAGCGGTGCTGATATGTGCCACAAGAGGTGTCCAGCTCCATTTTATCAGCAGTTCTTCTAGGCTTTGGTAGCGGTGTAATGGTACACAGAGTCTTTTGCTTCAGTACGCATGTGTACCAAACAAATACAGCGTAGCTGTAACCACTGCACAAGTGGAAATTATTTGTTTTATATCAGTTTCATCTTTACTACTAGTTTTATAAATCTAACGCCTCATGCAACCGATGTTTCAATCACAGAAACGCATCAATAAAACAGCTTGTGAACAAAATACAAATTACACCCCAGTGTTTAGGAATAACAATACCTCTCCTGCTCTCAGCTAGTTATTTGGTGTCAAAATAAATAAGTATTATAATTTATTATAACTGTGGGTACAATTGTTCATGTAATGTTGATCATATAATGCACTATAAGGTATTAGTAAAACGAAACCTTTATAAAGCATATTATATAAAGGCTTTATGTAAACTATTGCTAAATATTTTAATTATAGAGATTTTACCATCAGTAACTTTTCATCATTTTAGTTAATGTCCCTTGAAATTTGTGTTTTTGACATTAAAAATGAGGATGGGAAATATGTGACCCTGGATCATAAAACCAATCAAAAGCATCTTTGTTAGGATAGGACAATATCTGAAATCTGAGTTTGCAAAAAAAAAATAATAATAATAATCAAAATAATTACAAAATTGCCTTCACAGTAGTCCAAAAGAAGTTCTTTGCAATGCAAAGGAAATTTAGAAAATATCTTCATGGAGCATGTTCACATCCTAATGACTTCTCGCAAAAAACAAAAGTCATTTTGGCTCACACAATACATGCGACTTAAGACTGGTTTAGTGATCCTGGGTCACATAATTTAATGTATCAGAGCAAAAATGTCATGTAAAGCTCTGAAAACACATTACATGATAATTCTAGGTTGTACAACAGCATTAATGGTCACTGGATGATCAGTGCATCCATTATTTAGCTCATAAATCAATTCCGCTGAACGAGTCATTTGTGTTTGATTTGCTGTGTGCTGGACAGTGCCTACCCTCAGTCCTGGGCCCCGGGCCCTGCAGCGAGCGGCGGGACATGCGCGGCCGGCTGTACTCGACCAGTTTGCTGGGCGACAGGCAGCGGGGCGAGCCGTGGGGCGAGGGCGTGTAGCGCTGGAGCCTCTGGGGCAGAGAGCAGCACTCGTCATCCTCGTCCTCCAGCTCCTGGTCGCTGTAGGTGCCTCGACGCAGAGACTGCAGGGAGGCCGAGGAGCTGCGGCGAGAGGCCGAGGTCGAGGCGTAGTCCTGACGCAGACCTGAAAAACACCAACACATGTCACGCTGCAGGACGTGAGGCTTAAGACTGCAACCAAACCGAAATCAATATCTCAGCAAGTACATAACCAGCCAGTGTTCAAAACTACCGTCTATCGTAAGAATCGAGGATCCTGCAGGAGGCAGATCAATTATTGCCGTTTAGATATTTTGAAAAAACAATGTAACCAGGCTGTTTTGGTCACCAAACCCCTACTTCCCTACTATGGGAGTCAATGCTAACCCAAAACAGCCTGGTTACGGCCTTACTGAAGAAACATCTTCCTCTCTGTTCAGCAGAACAAAGAAACTCACACCGGTTTGGTTAATGATGGCAGCATTTTCATTTTTGGGTCAACTATTCCTTTAAGCATTATTTTGATGGAGGATAGTAAGCCAGAAAAGATTGTGTGTTTATGAAACATGTGACTGAAATTACACAAGATTTGTATTTTAAAAAAACAATTTGAAGGAAGAATAATTCGTTTGGAATAAACTAATTCCTAATATGAAACCCACGTAAAGATGGTAATTCTGCAAATAACTGCGATTGCAGGTTTTCTAAAAGAGATGGCGACAGACGTACAGCGGATGGTGTAACATCAGTATCATTATTGCACGTCAAAGCAAACACGAATGTCAAAAATTAAAGCCTTGAAGTTAGTATAGTACTGATGTATTTAGGATTGTGAAGTATATTTGAGTATTTACCCCCAAGTTAGGACTGTCAAATAAAAATTAGAATTTCAAATAAATGTTGAATTTAAAATAAAATGCACATTTGAATTCAGGTGTGCGTCACGCAGCCTTGTCAGTGGCACACAAGATTGCGAGTGTTGTTGTATTTTAATGCTCTTGTTAACTTATCCAGTTGAAAGCACTAGATATGGCAAGAAATAAAAAATAAAAACATTTAGTATAGCCAGGATTGCATTAATCTGCAACACAAGACTGACCTTTTATAAAAATATGTTTGGTTGTTAACTTTTTAAACGTGCCGTTATGCCAACACATATGAAAGACATGCACCTGACAGATCAAGGTTCTCTCAGAGGAAAATGTTGATATTCAAGAGAAAATGTCAGGCAGGGATTTATTTTCTCCATCAGGAAATATTTAAATATTTAAAAAAAGTAAAGAAGGTCAAACCGTGTGGGCAAACAATGAAACTTCTGAGCTTTCTCCCTGCTGCTGCTGTGTAATAGTTACACAACAGACTCCAGTTAATACACAACCATTGCCAGATCTTGCTTTTGAAGCAGAGTTTAAAACAAACAAAAGAACATTCAAGAGCAGAAAGCATTTCCATATGCCACATTTATTTGCATTTGGCATGCAGGGATCAAACCTCCTGCGGCCTGGAGAACAATACTCACTCTCCTCCTGCAGACGAGCCATTATCTGAACATCAGTCAGGTCCTGAAGCTTATAGCCCAAAGAGATGGAGTCATCCGAGGTGCTTAACTCACTGTCAATAGACGACTGTGAGCTGAGAGCCGGGGGAACGCCTGTGTAACCTGTGATCAACACAACAGACCATATAACACCATATCAACACCGATCATAATAAAAAAAGAGCTAACACTTGATTTTCAGGTGTCCTTGTTAAGGTGTAATTATACATTTGAGTAACAATTCATATTAATTAACTACACATACTTACTATATAGTTAGGATGAGGGTTTGGTTTAGGGTCACTTGTAATTAGGGATGGGCGATATGAGCACAAATTCCCTTCTCATTATTTTTTGCCTGATTTCTGCTAATGTATATATATTTAGCAGTACGATGCATTTGGATTAAACAGTGAACGTAAGCACCCAGGCAAAAAAAGTGTTAAAGTCACCTTACATTGCAAGCTGAAAACAAAAGAAAATAAAAAATGAAGAATGAAACTCTCTCCAGGAGTGCACAGTAACTGAAGTTTGAAACTATTAAAAAACAAAAGGCACCGTAATGGTACACTACGCATCAGTCTCTCTTTGCTTTGTGTTTTGAACTGTTCTATGCAGAGTTACCGGTTACTAAATACCGGTTACTTACCGGGTTTCGGTACCCAACCCTACAAACCAGTGATGATCAGGCCAACTTCCTAATTACAATAGTACAAGGACACCATAAAATAAAGTTTTACCTCAAATAAATTGTCAACAAATGTGAATCAAAATAATCATTAGTTGCAGCCTTGGTTCAGTTCTCTGAAGATTTTTCTGATTTAAAAGATCAAACGAGCTGCAAAACCATTTCAGCTGTAGAGATATTTTATAAACGCCTTGCATCCGAAAGTGGATTTATGTCCAATCTCTTCTGCTGTTTGGTCTAAAAATACAGAGATATGATTTCTGCTCCATATCACACGACCCTTGTACAGTGAGTGAGTCACTCTGAGCCAGCAAAGCAATTAAATTACCTCTGGTTACTAACCAGCACAAACTCATGCAGAGGCAGTTACCCGTGACTTCAGCACACACTGCACACCAAACAGGTTTTAAAACACACAGATGAAGACGAGGCAAGAGGAGCGCGCCAGCCAGAAATGTTTGCCAGGCAGCTCATGCATGAAATCTGATCCTGTCATCTGCTTTGTGTCCTGAACCAGTCACACGCCTGCGAGGGTGTGTGTGTATGAGAGAGAGAGAGAGATGCACGGTAAATAGGGTTAATGCCATACCTGAGCTGCCAGAGGTTAGTAGTGTTTTGTTAGTTGATTTGAGGTACCCAGCAGACGAGGACGCTGAGACGCCAGCCTCACTGGACTGAGATGGGCTGCTGTACACGTTCTTCCATCTAGACGCTACAAAACACAAACCATAATGATATACAACTATGCACAAAACAATACATGTCTCAGCATTTTGTTTCTGTCTGTAGTTGAGACATTTCTTCAAAATATCTTCTTTTGTGTTCCACATTATATACATGTATTTCTTTTTTTTCTATTTTCATGAACAAGTACAATAAAAATGGCCCACACAAGAAAGAATGTGGCATCAACGAACGTCATTTCTCACCTAACCCTCCATTTGGCGTATTTACGTGTAATGATGAACACATTTCCATTTGAGGAAACCATTAACAGTGAACATTATTAACAGTCAGTAAGTGACAACAGAGAAAGAAACTAAATAACGTTGACCGATTAAATATGCATTCTGATACTTTTAAAAGACTGAAAAAAATGCCTCCATGCACTTTTCTGATTATTTAGTCACGCTCACATCTGAACATAAAATCAATAACTAATGCACAGAACCAAGTCTCCATTCTGTATATTTCCTTTGTCACTCATCTGTTTCACCACACAGAGAAAATATCTATTCCCGTTTCATCGCGACTTATTGACAGATGCTACAGAAGCAGAAAACACAGTAAACCAACAGTGTGCAAAGCAGAACCATGTGACAGCAGAAAAGTGCATCATTGTGAATCAAGTGCAATCATTCAGACAATCTGTATTCACACGCATTCAACATAGGGCTGCCGTGATAACCGCAATATTGTAATACCGCGCTATTGACAAGCCAACCGCAGATGAAGGAAAGCAACAGCAGGGACAGGGTTATTTTTTTTTTTCTTCTTCATAAGGCTGTGGCCTTATTGTTTAACAATACATCACCTGTATTGAATGTTAAATAAATTAATAATGATACCAGAGTGTTACGAGTGTCTAGGCCTGTCACGATAACAAGTTTTGCTGGACGATAAATTGTCCAAGAAATGATCACGATAAACGATAATATTGTCGATCTGAGACCATTTTCATCTAGATAATGATAATGGCATAATAATGCACATACGCCTTTCAAAATTCAAAAACGTTTATTCAGTCGCGGATAACAAACAAGTAATTTATGCAAATGAAATTATCGCGGCCGGAAAAATTATCGAGGTAATTTTTTTTATAGTGCGATTAATCGGCTATCGCGACAGACCTACAAGTGTCATTTTCCAGCGAACTGTTAACATCCGGGGTTTCGTTGATTTTGAATATTGAAACGATGGCAGGCGAACCGATTTGCAAAATTTGTGGCAAAAATTTGCTAAACTTTGTGACACGCTGCAATACATCTAATTTGCGGTGTCATCTCGCTAACTGTCATCCAGCCATTGAAGCGCAGCTGCCTCTTCCAGCATCAAAAAGAACAGCTGAGGCCGGTACTAGCCGACAGTTAGGAGTAGCTGGAGCCTTTGCGAAACCGGTCAAATACAACCGTGAAAGTAACCGGTATAAATGTCTTACAGCCGCTGTTACACAGTATCTAGTTGAGGAGATGGTTCCGTTCAATACAGTGGAGAAACCTGCATTCAAGTCAATGCTTCAAAAATTCGACAAGCAGTACGAGTTGCCGGGCAAAACCTAATTTTCAGAGACTGCTGTGTCGAAAATGTACAACACATCGATCAAAATGGAGCTTATGAATGCTGACTACTTTTCTGCCACAACAGATATGTGGTCAAGTGTCAATATGATTCCTCATAGGATTTTTATTTATTTCTTTATTTTTAAACGTCTGTAATACCGCGCTATTGAGGCACCCTTAAAAACCGCAAGGGAAGTATCCTAACCGCGACAGCCCTAATTCAACAAACGTCACAAAGTACTGCTTCTACTGCACGTGGATGTATTCACAAATCTTGTAAAGCTCCCTCACTTTGGTCTAGCCGGTTGATGAGCGTCCGACAGGCGACCTCGGTCTCTGGACTGGGATGATCCAGAACTTTTCGACACCATTTGAGCGGTGACTCAGGCCCCAGTTCAGCCGCAACCTGCTTCTTTGGTGAAATGTACAACCTAAAGAGAGAAAAACAGGACACATTCACAGAACAATACTGAAATCAGTCATGTAAAAGACCCATCACGATTATGTTATTATACTGTATTGTTGGAGCTTACGGAGATTATTGTGCATTTACAGAATAAACCCAGTCCTGTGTCTCTCCGTGGGGTGTTATTGTGCTCCACATGATGCTGGACTCGAGCCTGAACACCTGAAGAAAGATCTTCTGGTGTCTGCAGTGTTTACTCATCACCAAGACTTTCTACTCATAAACAGACAGCACACTAGAACTTCCTGTTCCTCTGCATGATTGTTGCTCAAAAGTAAATAGAAGGGGAATCAAACGGTCTTCAAATGTGGCATGAACTGTGTTCAATGGAACAAACGCTTGAAGATCATTTGTCAAGCACCCATCTATCGTGAGCGGCTGTGTCAATAAATCCTGCTCTGATGAAGCCTGTTCTCTCGAAGACAGACACAACACACATTCAATTCCTTTAGAGAGAGAACATAATGGCAAACGATCCCTGCTCATATTTGAAAGAGACTGGACCGCCCCCTCATTTGAAAGATTATCAGCATTAAAGTATTACACGTGCTATTAAGTCAGAACGTTTGAGAACGACATGGCACTATTGCATATTTTAATTCTGCACCACTAACATCCACAAGTGGAAGATCAGATATTATTTTAACTGTTTATTAACAGGTTTACAACAGATAGCATTTACAATAATAATAATATTGAATAAGAAAGTTTATGCCAATTTAACAGAAGGGATAGACTGAGAAGGCCCTAAACCTATAGATGGGCACCTTCAGTGTTTAACAGTCTTTACCAGTGGCATTTATATGTACTTTACTTCACATTCAGCAGATACGAGACAAACAAAACAACACACCACAGCGTTATATAATGGATCCTATTAAAAACAGCCCCGGTCAGCACTCGGTTCATAACAATCTTCTCTTTTCAGAGTCCAGAATGAGCAGTATCACATGAAGCTTAAATCCATCAAAAGCTGCTTACGGCCCCAGTGCCGCGAGCAGACGTGCCTCTATTAACCTCCCGCTACAGATATGGACATGTGGAGCGGCTAATTGCTGGCCGACGCCAAACCGCTGAAGGATCACCGCCTGGATTATTCTGATGACAATTAAAGCTGCATTACAGAGATTAGCTGTTTGTTATTAATTCCTTCTGGAAACTCTGTAATAATTCTGAATTATCCAATCCTACAACCTACATTTATTAAAGTAAAGTAAACGAACGTTAGCTCGGAGGACACGGTGTCTGTGATTTCCAACGAGAACGCCAAATACAGACTCGTCTGACCACAGAACACGCGTCCACTTTGAAACAGTCCATTTTAAATGAGCCTTGGCCCACATTGTGTTTACCTACAGTGGTGTCTGGAAGTATTCCGGGGCCCATTCAGCCTCGTGTCTTACACACAGAGATTCTCTGAATCTTTTGATGATGGTATGCACTGTAAATTATGAGATTTGACGTTTAGGAGCGTTGTACTCCACAATGTTTTTACACACTCTTAAACAGATTGGAGAGCCTCTGCCTCTCTAAGATGTATCTTTTATATCTAATCATGTTACAGACCTGATGTCAATTAATTAGTTGCTAGATGCCAGATGAACCTTTTCAAACGGTCCTGCTTTTTCAGCTCTTTGTTGCCCCTGTGCCAACTTTTTGGAGACAGGTAGCAGGCATTAAATTTGTAATGAGTGGAATAGTGGATAAAAGTGTAAAATGTCTCAGTTTAAACATTTGTTATGTTCTCCGTGTTCTATATGTGCAGTTTTCAGTTTATTCCAACATTTCCGGAATTGGGGTTGTATACTAATAATAAGGTCACCCTATGGTTTCAGTTTTAGTAATTTCAGAGTAATTAATTAAATGAAGTACTGAGTAATATTCATTAACTACATGTACTCTATGGTTAAGGTTGAGATGAGGGTTTGGTTTAATGTGTTGTCATTATAATAGTAAGTACACATAAGATATTGTGCTGTTATTATTCCTCCCTGACACACAGCCTATTTTTCGTTATGATGAGGTATTTATAGTAATGGTTCTGAGCTGTCTTTAAGTCAACGCTACTTGGCGTGTAAACTGCCTATCGAGGGAGTCATGCATGCTAATGGTGTAGTTAAATATGAAAAATTGTGCTTGAGAAATGGGCAATCAACAAACCATCGTAGTAACGCACCTGACAATCCCTTTATTCTTACAAAGTGTACTTCACGTTGCACTGAACCACTCTGATTTGAGAGATGCCACTGGACGTCCCATGCAGACACAGGAGGATCCCGCTGTCTCAGACGCTCACAAATCACAGCCACATTCACCCATGAGGCGCTGGCACGCGTTCAGAGCGACAGCAGGAATCACAGCAGACGGACTTAATATAGAGACCAGAACCATCAAGAATGGGCTCTTTTAGATCCTAGCAAACTCTAGCTTGTGGGCTTCCTCTGGGCGAGTCAGAGCGAACTGCTGTGCTAATTGAGTCCCTTTAAGTGGCTCGCAAAAGACTAATAGTCAAGCTCATTAATCTTGTTAACTAGCCCTTCACCAATTTCCCTATTGTTACTTATATAAATATCAGAGAATCACAATGCATCGGAAATGTATTTTTTTTCTCCCACCCCAATAAATAACGTTTTCAATTTTGGTTTGCTTTTCACCAAACTGTGAAAACCGTGTAGTGTATTAATGCAACAATGTTCACACTTTTGTTTGTCATGCATGTAGCAATAAAATATTTTTCTGTGTGAAAATAACCTGAAATCCTGGTAGTGTGTTTGACCCTCAATCATTTAGTGCATGACGCTTTCATCTGTACCCAAGTGATGCTAGCGATTTAAAATGTGCTCCTATTTTAAAAGGCGTGTAGGGTACAGCAGCCTTAAAGGATTCGTTCACCTCTAAAACCAACATTTACTCACGTCATCCAAGATGTTTCTGTCTTTTTTCTTCAGTTAAAAAGAAGTTAAATGTTCTTGAGGAAAACATTCCAGGATACTCCTCCATATAGTGAATTTCAATGGTGCTCAACAAGCTGAAGGTCCAAACTGTAGGTTCATTGAAGCTTCAAAGAGCTCTAAATCCCAGCTAGCACAAAGACTGGCCTGGCTAGAGAAATGTTGTCTTCAAAAAACTTTATTTCTTTTATCAAATATATCGAGATATTTTTTTAACTCGATATGAATATATGCTTGTTTGCTTTCTCTGTGCTCTTGCTTTTGTTCCCCCTCCTCTCGCCTGTCGTCTCATTCAACATGGCGGTGCCCGCGACCAGCCCGGAGGCTACTAGGGTTTGGCACCGGTACCCAAGTAACCGGTATGTACCGAAAAGAATCAAAACGCAGATTTCAGTGCGAGCGCACCACTGATGCTGGCGCGCGCGGTAAATCATTTCCGCCAGAGGAAAACACATCTACATGTGAAGAAACAGGAGCCCGCGAGCTCATTTCTAACCCCAAATTATTCACATTCAAATTATTCTTGCGCTCACGCAGGTGTCATTGGTTATGAAGTCAGTATGCCTGTAGGCGAGGATTCATTCACTTGACTTGAGACATGGCATCGGATCACATGTTAGTTATCTTTTCAGAAGCTTATTTTATGGATTTATTATTGATTTTGTCTTTATTTAATGTAATTTGATGTATTGTTCATAGAGTAAATCTTTTTCAGATACTTTATGAATAGACTTTTTAAACCTTTCATGCAATTTCATGATAAATCCTTCAAGTGAACAGTTGTACTGTTTCATATTTATTTGCATATTGTATTACTGAATGTGAATTATGAATGGATTATTTCTTCCTGTATTGTTTTACAGTATGTATACAGGGATTTTTAAATGAAAATTCGCAGAAGCACTTTGCTACCTATCTCTGAGCTTTAATAAAAAAGACTTGTTTTTGCACTAGTTCAGGGGGGTTATTTATCCTGGAAAGATATCGAGATATATTTTTGGTCCATATCGCCCAGCCCTAGTTAGCAGTATTGTCACGCTTGTCGTTCAAATGTGCTGGAAATGTTTCAAAATTAAATTAATCTACTTTTGCATTTAAAGTCCTCAAACAATGTAAACGAAGATTAAACAGTGCAAAAACATCCCTGGATAAAACTGTGGTGTAATTAAAACAACTTTTTTTTTTTTTTTTTTTAATGCCATTGAATTTTCAGAACTACATTCATATATTTAACTCATTTGTATATTGATTTCTACAATTCCCTCAGCACCCTGCCATGTTTTCTAAAACTAATCTACTCTGCTGCTGTCAAACCGTATTTATCCTCAATTTTCGTCAAATTGTGGAAATCACATATGGTTTTAATGATAATTCAAATATGAAATGGTAATACTACCCATGGGGAATTTTATCATCAAACCGCTGATCGCTACACCCCTAGAATATAATAAAAGATGAATAAACCCACCAGCTGTCTTCATCCTCGGCCTGAGAGCACGTCTCCAAGTCAAGCTCGTCCACCTCGTCCAGGGCGGACTGGTCCATACCCGCATCCCTCGCTCCCCGCATGTCCGCTTCACAGAGATCTGGAGACAGACTCGGGTCAAAGCGTCCCAGTGTTTGATTGGAGCCTAAGAATCCGTCCTCCTCCTCGGCCCTGGATGTGTCGGGCAGCGGAGACATGTCCTCACTGCTGCTGCTGCCCGCCAGGTTCCCAGCATCCTCTGCTCCAGGGGAAGTGTCCATGGCCCCGTGCAGGTTGCTGTTGCTAGCAGCCCCCAGCACCAGTTTGCCGCCCCTGTTGCGCAGGGCTTGATTCTGGACCTCCAGGCGGCGCACCAGCTCCTGCAGCTTGCGCACCTCCTCTAGCTCCACCGTGGTCAGACTGGGACCGAACTCTGGCTCCGAGCTCGACATCAGCTCGTCCGCATCACTGCTGTCCGCTGGCTGGATGACACTTCCACCGTCAGGGACGACCATTCTCCTGGAGCCACAGAGGTTCACATGCATGTCAGGCAACGGAAGCATGCAAAAACAACACATAGAACAACAACATATCTGAGTGCCTCTCTGAAAGCTTCTTACTAGGACTTTACCTAACAGTGCATTTCTTTTTCATTTTTTTACAAGCACCAATGTATTTACATGCATATGTCTCCAGTTAATCATTCTGTATTAGCAAGTAATCTTTAACAGATATACCACTTGTGAAAATGAACCAAACAGCCATGGTTAAACCACAAATTAACCAGGGTTTGGCTACACTTTAGTTTAGTCATGCTGTTTGTAGTTACTACACTTATTACAATAAAAGAATGGTTTATTTCCGTAAGGGGGTAGGCCAGTTAATGATTTAAAAGCAATTATTAAATGCCAAAACTTTGTAAGTGCCGTTTTAGTTTAAACTGCACTTTTTAAATAATTACTACTGTTATTACATGTAAAATTACACACTATTAGTTTATAGCAGATATTGCTAATATCTTATTAATTCATCCTTAGTTAATCCTAAGTTATTACAGAGATGCTCAATTAAGGCTACCTTTAGATCTGTTACACTTAAACTTCAAGGTTAATGGCACAGACTAATATACTAGGTTATATTAGGTGCATTTTATGCGCTAGCTAAATGTTTATCATAACAGCATTGGCACAAGTTAGCAAAACAAATAAACAAAGCAGCAAACAAATGAGGTTTGTTTGAACTAGCAAGGATATACTTATAGGAAAAAACTTTGATCGAGTTAATTAACCTGTAGACATTAAACAGTACCGATATCTTAAACCAAAACGCGTTAAATACCACAAAAATGTTAGGTGTAGTAATTTGCATCCACATTCAGCTAATATGTTTCTGTATCTCTAGTAGCGTGTAAGCTGAGCTGTTTCCAATTAACTTAGTACTCGCACACAAATCAACATACCTCTACTTCCGTCCCGGTCTCTGCAAATAACCGATTTACAGTTTAAATATAAAAGATAAATAAATAGGTTTAAATAAGTAACCCGCGGGTTTCTCGCCGCTATGCTTCATTCACGGTATTTTGGCTTGTGAGCTAGTTAGCTCGTTTGCTATCGACCAGAAGTGATGGACACCAGGTGAGCCAATCGACTGCGAAGTCCCGCCCACTGCAGTAACGCCACGGACCATATATGGACATGTAGCTCCGCCTGCTGGATGACGTCTCTCGGAAGGCTGCAGTAGCGCGCTCTGTCCAGTAGATGGAGGCACCACACAAACCTCCTCAGCAGCGGCTGTGCTGTTGTTCTCAGTTCATGTGCCGTGGACCAGTGGTTTTCAAACCTGTTTCTGGGGCGTGCAAAATGTGCAGAGCAGTGAGTCCCGAGGAACAGGACTGAAAACCACTCCTGCACACTGAAATTAATATTTTGTTCACAATAAAACACCAGTGCACCAGTTATACCACTGAATATTGCAGAGTATACGATGCATACTGTCTACTGCTTACTTCTCTAAAAAAGCACAACAGTTATGCAACAACTAAATTTTTTTAATGTTACCTTACCTGGTTATCTTAGAAGATATAATTTTGAAGAAAAAAGAAAAGAAGTCTGCATTGAGGGTAACTCAAGTGCCTTTTTTTCTCTCAAAAGGAAAAATGCTAGGACAAAAGAGGTCACCAGGGCGGTAGCTTTTAAAAAGGGACATCTTTGTATATAAAAGCGCATGCTTTGTAAAGGTGCCGCCCCGAGAGTGCAGTTATATAGGGCGCTTTCTGACACACTATCTACACATAATATTTCCATACACTGGTCAAAAATGAAAGGAAGTACCTCTGTGTAGCTTTGTGAACTGTATTATATTGCCAAGTGTCTTTTTTCTCTGAACCGAGGCCAGTGAAATGGATAAACGCAGGCAAACACTGATTTGCAATGAATCCATTCATGCAGTTTTACTGGAGAGTTGACTTTACACTACCTGTCGTACAGTACAAGCCTGGATTTTAGCAGAATCAGTCAATTTTTGAAATATGATGTACTATTTAAGATAACTCTGTAATACTTTGATTTAGCAAGAATACTTTAAATTGATCAAAAGGGATGGTAAAGTCATTTATAATGTTACAAGAGATTTCAGATAAATGCTGTTCTTCTGAACTTTCTACTCATCAAATAAACCTGACAAACAATTGTGCTCAGCTGTTTTTAACATAATGAATGTTAATAGTACATTCATTAATAAATATAATAAATGTTTTGGACCAGCACGTAAGAATATCCAAATAATTTCTGAAGGATGATGACTAAATATAATGTAATGATAGAATAATGATGATAATAATTCAGCATTGAAATCACAGGAAATAATTGACATTTTAACCCAATAAAGCTTGACATATGAAATACTGTAATCGATTTTTTTCTTTATAAAGGAGTCATTCCACGAGAATGGCTAAAATTGGACTTGGATATTTTCAAATTTTTTACCAAAATGTATCATTTGTACGTATATCCCACATCATTAAGGATATATTAAACTATCAGAAAAATGCATTTTCCCATCTCAGGCATTAGTTCTCTTTTATTATTTATCATATTTTCAAGATGTTTTGACTGTAATTCTTCAACCCCGTTATGGACACTTTGGAGGCTCTCTGAATATTATCATAAAATGTATTTCTAAAGAAATCAATATGTTTACATTAATCAGATGTCCCCCATACTAATTCAATAATTTTAAATAGAAAGATGACATAAAATTACACATTTTTACTCTCTTAAATCCTGAAATGTAACTAATAAGTGAAAGCAATCTTGTCATTTTTATCAAAAATGTAGTTTAACTAAGAAATGAAATCAAAATCAATGATCACATGATAGTGCTCAATATTTTAGACACGAATCAGAAACATGAAATTATTTTTTCAACATTTTAAGAAAATAATATATGAAAATGTAGGTGTGATGGGGTTGAGACTGGCATAACAGGGTTGAAGATCGTAACGGGGTTGAAGAGACAAATGCAGCTTTACATATAAACATTTGTTTTTCTCTCAAATTCAATGTATAGGACTCTCCATTAGCATTATATCTCACTTTGTAACCATAGGAAGGACACCAGATAAATATTGCAGTAGAAAGTTTTATTAATCTAAAGTAAAAACAACCACAACAGCATATTACAACTAAAAAACATTGTAAAGTGAATTGCTCAAATTTGTGCCAATTCTTACTAATTCATACGACCACACTTGTACGATTTTGAACAATTTGTCTAAAACGCTGTGATGGGTAGGTTTAGGGGCAGGGTTAGGTTTAGGTCATTCGTACAAATTCATACTATTTGGCAACTCGTGAAATATGTATGATTTAGAAGAAATTGCAGAGGTTGTACGAATTTGTACGAATTAGCCACTTTATAATATGCTGGCTCATATATGATTTAAGAGAATAGCTCATACTTGAGGAGAACTTTTTACTCAGAGACGTAAAATGAGTGAATAAGCAGATGCTGATATTTGAGATGAGCTTCTGATGCTGTGAATTAATGAGATGTTTCTAAGAGTACAGTAGATACTGACATAAAATGATCTAAATATCAGTGGTCTCTCCATATCTCTGATAATATGTCTTGAGATGAGAAAGAAATGATTCAAACCTATAATGCAATGCTGACTGAGAGATGAAAATAAAGCTTCTGGAAACAAACGCTCCTCAGAAGATCCCGAGGGTCGGCTTTGAGACGCACTGATTCTTCAAGAAAATGATTGATGGAGAATCAAGTAAAGCTGAGCTGCTTCAGTCCAGTAAGAGTTCATCTGCAGCTATTCTGACCTTTATTGATCACAATCAGTCCAGATCTGACACGAGAAGCCAACACAGTCTCACTCCAACTCAGCTTGGTCAAGACCCCTTTCATCACTTTTTGAAGATCAATGTACTAAATGTAATGGTTTGCATGCATATATAAATGTATTATATCATTTGTTACTTTTATTGGCGCACCAAACCCCACCCCTACCCTAAACCTACCCACCTCTGAACAACATAAACACACACACGGGCAAATGCAGTCACTGTACAGGTATTTATTGCACAAACTAATCATTAACAAGCAGTATAAATACATTATAAACAAGTCGTGTCACATTCCAAGTCTTCTGAAGCCATACGAAGTCTTTATGTGAAGAAGAGAGTAAAACACTAAAAACGATCCCACTCTGTTAACGCGCTGTCATCTCACTTAGAAAACATATTCCTGTCCGGTATGTAAGAATCTATAGTTTGCCTCAACCCAGATTCCACTCCACAGTATGTGTTTGATCGTGCTCATATACCAAGAAGGCTTAATTATTATAGAGGAGAGATAAGACCATTTGGGACGTTGACCCATTGTAGCATGGAAGCAGGACACTGAGAACCGTCTCAGACAAAGAGGTGCTGATTAACATACAGATCACAGCTGCTACAAAAGGAGCAACTTCATTTACATTAGGGGTAGTAAACTTTAATTGTATAAAAGGCTTGAACGAAGAATGTTCTGGGTTCATTTGACTCCGCTGAACCCAAGGTACTACATGTGCTTTGTCACTGCTTATACTGCAATAAACATCTTCATCAAGATCTTCAACGTTTTCTAAAAGGTAGCATGACACAATCGATCACAAGACACGCAAGAGCCAATGGCATTTTACAACCAACGTTGATGTAAGGATTCTTGTAGCGGCATTTTTTCAAATCGAGCACAGACTGCAGCAGCGCACAGGAAGTACACGTAAGATGGAGACAGCAACCGCTTCTATTCCTCTCACAAATCAATCGATTTGCATCAAAAGACATGGGATATTAAAGGTGCCGTAGAATGCACTGAGAGAATATTTTAAATTGTTCTCTGATATGTACATAGAAGGTATGTAGCTTAGGTAAGGGGAAAA
>JAUMHQ010000071.1:3678217-3699834 GCA_032361165.1 Enteromius paludinosus
TTTGTTTGGCATCTCGAAGCGAGATTCCTATTCGTCGGTCATCGACGTGACGTCGAAGTGACCGACTGAAAGGGAACGCCACAATATAGTGAGTTGCAGTAATCTATGTGTGATGTAATACAAGTTTGGACAGCTGTCTTTGACATTGTTGTCAGGATTAAGTCGAGGGAGATCGAAATGCAGCTTTTTATTAATTCTCAGAGATAACAAGCAGAGATCGTATTAACCGGCAAACAGGAATGTAGAAGATAATCCAAAGGGGTGGTCAAGAAACAGGCACAAGTCAAAAAGGCAGGCAGCGAGAATCACAAACAACAGTAAACAGTCCAAAGTCCAAAACAGAAAAGTAAACACTCAGGAAGGTGTGCAAATGGCAATCACAATACTTTGCACTGGGTTGTATAAAGAGACTGGTATTTATGCTGAAGCTAACGAGTGAAGGGTGCGTGACTGATCCGCAACAGCTCTGGGGAAGAGGAGAGTTCTGGGAGATGGAGTCCGGTGAGCAACAGAGAGTCTGATATACGACGGAGTGGAGGGAGTGTCCTCTAGCGCAGTGGTTTTCAAACTTGTTCCTGGGGACCCACAGCTCTGCACATTTTGCATGTCTCCTTAATTTACACAGCTGATTTAGATCATCAGCGCATTAGAAGAGAGCTCCATGAACTCACTTGAGTGTGTCAGGTAAGGGAGACATGCAAAATGTGCAGAGCTGTGGGTCCCCAGGACCCGGATTGAAAACCACTGCTCTAGTGTAGCTTGCTGGCACTTCCGGCTGGGATCGTGACAATCATAGCATTTAAAAAGTGTTTTATTTTAGACAGCAATTGGAGTTGGTAAAACTAGAATAACCTACAGAAGTAGTATGTTTATCCAATTTCACACAAAAGTTCACACACATGAAGAGCTGAAGGATGATAAACTGCCCAGATCTAGTCTGAGAATGAAAACAATCACCTCGGTTTTATCTTCATTCATCTTATTATTTCTTTTAATTATAATTTTTTTACTATTTCTATTTTATGCACACCTGGGGGCTGTTCCATAAACCAAGATTAGAGTATAAGCCAGGCTTATTTCAGTTAGTCAGTTAATCTATTTCAGTTAATCTATTGTTGGTAGATTCGGTTTCATAAATCAAACTTTAAAAAGTTCAAACTCTGTTACCCCGGCAACTTCCCGGCAACCCAGGAAATTATCCTGGTCCAGGGCAGGCTAATCTTAGTTCATGCTTATCGAACATACCATTAATACTCACCTGCTGGTAATTTGATGTCATTTTATTTTACTTAAAATATATAAATAAATAAGGAAATGTACTTTACTAATAAATGTAAGAAATTATAAGGTACAAATACAGATAAAGAATAAAATACATTAAGAATTTTTTTAAGCTTATGTGTTTAATTGGTGAGTTTGGTTGGTGAGTTGAATTAATTATAATGGTAATGAATTAATTAAAAGTTTATAAATGGGGAGCTGAACTCATTTCCAAACTTAACCATGGCGTATGGGACATGAACACATCCTCGTGATTGTCGACTAAGTCCCCTTGAGAAAAGCCACCGCAAAGGCCATCTCGCAGGGGCTTTTCACCCTCTGCACCCGAGTCAGCATTCCGAGGGAGATTCTGACCGATCAAGGTACCTATGCCGCCTCCTCCAGGTTAAGCAGCTGAGAACAACAGTCTACCACCCCCAGACAGACGGCTTGGTAGAGAGATTTAACCAGACCCTTAAAAGGATGTTACGGCAGGACGTGGCGGAGGATCACAAGGACTGGGACCTCATGTTCCCATATGTCCTGTTTGGAGTCCGGGAGCTTCCCCAGGCTTCCACCGGCTTCACACCTTTTGAGTTGCTGTTTGGCCGCCAGCCGCGAGGACTCCTAGATGTCGCCATGGAGGCCTGGGAACAGCAGCAGCCCACCCAGGTCAGTCATAGAGCACGTGAGACAGATGAGGGAGCGCATCGACCGCATCATGCCGCTTGTGAAGGAGCATCTCACCCAAGCCCAGCAGGCTCAGCGGCGCCATTACTCCCAGCCCCAAGAGTTCCAGGCGATCGAGTAATGTCCTGGTCCCCACCTCAGCCTGTAAGTTTCTCGCCACCTGGCAGGGCCCGTACACCATCCTGGAGCGTGTAGGCCCCGAGAAGAAGGTGTAGGCCGTCCGGCAGGCCTCCCGGCCCTGTTCCAATACCCAGGTACATTTTTTCTTAGGGTTGGCTGGTTATTACTGCTGTTTCATCCCTAACTTCTCTTCAATAGCTGCCCCTCTGACAGACCTGACCAGGAAGGGGCAGCCTGAGGAGGTGATGTGGAACAGCGACGCTGAGGCGGCCTTCCAGGGCATAAAGACCGCGCTCACCAGCGAGCCCATCCTGCGTGCCCCGGACTTCAGCTGCCTCTTTCTTCTGCACACTGATGCCTCGGATGCCGGCCTGGGAGGGGTCTTATTCCAGGTCACAGACCGCGAAGAACACCCAGTGATTTAAATCAGCAGGAAGTTGAACCCAGGGGAAGTATACCACAGTGGAGATGGGGGCCCGATTGACCCATGCTCGACTTTCAGGACTTTTAAACAATGGCGTGCACACGCTATTATCTAGACTATATAAAAAACCTGACTAAATTAGTAAGATCACATGATCCTCATTTTACTGTTATGGAACCAATTTAAACGCAGCTGTCTAGATCGGCTCATTCAAGTTAGGTTTTGGACTTTAATCCCCGCTTTTCTAAGCGGCTTTTATGGAACAGCCTCCTGTACATACAATCTATTATTTATTGTAGTTTTTTCTTATTATTTTTTTTTGTGTTGTTGTTGTCTCTTTGTGTTAGAAGCTGTGCCAAAACAAATTCCTAGTATGTGCAAACATACTTGGCAATACAGCTCTTTCTGTTTCTGGAAAAGAGAGGATGCCAGTATAGAGCCTTGAGGGACCACAGGAGAACCAGACCCACAGAATTAACATAGTCGGTACACTCTCAGAAATAAAGGTACAAAAGGTACCTTTTCAAAAGATATACTTTAAAGTACCAAAATGGACTCTTTAGGTACAAACATATTATTTTTAAAAAGTTACCGCCCCAGTGACATCTTTTGTACCTTTATTTC
Organism: Enteromius paludinosus; assembly: GCA_032361165.1. Lineage (NCBI taxonomy): Eukaryota > Metazoa > Chordata > Actinopteri > Cypriniformes > Cyprinidae > Enteromius > Enteromius paludinosus. The sequence continues at coordinate 3,681,336 of JAUMHQ010000071.1, forward strand.
TGAGAATGTAGCTAAAAAGATATCATTTAGCACTCTGAGCTGTTACATCACTATGATTATGGTGGACTGTGATATGATTCCAGAAGAAAACACAGTAACAAAGTGCAGTTATACGGATCCATCATGATGTTGTTGTGTTTGGGGGTAAGAACTCATAAACTAGTCTTTGTTGGCCCCCGGGTTGTGGTTTTGTTTTTTTGTCCACAGCAGTGAGAAGAAACTTTCGCTCAGGTGTCTGAGATCAGTAATGATTGTTTATTCCTGTGCTGCTGCGTGGGAAATGCTGACCATGTGGCTGTCTGCAGGGCATTGCGGTCTTGTTTGGTCTGTCAGGATGATTTAATGTAAAACCTGGGCAAACGTCCCAAACATCCCCAGACACTGACCCTACTGAGACTTCTGAACCTATTCTTAAAACATGACACATTTTCTCTCTTATTCTTCATATTTCTCTCCTAATGTAAGACTAAGGATTTGCTAGTAAAACATTAGCATCTTCTAATAAAGCAAATGTGTTCTCTCGATAAATTAATGTGTTTCCCGGATTTCTCAAAAAAATTTTCTTGCAAAACTGTTGTGTTGCCCTGAAAAACATTGCCTTTTCTTACTAAACAACAGATTTCTTGTGCAAAATGTTTTTGCAAAAATATCTTAGTCAAATATTGTCCTATAATAACAACCCCCTCCCATCTCATAATTTCATTATCACCATGTCTTTTTGGCTACGTAGGTTTGGAAGAACATCATTAGAGTGTGTGTATAAGTGATGACAAAAGTTTTATTTTTGGGTGAAATATATCTTTAAAGATTTTTCGGATTTCTGACTAGATTATTAGATTAGTTGTGGCCAGTTAAATATTTGCACCTTACAATGCATTATAATACATTTCATATGCTTTATTGATATGCTTCATGACTGAATTAGATAAGGTTTTTTTCCAACTGCTTTATGATATTTTTAAAACTTTGCCTTTTTTTTCAGAACTTTACACACAAATCCAAGAATTGCACAAACAAATTGCAAAATACCTCACATCTCTTGCAAAACAAAGTGCTGCATTCAAAATATCACAAATAAACCTTAATAGCAAACATTTACAAGCACCTTTGCTTTCTGTGTGTTACACAGAGAATAGTGTCTAATTGAGATATTGAGTCTAATATTCTAATTGAGAATTAGTGTATGGATTTCTGCTGTTTTGAGAGTCAGCTTTCAGAAACTGTGTGACAAGAAAAGATTTTGTGTGTAAGCAGTTGAAAAAACCCAGTAATTTCTAGATAATAATGCTGTGATGTGGAACTGTGACTGTATGAGCTGTGTTTTTACTTCTTGCAGGATCTAATTCTCCATCAGTGAATGAATCCAGCGATCCATCGCTCTGCAGGAGCTGCTGTCATCAGCTGAGATGACAGTAATTATACAGAAGGCTTTGCTCATGTTCTCTGTCACTAAAATAGATTCTGTAAGTGATCTGCCCACGCAGCCACCAGAATAGACGCCTGAGCAAATGTATCCACGCAGAAAGCAATTAATACTGAATACCTGCCTGCAGCAATGCTTTTCATGCTAAATGTGACAACAGAGATCATTTTCATTTCAGAAATCTCAGTAAATGCATGTTCCTATGGATATAGATAGCTTTGAGAGAGCTGACTGGTGTTCTGTTTGTGAGGCTGAATGTCGAATGAGAGGTAGTCCTATCCTCACAGAGAGCTACGTGGTTATTTGTGTTTGACAAACTTTGACCAAACACAGGGAAATATATCAATCTGATATATTAGTGATGCTTTCTAAAGGACACAGCGCCATGACTGTCCAACATTAAAGTAGAGGCCAGAATATGATGGAGACTCAGCGCTGGTTTCTTTTGACTTGGGCCAGCAAGTGATCAGTCATCAACACCCTGAACACCAACAAGAGCACTCTATCACATGTGTAGAGACGCAGCAAAAATCACTCAAAACACCTCAGCTGCTTCTCATTGTCATATCAGAGGGTTCACAACTGCCTCTTTAGGATCGTCAGAGGGAGATCTCACCAGAATATTAACCAGTGTTTTTGGACTCTAAATCCCATCATGCCTCAGACCTGGGACTGATCGTGCACCTGATGCACATTAACCACACCCATTCACTGATTACACTTCATATCTATACACCTGACTCACAGAGCTTGTTGCAAAGTATTGGTTTGCCTAGCAGTCAATTTCTGAGCGTTACTCTTTCCTGTTTCTAGTCTTGTTGCCGACCTCAGATTATATTCTTGTTTTGTGATTGTTCTCTGCCTGCCCCAGACCTGTGTTTGCCTTTGACCGTGCCTTTGTTTCGCCTTACTGAACTTGTTTGCTCCTCTTGACTCTATTCGTACGACGATTCTAATAAAAGCTGCAAATGGATCCCCCACAGCCTGGTTCATCATCACAGAATACTTCGCCACACCTGGATTCAGCAGCGATCATGCAATTATCAGCAGAGCTGACTAACCAGTCTACTCGTCTCACCACTCATCAAATTCAACTAGAGAGACTGACTGTATTAACCGAGGAGCTGGTTCAAGCACTGCGTAAGCTCCTTTCTCCCTCCGCTTCCACGGATCTCACACCCTCTACCAGCTGAGATCAAACCCCAGCTGTCGTTACCGCCAATCCACGCCTGGTGTTCCCGGAGAAGTTCGATGGAACACCTACAAAGTGTAAGGGGTTCTTACTGCAGTGTTCTCTCTTTGTGCAGCAACAGCCCAATCTTTACCACACTGGTAGCAGCCGAATTGCATTCGTGTGCTCACTTCTAACTGGCAGAGCTTTGGATTGGGCAAGAGCAGTGTGGACTCCTGGAGGTAATAGATTTCCCACATTCTCTATCTTTCTTCTGCATTTACAGAAGGTTTCCGACTCATTCAGAGTCAGCTCTGTCCTTATTGTGACCAAGCTGGACATGTTAAAGCTACCTGCCCTATCCGTCCAGTAGAGAACTGATCAGTCACTAATACCCTAAGTTTTCAAATTCCTGTTCATTTAATCATTGATTGCAGAAAGATTTTTGCTACCGCATTACAAGACTCTGGGACCGCAGGGAATTTTATATCAAATAAATTTGTGGAGACCCATGTAATTAAACTAACACCGCGTTCACCGAAATAATTCACCTTGAAGTGGGTAGTCTTCACTCAGAAATCATTACATTCTGTGCCATTCAATCCCCCAAACACCAAATCATTGTGGGAATCTTGGAATTCTGGTCAAATAATTTCTTGGGGCCGCCATTGTCAAAACTGCTGCTTAACCACAGTATCACGTCCTCAAACTCTGTCAAACACCACTGAGTCAGAGTCCCTGCCACGAGCATACGTCTTAAGGAAGCCTTAAAGCATCTCAGCTATCACCACACTGTGCCATCGACCTACTGCCTGGAACAACACCTCCCAGAGGACAGATTTTCCCCCTATCTCAACAGGAATCTGCCGCCATGAAAGAGTATGTGAAGGAGGAATTAGCCAAAGGGTCTGTAAGACCATCCACACTGCTGCAGTTGAATTCTTTTTCATTAAAAAGAAGGACAGAGGATTAAGACCCTGCATTGATAACCGAGGTTTGATTGAGAATTACGGTGAAATTCCGATATCCGATATTCCTCCTATGGCTGTCCTGCAAGTCTTCCAGGCGAAGTTACTCGCTGCAACCCGAGGGCTCGTCTGATGCCGAAGCTGTGCGAGAGCTGAGGAGTGCGACTGAATTGGCACTCAGAACCACCAAGATCACGGCCCAAGCGATTGGCCGTTCCATGGCCAGCCTCTTCGTGCTCAAGAGACACTTGTGGCTGAACCTAACCCAGATCAAGAAAGCCGACAAGATCCCCTTCCTGGACGCGCCGATTTCGCCCAGCGGGCTGTTTGGTCCTTCAGTAGAGGGATTCGTGGAGAGGTTCACGGAGGCACAGAAGGCGTCACAAGCCATGCAACACTTTTTGCCCAAGAGAGCTGCACTGTCTGCTTCAGCCGGCAGCCCCAGGCCGCCGCCTCAGCAACCCAAGCAGTCGTCTGCCCCTCCGCCGCCACAGCAGACAAAACAGGAGCCGCACCATAGCCGTTCCAGATCTGCTACATGGCGCTTCCCCTTCACGCGATGGCAAGGACCCGGGCCCAAAATCGTGCTGGATCCCAAGCCTCCAGCGTCTTCCTAGTCTATGGAAGAAAGCGGGCAACATTCTCGCTGAAGCCGGACCGCCCCGCAAGCTGCTCTGTCTTCAAAGTACTCTGGCCCACTGACTTCCGGGCATGACATTCACTGTAAATGCTGTTCATTCAGGGTCCTAAAAGCACCCGCACAGCACCCCTTTTTAAAGGCGACCACACAAAATCACATAAAGAGCAGTTCCACTCAAGCACAAAATGTCACAGGTTATATGTCCCTACACAGCGACGAAACACCAGACATAATAAACCATTTATCCCTACGGCAGAATGCCTGGCGCGCCATTCCCGGGGTATCAAATTGGGTTATAGGGATAATAGAACACAGTTACACCCTGCAGTTTGCGAATCGGCTACCGCCCTTTACCGGCGTCATCTACACTTCGGTAGCGAGCCACACAGCTCATGTCGTGCACGCAGAGTTGCAAACGCTTCTCTTAAAGACAAGTGGTTTATCCCTCTGAAAGAGAAAAAGGTCATTACAGCCGGTATTTCCAAGTACCCAAGCGAGATGGCGGTTTGAGACCTATACTCGGACCTGAGACCTGATTGCAGGCCAGACAGTGGGCAAGGATGTCCTAATTATCCACTTTCTAAGAGGCGGTAGACGGCTAAAGCATTTTTGCCCTCACACTATCCCTACATGGGATCTGCCCACGGTATTAAATGCCCTCAAGGAGACCTCTGCATTCGGCTACAGTCAAGACGCTGACCCTTAAGACTGCACTGCTTTTAGCACTGGCATCTGTTAAGCGAATAGGCAACTTGCAAGCACTGTCTGTGAGCCCCATCTGCCTGGAATTCGGGTCGAATAACTCTAAGGTCATCCTGAAACCGAGGCTTGGCTATGTGCCGAAGGTGCTCTCCACACCGTTCAGAGCACAGGTGGTATCCCTCTCCGCTCTACCCCCTAGTGAAGGCCATGGCTTTAATCCCCTCTGTCCTGTCAGAGCGTCAAAGGCGCTAAAGTTCTGACCAGCTCTTTATCTGCTTTGGAGCCTGCGCAAAAGGATTGCCGGTTTCAAAACAGAGACTTTCGAAATGGGTTGTAGATGCGATCTCGCTGGCATACTCTTCGTTGGGCCAGGAATGCCCCATAGGAGTAAAAGCTCGTTCAACTAGATCCACTGCCTCATCCTGGGCATGGTCTAGCGGAATCCCCATGTCAGAAATTTGTGAAGCGGCCGCCTGGTCTTCGCCATCCACTTACACTAGGTTTTACCACCTGGATGTCCCGGCTCTGCATGCCAGGGTCCTCTCTGCTTAAGGGGATAACATATCTAGTTCGCTGCGCCTAGCCGCTATACTGTCAAACCACGAACTTAGCCTATGGCCTTTGTGTCGGAATGTTTAGCTGTTTGGCCGCTATTATGCCCAAACAGGAAACACTCTCGGCTAATGTATTATGCTTTCTGCTGCTTTGGCCAGTTTGTGCCTAAACAGCAGATACATTAAGACCTCACCTGTTTTAGCTCGCTGCGTTGGCTGAAAACATGCCCTACTGTGAGCACATGATCACAAACCTTAAAGTGTAAGGACGATTTATTGCATATGTGGAGCAGTTCTCCTCTACGTGCTTATATGACTGTACGACCCTGGTTTCTCCTTGGTCCGCTGTCAGGCTCAATCGTTCTGCACTCACAGCGCAGCGGTATTAGACTATGTTCCCATAAGCGTCTTAGCAGACGCAGTATGAGTAAAGTATCAACAGGGAACGTACAGGTTACTTTCGTAACCCAGGTTCCCTGAGATACAGGAACTAGTACTGTGTCCCTTGCCGCCCTGTAAGTGTTCATTGCTAATTAAGGCGCCAGTATATATATATGCTGGCCCCGCCCACTTTGGCGGGCTTCGACGGGAGTGATGCCCATTGGTCGCTATAACATGGCGCACTGCTGATTGGTTTAATCTAAACCACTGCAAGTGACCAGTGGCCGTTGCAGTTTCACTGCGTGATTGAATAGGATCAGCAGACGCAGTACTCATTCCTGTATCTCAGGGAACCTGGGTTATGAAAGTAACCTGTACGTTCCCTATATCTGTCAGTTGTGATGACAAACTGGTGTCCTCTTGAGATCCTGGCCTGGATACGTGCCCAAGGTTCCCACCATGCCTTTCCCCGAGGAGGCAGACTGAGCCTTGGCATTGCTGTGTCGCCTTTAGGAACCAGCTCTTTGTCTGTCACAGGAGTCAGTGGAAACAGAGAATTGTTTCCAAGCAGAGGTTGGCCCACTGGATAGTGGATGTCATCGCCTTGGTGTACCATTCTCAAGGCAAGCTGTGCCCCCACTTGGAGTGTTGCCTTTTCCCATGCATGGGTGCATGGCGCCTCTCTGGTTGACTTCTGCAGAGCTGAGTGCTGAGCGATACTGAACACTTTTGGTCAGTACCACAATCTCTGCACTGAGCCAGTTTTTTCCTGAGTGTTGGGTAACAGCTAAGAATTGGTTGTTGTCACACTTGCTGAACCATTCCCCCTTTCACGGGGATGCGAGTGCCTTCCCTCCCAGTCGAGTTTTCCATACAGCAAACTCAAACTCGGCGGAGCAGTCTAATGCCAGGCCCAGCATCGGTGATAGCTTGCCTGGGTTGCCGGTTAGCCCCTGTGCTGAGCTAGATGTGATCCTATGTGTGTACTCTTCACGGTAAGGTTTCCCTTCGGGTGAACCCATGTCTCTTTGATAGGCTACTCTGTGGACTCTGTGCTGTCAGTAGTTCCTCCGCTGTTGGGTAGGACCCTAGTTGGGTCAGTCCATATTAGTGTCTCCAGATGTTACCTCCTGACGTAGGATGTGGCCTAAGTAAGGTTCAGACACACTCTCTCTGTTTGAATCTAGATTAAAGACACATCTTTTTAGCCAAGCATTCAAATAATGCATCTCAACTTTTCCTGCAGTTATATCTGATCAGGTGTTATTATTAATCTTTTAGCTATATTTAGCTATAACAAATCTTAATTTTCCCAGTTTGAACAGCAGCTACGCTAATTTTGTTTCTATTTGTTATGTTTCTACCATGGGATTGTCATCCTGTGGTAACTAGGAATTCACAAGCTCCAGTCTGGATCCAGAACACTTAAGAAGAGATGATGCCAACCCCACAGAAGACTTCAGATGATGCAAACCCTGAAACAACACATAGGACTACCGAATTCTGCTACTAATTTATAGATTTCCTTGTCTGTTTGATTATGTCATTAATTGAACTTTACCTCACATCTATGCCATATGTACATGTACAAATTACTGCTACATATACTGTAAAACATTACTTTGGTGTAAAGCTCTTTTGCAATGATATGAAGCGCTATACAAATAAATTTGAATTGAATTGAATTTAATTGATTTAAGTAGCATCCTTCCCCAGAAGGTTCGTTTTCCCCTATCATCACTGTCAAGCTGTTTAACAAACAGATGTAATCTGAAGCAGTCTTCGGAAGGAGTGATCGAAATTCCTTGGAAAACAGTGGCTTGATTATCCCCTATAGCGATATACTCTCCTGTGGTCCCTGCGGGCGCCAAGTTTAGCAAATTTGCTTTGTTCATAGCATTTGTCTGACTTGCTATGCCTGGGGTCTGCTTTTCATGGACCCCAGTCTGTCATCACAATATAACTCATAGTGACTGACAGTAAAAGTCTCAGTTATGTATGTGACCCTCATTCTCTGATGGAGGGAATGGAGACATTATGTTCCCTTGCCACAACCTCAAACCATCGTTGAGTGCTGGGACAAGCTCTTTTTTACTGATCAAGACCCCAGTCTGTCTTTACGACATAACGTCTCTGTTCCTCCATCAAGACATTTTACATAACTGAGACATTTTATTTGTTCTGCATAGATTTGATCATTTTTGCTGCAGGACAGGAAAGAAATTCACTTGTGGAGATAGATTTGGTGTGTATATTGATGTATATATTGTGTATATATATTCATGACTGTCTTCAGAAAGGTTTTGATGGTATTTTTTCTTTTTGCCGTACACTTGTATTATAAAAATAGCTTTATAAAGCGAACATTTTGCTGAAGACAAGGCATGTAGTTAAACTGAGGACCTACTATTTGCAAGTCCATTAGAAACAAGAAACAAAGGCCTAATATAAAAGAAAATGAGAAACTATACGCATGAGTGAGACTAACTGAAAGAAACGGACTTAAAGAAAAAAAGAAATTAAAAATACAAAATTATTACAATTTATTGTGAAGTCATGTATTATGTTACAAAAAATATTTCAGATACATGGCATACATTTTTCTGTTAATCAAAGAACCCCCCACCCCCATCCTTGCGAAGAAAAGTTTCAACCGCTTATTCCAAGATTTTTTTGGAGAAACATCACCTTTTCCACAGGTCTGGTGCAGGTCTGATGGCAATCTTGAGATGAAATTGCATGTGTGTTGTGTGGTTCTATCCAGCTGTGAGCGTGTGGCTGAGGGCAGGGGCGGTGAGTGTGTTTGTGGAAGCCACTGCTGGGCTCTGAGGGCTAATGAATGCTGATGTGTCTGCAGTGGGGTGTGAGCGAGTGGGCAGGAGGGGGATTTAATTAGTACCACCTCGAGAGCTTGACCTTCTGTTCAAAGCCCTGGTAAGAGCCACGCTCAGCTTCTTTCCCGGCACAGCCACTGTATTATTGATAGAGGTGAGAACGGTCAGCAAACAGAGGGGGTCTGCAAAAACAATCATAAAAACAAATCACCACAAGTTTTTAAAAACTCTTTAGAAAAAAGCAAAACTAAGAATGCATGTCTGAAAAGTGCAAAAGATTTTTTTCTGATGCACAAGCTTTCTCCTGAAGCCATTTTTTCCCCATACACATTTGTCTGCCTTGCAAGAAACACATGTAAGCTATAAAAGTGATGAGTGGGTGGACAAAGTGTTGTTAAGAGGATCCATCTCAGCCGTGTCACACACCCACGGAGAGAGCTGAAGGAAAAGCAGCCCACGGGGGCAGTCAGGACTCCTGCAGGACTAGACGTCCAGAAGACCACCTCCACTTTTATATCTGCTTACTAATATCTGAGCAGCAACAAGTCAAAGGTTTCTGGACAGAAATCATAGCTTGTTACTCAACAAATACAGCCAAACTGCAACTATCAGATGTTTGAAATAAGTAATAAAGCTGAAATGTGTTCAGTAGCTTTAGTTCATTTTAGGATTTCTGTGTGTGTGTGTGTGTGTGTGTGTGTATTGTGTGTTGGGTTGAATCTCAACAAATACAAGTATTTAGACAAACTATATAAGCATACACACACACACACACACACACACACATATAAACACACACACACACACACATATATATATATATATATATATATATATGAGGGGATGTAACATTATGTGAATGTCTTATCACAACTATAGTTAACAAATTCATCACGGTATTGTTAAAATGTGCTGGAGATGTTGATAAAGTACCGACACATAAATCACTTCACCAAGTTTTATATTTAAAAATCAACAGACACAACAAATAAAATGATTTTCAGTTTACATAAGCACTAAAACAATAGTATTACCAATGAATGGATTGAAATGACAACTTAACTCACAGCAGTTTCATAGCATGTTCAAATATCTAATGTAAATGTTCAAATAAAGCTTGGAAAAGTTTCATGAAATGGTAAATCTCACATTTCAGCCTTTAAATAAAGGGGATCAAATCAGGGTAATGTAATATGGTTTTAATGATAATAAAGCTGAATTTTCAGCATCATTCATCCAGTCTTAAGTGTCACCAGATTCTTCAAAATCATTAGAAAATCATGATTTGCAGTTACATTTGCAATCATGATCAGCTTCAGTTACATTTTAGGATTTTTTTGTGTTTTGTTGAATCTCACCCAAAATACTTTAAAGTTAAATTTCACTAGATAATTTAAAGACAAAATATATGAATTATTAGGAATTATTTGTAAATAAAGAATATAAAGCCTGTATATTTAAGATTATTTCTGTCATTCATTCCAAGCCAGCAGAGGGAGCTCTCACCTCTGCACTGCCTGCCTCAACTCCCTCTGCTTCCTCTCTGGTGACTTCCTGTTTGGCGGCCATTTAAGCGGGAGCCTGCCAAACAGAAAGTCGTGAAATATTGTTTTGCTGTAAGTGCAGGGCAGTCACCAAAATATCTTCAATGGGGGGGACATTTCGTTTTCATAGGGGGCACACTTTATGATCAGAAATAGACATTCATCAAAACACAAAAAACACAAAAAAACAACCTGTAGCTATTATTATTTAAATCGATCAAATCCACAATAGTGTCATGATTGAGACAACGGTAAACGTGCAGATCCATTTGCAAGCATTTAATGTTTATGCACACACAGAGTGAAACAGGCAGCAAGGTCGATAACGGCAAACAGGGATATCAGAGTCAAAGGCAAGAGAATAATCCGAGTTCGTGGCAAAGGGTCAGGCAATGAGGTGAACAGAGTCCAGAGGGGCGAGGCAAGATCGAGAGCCAGAGAGCAGGCTTAGGTCCAGAACCAGGGAGGCAGAGAAACACAGGAAAACACTGGAAACATGGGAAAACATGGATGGCTTGACAACGGGGAAAACAGACGTACATCCAACATTGACGAGTGACTAACAAAAGGATATCCGAGGCATTTAAACATGTGACATAAGGCGGAGAAACTATGAAACACCTTGACAACAAACAAGAGGGACGGAGACATGAGTTCATTGATAATTAGTCCAATGGGTGAAAACAGACCATCAGCAGACTGGCATCTCCAGCTGAACATGACATAGCCCCCCCTCTAAAGAGCGGCTTCCAGACAATACAGATTTAGCAGCGGGGGGGAACGCCCACTAGGGCGGAGCCGATGGCGGGGAAATCCACCTGAACGTCGTCGGCAGATGGAACGCCCACAAGGGCGGAGAAGTCCTCCTGGGTGGATCAGGAAGCGGTGAAGTCCACCGGGGCGGAGCAGGCGGCGGAGAGGCCCACTGGGGCAGAGCAGGCGGTGGAGATGTCCTCCTGGGCGGAGCAGGCGGCGGTGAAGCCCACCGGGGCGGAGCAGGCGGCGGAGACGTCCTCCTGGGCGGAGAAGGCGGCGGAGCAGGAAGCGGAGAAGCCCACCGGGGCGGAGCAGGCGGCGGAGACATCCTCCTGGGCGGAGCAGTGAGCGATGACGGCCACTTGGGAGGACCTGACGACTGGAACGCCTTCCAGGGTGGATCAGGAGGTGGGAACGCCCACCTGGGCGAAACAGACAGCAAGGCCATCTTCCAGGGCGGAGCGAATGGCGGCAGAGCCCTTTTGGTTCGGCCAGACAGTGACAGAGCCCTCTTGGGGCCACCAGACTGACATTGCACCCTCGAAAACCAACCAGTCAGTGAATGGTCCCTTCGAGGCCGTCTGGGCTGTGACTGCGCCCTTTTTGACCGACTAGAGGGTGAATACGCCCTTCGAAACAATACAGGAATTGAATTCACCCTACGAGACCAGATAGGGAATTGATACGCCCTTCGAGACCGACTAGGCTGTGAATACCAGGTGAACCACGATTCAGGGGCCCTACTTGGGTTGAGCAGCCACCAGTAGGGCCTCTGGGGATTCTACGGCCGGAACCAACATCTCCAGAGGTAGTGCAGCCTCTGGCGGACCCGATGGAGTCTCCGAGTCACACACAGGTTCTGGAGGTTCTGGCCATGGGGTCTCACAGTCTTCGTGGAGCGCGGGTGAATTAGGTGACTGAGGATCACAGACCGGGTCTGGCGGATCCGGCCACTCAGGATCGGGATCACAGACAGGGTCTGGCGGATCCGGCCATTCAGGATCGGGATCACAGACAGGGTCTGGCAGATCCAGCCATTCGGAACGGGATCACAGACAGAAGTCTGGCGGATCTGGCCATTTATAATCGGGGTCACAGGCCTCAGATAACTCAACTGACCGGGAAACCAGGACTGACTGGATTTGACACAGCCCCTCGCACTGTGCTACGGGAGTGAGACCCGTTAAAGACTGGCTAGCCAACGTGAGGGCCTTCTGCAGCTTCTCAGGCTGCATATCTGGGACCGACTTAGTAAGACACAGCTCCTTTTACCGTGCTACGGGGTTGAGACCCGTTACTTGTGGGCTAAGAACCGCGTGGACCTTCAGCAGCTCGTCAGGCTGCATAACCGAGACAGGCTGGCCATGACACAACCCCAAAAATCTATGCATTAAGAATATGACTCACAATTAAAACTTTTTGATTTCACATTCTAACAACTATATACAACTACAAATCATAAAATAAAACACAAATGATAGAGAAATGGCATTCATTATAAATATTATAAAAGTCAAAACTAATGTATTTAAAAAGAAACTGAAAAGCACCATAAGTCTATTCAGCACAAATAACAGATGTTACCATGAGATTCTCCAGCGGGATTGCTTGGATTTACTTTTATTTAGGCCAACACTAAATAAAAAAAATAAAAACTTGTGTCCGCTGATATAATTTGGCGCTCCTGCACAATGCGCATCTTCACACAGAGGATCGAGCACTTTGTTCTGATAAAAGCAAAAAAAAATTAGAAAAAAGAACTTCATGAGGGTGGATTAGAACCTGCAGCTTCAAAACACTAATTATTTATTCTAGCACTAGACCACCAAACTCACAAATGACAAGAGCAAATTTCTATTTTTTTTCACTGTTTGGTTAATATTTTATTGTTAATATTTCTATATATATATATATATAACAATATAGTAACTTTGTCGCCATTGGCCTGCTTGCGATGTGGGCCTCCCCCGCAAACAGGGGGCACGTCGAGTCGTTTGGGGGGGGACACTGTCCCTCAATGCCAACGGGCCTGTGTAAGTGGACTCTACCAAGCGTTTTCTGTATGTATCCTATTTTCTTGCCATTGCCATAGCCTTGCCTTCATTGTCTTGTTTAATTTGTTACTTTGGATTGCCATCTTGGATTTTGATCCTGGATTGTTACCTGTGTTTACGTGAACGTTTTTCTGCCTGCCCTTATGATTCTGTCTTGCTGATTATTTTGCTATATGTTAAATAGCAAATATTGCTATTCTGTTATATTTATCTCTCCTTTGTAGACTCCGCTGATATGGTCACTATTTAACATGTGTACTGTGTAGAGAGATACTAAAGAGGATAAATCGGTTGTCTAGAAAGCAAACTAAACCATTTGGTTTTGTCAAGTATCGATGATGACTGAATACTGCTTCAACCAACAGCTCTTCCCACTGAACTTGATTGAAGATCAATGTCTGTACCTACAGTACAGATGCAGAGAGAGTGAACCAGATACCAGGAAGGTTTGAGGAAAACCTTCTTATGCAGTCCTCCCAATTTGATTGTCCTACTTTTTCGAAGACTTAAATATTTTACCTGTCTATCTGTTTGTTTTCCCTGAATGCCTGTACGCATGGCCAGTCCATGACTGGTTTGTAATAATTTCTATAATAAAGTATAATAAGCACTGTAGTGTGTGGGTTTGAAGTATGTTTATATGCAGCAAAGGATTAGAGTCTGGGTGCAGTCATTTGTGTGTGTGTGTGTGTGTGTGTGCGCGCAGTCACTCACGCATTCACTCAGAAGATTGCAGAGATAATCCAGCATCTCTGGTTTCAGGTCTGCCAGGGATTTACTCTCCAGCACATACATGTCTATCCTCTTTTCGGAAACTCTGGTAACTCATGAGCTCCATATGCCACACAACACTCAAATGAGCAGAGGAACATCACTTGTACTCAGAGACTGGTAGCATGCATTTTGTTTAAGACTACAGGAAAATCTGAATTTAGATTGAACAACTATGCGCGTGCCATGCTTACATTTTCCAAAAAGTGTAGGGAATATCTTGGTCATATCATGAAAGTAATGCAAGCATACCAAGCTGCTCTTCAGATGAACTTCCCATCTGAGAAGCTGACTAGACCAACCTGATCATTGTCCAGCAGACTGCTGTCCAGTCCTGGTTTTCTTCAATACAGCAGTTAGAGGTCTTCAAGACATTATTTTTCAGGACAACTGTAATATGCATAATAACATGAGAGGGAGATTGCTCTATTAGCATGGTACAGCCATGGCAATAAATATAGTACTGATGATGATAATTTAATATAATTCAGTTTAGTTGTTACATGGAGTTGCTGGTGAAGAAGTTCGCAAGGAGACGTGGATTGTAATCAACATAAAAGTCTTTTAATGATAACTCAAAACGCGGAGAAGTATCCAAACATCCAGGGGTTCACACAAACAGGGTAACATATCTATTGACTGACAAACTAGAACTAAAAACTAGAACTACAGGTGGAGCTAAATGAACTAATAATGACTTAAACACAGGAACTACCAAATATGGGCACACAGGAGGGAAACTCAAAACGAAACCAAAACAGGAAGACATGAAACTAAGAACATAATACATAAACACAGAGTATAAACAGACATGAAATGTAACATTACCTCCCCCTCCCGGAAAGGAGCATACTTGCGCCGCAAGCAACAACAAAAGGAGGAACACAAAAACCGGGGAGGGGGGTGGGCACCCTGGAGGCCGTACGGGGCAGAGTCACTGGTTGCTTAGGGAGGCCTGCAGTGGAAAGGCCAGGTGGGTCCGCTGGTGGGCGCTCTGGTGGGCACTCAGGAGATGCGCAGCCGGCTCTGGAGGGCGCACGGGATGCGCAGCCGGCTCTGGAGGGCGCTCGGGCAGCGCAGCAGGCTCTGGAGGGCGCTCGGGCAGCGCAGCGGGCTCTGGAGGGCGCTCGGGCAGCGCAGCAGGCTCTGGAGGGCGCTCAGGCAGCGCAGCAGGCTCTGGAGGGCGCTCTGGAAAGCGCACGGAGGATGCAGCAGACGCTGGAGGGCGCACAGGAGTGCCCACAACTGTGCATTGGGTTGGGATTAAATAATGATAGCAAAGTATGTTCTTTCTTTATTCTTTCTAAATTACACACAAATAAGTTTTTAGTATTCTGTGTTGAAAATCAAAATATACATGATTAATAGAATTGTGGGAACTGTTCACATAAACCTCCCTCATTAACTCCACAAGGTTATAGTGAACGAAAACTGAAACTGAAAAAAAAAAATTAGTTAATTAGAATAAAGAAAATGTTGAAATGTATCTTTAAGATGAATTGCTTTATGTATTCCCCAGTTGTAAGTCACTTTGTATTAAAGCATCTGCAAAATGACTAAATGTAAATGTTGAAATAAAGTATAAAAACAACTTTTAGTTTAGCTATATTTAAATGTTATGAGCATGGGCGCTTCACCAAATACTGGGCCCTTTGCACAAGCAGTGGTCATGGGTCCCCGTAAGCTTGAGGTTCACAATTACCTACCCTGACTACTTTCTGACTTCTCTTCATCCCTTTCACTTTCTTCAGAACCTTCTCTGCTTTCACTTCCTTCACTTCCATCATCCTCTATCACATCTTCTCTATCCACCTGGACAGACCCCTCTACATGCGTATGAAACAAAGATATATTATTCCAATGTAGCCAAACGGATATGATTGAACTTGCTTAACATTTAAATATTTTGTAAAACACTTATTTTTCTTATGGATGTGTCAAAAAATAGTCTCTTAATTAGGCTAGCCAAACAGCTAGACTACAGGAAAAGGAAGAGCATGACTTAGTGTTGCTAAACACATTACAGTATAAACAGCTAAAATTATGTGCTTTCATATTAAACTACAGTATAGTCTCACCTTGTCTTAAGTCCACAGTATCAGATGATGAGGGGTCTGTTGCTGCATCACCCTCTGTGACAGTTTCTGAAACTGAGTGCCATGCGTTTCACAAGTTAGCTTTGCTACTACTATAACGGCCTATCCTCATTAACCTATATGGCATTGAGCCTACAAAGTTAGACTATTATAGTCCAATAACAAATATTTCTGTAATTTATTTTTCGAATTAGTATAATATTAAAATGGTGTAGGCTATGCAAATAAGGCACCATGTAATTTCTATTTTTGTGTTATGCCGTTGTGTTATTAGCACTGATAACCACGGTGGTATTGAAGTGTTTTGTAACCACAGCAGGAGTTCATTTGTATTCTATTTGATCTCACATTTTGGGCTCAATTTTCTTGGGAAAGAAGTCTGTTAGCAGTATATTTCCCTCATTTCCTTTTTTATCCATTTCTTGCCTTTCTTTTCTTTCCAGAAAACCGGATTTAGCTTTCTTAGACATCATCTTCCATAGCACAGCTATGCATTGCTATCTGAATAAAAAAATAAGATGAATGCATTAAAAAAACCCACACTCAGGTTCTTTGACTCTATAAATCTCCTGTAGTTCAAGCAAGGGTTGCCAGGTCCATGGTTTTACGCATTCGTCACATTATTTGTTACTTCTGATAAGAGACAAACTTTTCTGTTTGTCAAATATTTCCCTTCTATATACTATGCAAAAAACTAAATCAAATATGTGCCACTACACACATTTCTGCAACACTGTAATTATGTACCTTACTGCATGTTTCACTCCAGAGAGTGGCGCTAAACCACGTCTAATACGTAACTGTGGCACGTTTTTATTAGGTTGGTACAGGTACGTATTGCAGTGTTTTTATAATGCTGCTTAAGGTACATTTTGTGGTCGTTCAGAATTCAAATATCCAGTGAGTGTCGCTAAAGATGAATGAAATATCATGTTTTAAATATCCCCTACACCAAACCCAAACCTACAAATGCAAGCATAATTTTAAAGCACATTCGCTGATACAGTCATGCTATTTTAACTTTCTTATGCTGATTTAAACTGTTTGGTCGATCCATTTTATACAGGATTTAAACGAGTTCTTTTCCGCACCTAAGTGCAACGCCGTATCACGTGAGCTACCGATTAAACCTACTGAACTAGAAAATTCATACATACAAAGCTGTATATGTGATGACAATGTTCAAAAGTTTCAGTTTTCACATCATACAGGATGTTAAAAATATTTTGAAGTCATAACATAACATTCTGCAACTAATTGTGTAAAAATGTGCCTTTATTAAAAAAATGTAGCTGTAAATTATACTTTTGTGTGAAAAATAATAAAAGTTGTGGGAGTTTTACTGCCTCTAGTGTCATTTCAACTGGAAACTGCAGCAATTCGTATGTGTAGGTACGTGTTTTCAATTTTGTAGAAATATATGAAGAGGCAGGTATACCCAATGAGCCTAGGTTGGTCAAAACAGTAATATCTCTGAATTCTTAGTTTTTCCCCAGTGAAGACCTCGACAGTCATCGAGACAAGACCTTGGGAAATCAGATGTGTCCTTTACACAATCTGACTTTGCTGCGGTTTCCTTATTTCTCCCAATGTATTTTTTTCCCATTCTGTCACTAATGGGGTTTTGGTTCCTTGTCGCTGTCACCTCTGGCTTGCTTAGTTGTGGACACTTAAAGTGCCCCTATTATGCCATTTTAAAGGTGGCTAATATTGTTTTATGAGTGTCTTAAAACAGGTTTATGTGTATGCAAGGTCAAAAAAACACTTTAGTTTTCTCTAAAAATAGATTTCATTTTACCCCATTTCTAAATGATTCGTAAATGACTCGTGTGAAGCAGTTCGAAGACTCAGTCTGTCGAAACCACTCCCTCCCGTGAGCCCTCACTGTGATTGGTCAGATGGTGCAGTCCTATATGATTGGTCTACCGCTTTACAGCACAGAGCTTGTGCCAAAACTAACGTGGACAGTGCTTTTGTAAGCGAATCGGACACACCTCTACGTAGTGAACTTTAGCATTGCATAAAGCATAACACTGCGTTAAGCCATCGTTTATCATTACTTAGGTCACATTTACACATAGCCGGGTATTTAGAGAAATGAATATTTCCTCCCCTCCGTTTTCAATAATAACATTGTGCACACAACATCGTTTTCAAAAAACTTGTCATTTATATCAACCCGCATAAATACGCCGTGGAGCGTGATAATAACTATGCCAAACCTATGTAACGTTAAATAGGTCGCTCACATGACGTTAAGCATTTTCTGGCACTTAACCTAACCACAGGGAAATACCTGTGCCTTCCCCCCTTCGTGTAAACGGGACCTTAAACTAATGATGAGACAGAAAGACAGTCAAGATGCATCAATCACAGTATTAGACTACATTAGGCCCACAGCTGAACAACAGAACTACAAGCTAGCCGGTTAAGAAAATACAACATCAATTATTAATCTTACTTACAGGCAGAAGTTCAGAGGAGCAAGCCGGTCCAAATAATCTGGGCTCTGATCCATCTTTTGAAAGCAAGCGTTTGGTGAATATCGCGTTGTACTCCAAGATTGGAAAAGCAGTCATCAGTAAAATGACGTGAACACAACAAG
>JAUMHQ010000071.1:3702975-3713708 GCA_032361165.1 Enteromius paludinosus
TTAATCTCTGGGTTGAGCAACTCAGAGTTCAAGTTCAAACTCCGAGTTGTTTGAACCTCCTTTCTGAAATAGGCCCCTGAAACAGCACCAACCATCCACTCACAATCACTAACACCTGCGCTCAATCATCTGCTCTCTTCAAACGTCTGCTCAGCCATTCACTCGAGGGCTCTCTCACCTATCTGCCTGAATACCTGCCTGTCGATCTGGACCCTAACCTGCTTGCCTGAACCAACGAATATATGATCTTGAAAAGACTGAGTATACCCCTTTCGCTGAAATACTTACCTGTTCTGCCTGTGGATATAATTACCTGCTTCAACTCTCTCTCTCTCCCGGCTGATGTTTGCTGCACCCAGCCTAATACTCACCCGCTTTGATTCTGCTTTATGTTTAAATAAAACTTACCTGTTATACTTTACCCTTCTCGCCTGTTGGTTACTGACCTTGACAATAGACATGTGGTTACAGATTCATTAAAATTAGCTGATTTCACTTCGTAGACTGTCTAAAGTTTACTATCAGAATAAAGTGCAACCAAAAGATCTTATAAATGTATTCATTCTAATATAACCAAGTTATGTGAATGCTAGATGCCAGTTCATTATGATTCATATTTGATCAGGAATATGTTCAGTCTGATTTGCTGTTGAATGAGATCTGGAGTGGATTGTGAGAAAATACTCTCGGTGGTTATGTTTGGGTGTGTGTAAGTCACTTTAATACATTATTGATGCCGTCAACAGGTAGCGGGGGAAAAACGGGTGTGAATTGGCTAAGTTAAAAAATCCATTAATGCAAGCGTCCTGCTGCAGCAGGATTAATGGCCTAATTGCGGTCTAAAAAGCTCCATCACACGGTACTGTGTCTCTACTGCTCCTGCTGAGTCTGCCTCTCCAGCACAGCACACTGACAGTATTTCATGAGTCAAAGAGCTGTCTTCTCCTGCTAATATATTCCCACATGTACACTACTGAGCAAAGATCTTAACGCTTCAAGCGCGCTTGTGTTTACAGGCGTTAATTTGGGTAATATGTCTTTATTTGCTTCTAAAAGCTTTATTTGTTTTTAAATTAAAACTGATCCATCAAGTTGCTGTAGTGCACTGCAGCCTATGGCCAGGTACTCTCATCACAATTAATAAATATCATATTTATTTATTCATTTCCTTGCTTATGGGGGTGCTCACCTGTCTCTGGATCTGCACCCATGGAGAACACACAGCCACTTGTCACAAGATCGCAATCACCTGACTACTAGCACCTGATCGCAATCAAACCACCTGTACATAAGATTGCTCAGCCAGAGGCTCGATGGCTGAGCTCGAGGTTAGACGCTGTTCTACCTGCTTACTTACCTGTCGGAAGGATTTGTCTCTGCTCCTGCTTAAAAAGTGTGACTTGAGGATATGTGGCATTCGGAACTTTGTACCTCCACCTGAAAGACTGAGTATACTTACCTTGAAACTCACCTGTTTGAAACCTGCCCTTTGATTCTGTGACTGTTTTATACTTACCCACAATACTTACCAGCGGGAACAGCCAGTTTATGTTGATGTTGTTGCTACTCACCCATTATTGAACCGCTGAGGGCTGTATTATGTTTGTGCACAAATAAACTCACTAAATGGAATCGGTACCTCTCTTGCCTGTTATTCCCTGAGCGTGACAGAAGCTCAGCCCATAAAAATAAAGGATTGAGCAGGAGGAGACAGCAGCCATTGCAGAACCTTATTCAACGTTTCTTCAAATATTACAGGAATTAAAGGGCTCTACACCTGCAGCTGTCGCCAGTCCCGTACCTCGACCACATTCCTTCGCCGGCGATAAAGCATCGTGCAAAGGGTTCTTGCTTCAGTGTTCACTGTATTTCGAGGCTCAACCAGCGCGCTTTCCCACAGACCGTAGCAAGATTGCATTGATCATCACCCTGCTCGAAGGAAGAGCACTCCAATGGGCCGAAGCCCTGTGGACCTCCCAAAGCCCACATCTAGCGTCATTATCATTGTTTCTGCAACAGTTTTGCCTGGTGTTTGGTCTGCCCACCTCGTCACTTACCACACATAAGGAATTACTTCAACTCCGCCAGAACGACCTTCCAATACACGAATACATCCTCTGTTTCCGCCGTCGGGTACGAGCGTCAGGAGCCGCTCGTGGAGGAGGGGGTAATGTCACACCGTCACACTCACCTGTCTCTGGATCTGCACCCATGGAGAACACACAGCCACTTGTCACAAGATCGCAATCACCTGACTACTAGCACCTGATCGCAATCAAACCACCTGTACATAAGATTGCTCAGCCAGAGGCTCGATGGCTGAGCTCGAGGTTAGACGCTGTTCTACCTGCTTACTTACCTGTCGGAAGGATTTGTCTCTGCTCCTGCTTAAAAAGTGTGACTTGAGGATATGTGGCATTCAGAACTTTGTACCTCCGCTGAGGGCTGTATTATGTTTGTGCACAAATAAACTCACTAAACGGAATTGTTACCTCTCTTGCCTGTTATTCCCTGAGCGTGACTATATATATATATATATATATTAGATTTATTTTTCATGGCATTCAACCAGTGATCTAAATGCACTTTATTTATTTATTCATTCATTCATTCATGGTTTATTTTCTTTCGTTTTGGTACAGTTTTCATATGAAAGGTGTACATTTTCACAATTCTTAGTTCAAAAATTCAAATTCATCACATTTTTACGACTGCTAGTCAATCTTTCTAAACCAAAGCTCATGTTTTTATTATAAATTATTTTTAAATATGCGATGAGAACATTGTCTTATTGACCAAAACACAACAGAATGATCTTCTTTCAAATAAACAATCAGAACAAGCAAAACACGTTTCAAGTAAGCCATACTATCAGGTGTAATGGTAATACAGGCTAAAGTTGTCACTAGTAAAAACAAATCCATGTTTACAATACTGTCAGTTCAGTGTGTAATGAAAAGGTGTGATGAAGATGAACACGTCCATGAGGTCAATAATTTGACATGTAAATCTATAGTTTGGCCCTTTCAGAGTGACTTACAGGATGATTTGATGCCACCTGTGTCTGATTAATCTGACGGACACATTTATCATTTGTTTCATCTCTTTAGTACTTTTGGTCTGTGTTCACCAAACTGAAATCTTTCTCTTAGATTAAATCATTGGATTAACTCCTAGACAAATATATTTAAACTGAATGAGATGAGAGGCAAACAAAAGATTTGATAGCAACAGCATTATCACTGTGAATGAATAATGTAATGTTTGTCTAAAAAAAACTTGGTGTTGTACTTACATAATTAAGAAACATGCTGAATTGTTGTAAGACCGTAATAAGAAGTAAAAGTAACAGTAAAAGTTCTGAAAAAGTGCAACCTGCTTGTGAAACTTGACAAAAGAATGTAATAGTCTAATTCAAAACATTGGAAATACTGTAAAGCGACTGGCATATAAAGACAAATAACAGACAAATAACAAAAGAAACTGAGGTTTATAAACACACAGACTAAATGATGAACTAAACAAGGAACAGGTGAACATAATCAGTTACCACAAAAATCAATCAGGACATTCAGAAACCAAGGCAAAGAAACAGGAAACAGAAATAGCAGAATATCAAATGAATATCAAAATGAGAGTCTCTGAATGAAGGTAACAAAACAGAACATGACAGTGGACAGTTTGCCTAAAAGAAATAACTGGAAATGTAACTAAAAAAGACTTGTTACAAAAAAACCTGTTACATTGTTTATGGTAAGTTCCCTTAATAGGGTGGTTCTCAACCAGGTGGCTCAGCGATCCTTCAGGGGAGGGGGTGCAAAATAATTTTAAATGAAAGTACATCCAAATGACTAATATTTTTATTGATATGTTAAATTTTAAAACGATTTTAAAATGTAACAGCATCACCTCTCACACTTGTATTTTTGTGTCTTTAGTGATTCTGATTAGGGCCGAATTAGTTATAAATACAGTCCTTTGGAGCTCCCTGTGGTCTTGTTTGGTATGGCAGTTTGACTTGTGCTTATTTGTTAAAATTACTTTAGAATTGCGTTTTAGCTACTTTAAGTACTTTTTAAGTTGTAATGAATGCCTGCAGTGACATTTCTGCAAATTATGTTAAAAAAGAACAACAAATGTTTATATTTATCTTGAATTTTTGTTAAAAAAATTTAATGGAATTCAAAAGTAATAACTCAAGAATGCAATGGTTTTTGTGAAGGTTACGGAGGGTGATGGGGGGCCTGGAGTAAAGACTGCACTGCACTACTACATATGGTGAAAAAATGTATTGGATATTACATGTAATTTTACAGTAGTGTACTGTTTTTGAAAGTGGAAAAGATTGTATAACCCACATTAAATAACCATAATTTAATATTCCCAGAATATGTTCTTTTGTTTTTGGGTAACACTTTACAATAAGGTTCCATGTGTTAACATTGGTTAATGTAATAGCTAACATGAAGAAACAATGAACAATACTGTCACAGTATGCTGTGGAATGAAGGCACGAAGATGAAGAATCACAATTGAAGCATTTAATAATCCACAGAGAGAGTAGATCCAAGAAGAGTAACACACACACACATAACGCAAAACAACCTTAATACCGAACTATCAAACACTGAACTGAAGTCAACTTATAAAGGGATAATGATGTAATTAAAGTCACACATAATGAACATAATGACAATTAACATGAGACAGAAACTAGGTCACACAGAGACAGAGCACATAGGGAATGAAAACACAAACAAACAGGATGTTCAGGAGGTGGCGAATTGACTGGGAGAACGACAACATCCAGGAGTCCAGGGTGGTGACGACAGGAGGAGGAAACAGGAGGGACTTGGAGCAGGAGGAGCCAGGTGGGACCCAGGCCGCAGCCATGATGGCAGCCCACAGTGGAGCCGACAGAGGGAGGAGCCATGGAGGAGGAATGGCCATTGACTCCACGAAACCAACCAATGGATGAGGGATGAGGGAGCCCAGCAGAGCTGGTGGACTGATGAGCCACCAGCCTCCTGGTGGCTCCTTGTGAGCCTCCTCTGGGCTGAACTCAGGAGGGCGCTCTTGAGGAGCGAGCACTGGAGGATCAGTAGGAGAGGAAGGAGGGCTGGATGGGACCAGCAGAAATGAAAGGGCAGGGGCAGGATCGTACTCCAATACAGTTTCCCAGTCAGTTAAGTCTATTTCTGCACCTTGCAGCCCCAGATGCACTGTCTGGTCACCCTCAGCCATAGTGCAGTGGGCGGAGCTCCACAATGCACGCATGTTGTACCTGGTTTTCTCCTCCTTTTTTGAAAAAAAGTAACTCTGATATTTTCTTGTAAATTAAAAAGTAATGCATTACTTTGCTAGTTACTTGGAAAAAGTAATCTAATTACGTGACTTCTTTTACTTGTAATGTGTTACCCTCAACACTGCTTGTGATTTTAATAATGCATTAGTAAATGCTGAAAGTAGCATTAACTAAGATTAATATCTGGTGTAAGTATTGTTCAATCTAAGTTCATGTTTATCAATGTTATTAATTAATGAACCTTATTGTAAAGTGTTACCATTTTTTCCCTTATCAGTTATGTTTATTAGGGTTGTACGTTACATGTATTGTTAAATGAATGTTTATTGCATATTTCAGCTGAATGAGTCTATGATGCTGTTTAGTGTTTGTGTGAATGACACTGAGCTTCTTCTATATATGTTCATATTTACAATCTGTTTGTGATGGGCTTTGGTTCGTCATGTGACTTTCTCATCACCTCCTGGATTTAGTGCTTATCAGTAATTCTCCAAATACAGTATATTACTAATGTATTAAGCATATTTCAGTACTCCAAAAGGTTGGCAGATAAGCATTATATCAGTTAATAAAATTACAGTATTTCAAAGTAAATGTAAGTAAAAATGTTGTTACCGTATTTTTTATGGTATCAATAACAAGCCCCTGGAGGCAGAGCAAAAGAGTGATGAGCACTTGAGCGCGATCACCAAAAACACAGACATGATGCCGTTGCACTAACCATCTGCAGAGCCGAATCAAGAACAAGTTACACACTTTGGGCTATGGGTGCTCTGCGTGAGCATTAGCAGTAGCACCTGAGAGAGTATGTGACTGATACTGAGTGAGAGGAAAAGAGAGAGACTGGAGTCAGATGATGGAAGCGACAGAGAGTGAGAACGAGGAGAATTAGGAGATTAAAAGAGCAGGACTGGATTAGTTCTTGGGTTTTAATGATGCAAATGGAAATGTTAATGCTGTTGATCTCTCCACTCACTGACATACTTTCATAGATGGTTTCTACTCCTCTCTGAGGTCTTCATTCTGTGGAGCCGATTTTAGCATGAATGTTTATTTAGTGCATGCTTCTGTACTTAGTGTGTAAAAAATTTTCATGCTGCTAGAGTGTTTGTAACTGGTCACGTTTAATCTCTCCTCAGTTTCAACACATGTACGGACATCTTTTCCAGCTCATGAGATTTATAATCCTGGAGTTGAGCTACAGATGAATCCAGCCACAATCATGGCGTTTTCAGTTCACTCTGTATTGAAAACAAATGATGTGCAGGGCAGTGTGGGAGTAGCTGTAAGGAAAAATCTGAGACTCTTTTTATTCCAATAAGACGCGATAAAAGGAAAACACAGCAGGGTGTGTTGTTTTTCTTCTTTTTTTCGGTTTACACCTTTGTTTCGTTATTGATTGGGTCAGCAGGTAATAAACGTTAAAATATGTGTTGTGACTCATTTCTTACAGATACACACTGATATATATCAATTAGGTACTGTGTTAAGATAAAAGATTTGTATTAGAAATTATCTGAATATCTATATATACCAATACATATTTAACTTTCAAATTTGCATAAAGTTTAACATAGTTTTATATTTGTAATTAAACATTAATTAATGCTGTAAAGTGTTTTTTTTAGGAATGCTGTGCTCTTGGTAGTAAGCAGAGGGGAAAGAGACACAGGCTACGTGCAAATCACCTATTAGTAATGATTTTATCACAGCTCAGGATAATCACGATAAGGCTTTGGTCTTTGCACATCAGTCTGTCAGTCAGTCATGTCATGATGATGTCATTTCTCTGCACTCCTAGATTAACCAACATGACATTTACATCTTTTAACAAGAATGAGTAAAACAAACGAAAACTGGTTGTAGAAGAGGGTCCATGGCTAAAGATGAGATTGTGTTTAAAGTAATTTATACTGACAGAACTATCTGAGCAAATGATCAGTTTTCATCACTTTCAAAATGAGAAGTATAAAAAGCTAGTCATAAATTTCAGACAAAACAAGAGCAAAGAACAAAAGTTATTATTATAAATTGCTTCCCAACTGACATTATACACTCTCAGAAAAAAAAGATACAAAAGCTGTCACTGGGGCATTACCTTTTCAAAAGGATATGTTTGTACCTAAAGGATCCATTTTGGTATCTTAAAGATACATATTATGGTTTCACTTCATTTTGATGGTCTCTTTAATGCATTCTGTTGATTATAAATAACATTGCACCTACATATCTACTAACTCTCAATAGAGTGCTAGTAGAGTAGTAGACTGGTAGGGTTAGGGTTAGAATAAGTTGATATGTACTTGCAAAGTTACTTATAGTCAGTAGAGCGTCTTTTGGGAGACCATCAGAATAAAAAGTTAACAGATATCGAGAGTGTACTAATATTCTAATGAGAGTTAGTTGACATGTAGGTGCAAAGCTTATTGTCAACAGATTATTCAAAAGGGACCATCAAAATAAAGTGTTACCCATATTATTACTTAAAGTGTGCATATTAGAACCTAATAGGTACAAAAGTGTACCTTTTGAAAAGGTACCACCGCAATGACAGTGTACAGCAGAGGTTCTCAACCCTTTCCTGCCGAGTTTAGCTCTAACCTTGATCAAACTCACCTGCCAGTCACTTTCTAGTGAAGACCTTGATTAGCTTGTTCAGGTGTATGATTAGGGTTGGAGCTGAACAGCAGAACCTTGAGAACCAGTTATACACCTGTATAGCTCTCATCAACTTTTAATAGACACTTTTAATAAATGCCAAGAAGATTTACCTGTGCTCTCTCTGAAAGGCAGTCTAGGAACACACTGCCAAAAAAAAAGTTAAGCTGGGAGACAGTTGGACATTAATAAATGTGAGCACTGGGGGAGAAAGAGTTTTTTGATTAAAGTGCAGGTCTCTTCTTGCGTCAGCAAAAACCAGAGTCAAACAACCCACAATTATCTGCTTAGTCAGGGTGTGTATCTCACAGCTGTGCCAAAATCATTCCAAAATGATAACAGTACAATTTTGTGATCGTGGATTCCTGGTCTGACCCTTGATTCGATCTTATTTTCATGAGTAACACACTATATAAGATTTTAAATGCAAAACTAATTCATTCCTCGAAGACTATAGCTTTCATTGTGCTTGGTTTTATGGTAAGTGTGCAGCAAGATTGGGTGACTATAGCAAGCCGTTGTGACTTTTATTCCTTCTGGGGATATGACTTCTTGATATCAGCAATAATATTTTCACTAGTTAAAACGTTTATTCTTGATATCAAGAATCGAATTGTTGATATCACAAATGTAATTGTGCTCCACCTGGGGGACAGCCTCGTACCCCCTCGTACACCGCCATTGAGAGTGGTGAGGGTCGAAGAGCCTGGGCGCAAGTGTGACGAGTAAGGGGCCCGCCACAACCTGGAAGAAAAGGCACCAACCTCCAGAACCAATCCAGAACCAATCATCCAGCTGCGAAGGGTCGGCCGGGGATGCACGTGGCACCTCCAAACCGATTCCTACCTCGGCCGACAGACGGACAGATGCCGCTGTGCGACGCCCAGCCGGAGCGGTACTAGCCTTACTGCCTGACTCACCCTCTGATGCTGTGGAAGACATCTCAATGTCTTGGGGCGCTCCGAAGGACGCACTCGGCCCTATTACGGGGGGTCCTGCCTTGTCCGCCCGGTTTGCCCAGGGAGAACCTTATGCAGCACGCTCGTGCACTCAGTGAAGAGGTCTCACTGGTCAAACACAGCCCAAATGTTTAGACAAAGAAAGAAGGCAGAGCTGTTTTTCTCTCTGTAGTGTTGCTGCGGGCGCCATGTTCTGGAGACGCTGTGTGTCGTTGTGAAAGTCAAACTACTTTGTTTGTGCTTCCAAAAAAGTACACAACTAGAAATCAGTGTTAAGTTGTGTTTCCAACTGTAACGTTGAAGGCTGTAGCTGCTGTGGTGAAGCGCGACGTGAGCTTCTTTAGTGGCATGGAAGACTCGGCAGGCAGGAATATAATTCAAGAACATTTATTAAACATAAAGAAACAAAAACAAAAGCAAACGAAATGAAACACACGCAAACATGAACCATCAAGCAACGTTAACATCTGACAACTGGGCATTTCACAAGACACAATATTTATACAAACATAATCAGGACATAATTAGAACCACCTGGGCAATATGACTGGCAGGGAGTGAGAGACTGATTATGGAGACGGAGTTACAAACAAGGGAAAGCACATGCAGGACAGAATGTAAACATTAAGACATAGAGCACATGACACGAGACATCAACAAAACCACAGACACATGAAAGCATAAACAGAGCACGCCTACGGCGTGACATAGCCCTCCCCCTAGGCGCGGATACCAGAAGCAACACCAGGGCGGTGGAGACAGCAGAGACGCCCACCTGGGCGGGCCAGACAGTGAGAACGCCCTCCATGGCGGAGCAGGCGGCAGAGACTTCCACCTGGGCGGAGCTGATGGGAGAACCGCCTGGGCTTACTGGAGACCGGTAATGCTCTCCTGAGCCGACCTGACAGTTCATACACCCACCAGGGTGGAGCAGGCAGTGGAGACGACCACTGGGGCGGAGCAGGCGGCGGAGACCACCCTCTGGGCGGACCAGGCGGCGGAGACCTCCCTCTGGGCGGAGCAGGCGGTGGAGACGACCACCGGGGCGGAGCAGGCGGCGGAGAGGCCCACCGGAGTTGCGCAGGCAGATGAGACATCCTCCTGGGCGGAGCTATTGGCGGGGAAGCCTTCCATGGTGGATCAGGCGGTGGGAACGCCCACTCGGGCGAAACAGACAGCGAAGCCATCTTCCGGGGCAGAGCGGATGGCAGCAGAGCCCATCCAGTTCGACCAGACAGCGACAGAGCCCTCCTGGGGGCCACCAGACCGACCCCGCCCCCTCGAAAACCAACCGGTCAGAGACAACGCCCTTCCAGACCGACACTGCGCCCTTCGTGACCAAACAGGAAATGAGTACGCCCTTTGAGACCGACTAAGACCTGATTCACCCTCTGATGCTGTGGAAGACATCTCAATGTCTTGGGGCGCTTCGAAGGATGCACTCTGCCCAATTACGGGGGGTCCTGCCTTGTCCGCCCGGTTCATGCACTCAGTGAAGAGGTCTCGCTGGTCTGCAAAAAGCTGGTTTGTCTCTTTTAGTAGCCTTCATAAAGGCTCCAGCTCGCAGGATTGCCAACAGCTGCCCAGAAAAAACACTGCCAGCAAGGAGAGGCAAAAGGCTCCAACAGGAACTTTTAAAATCTGGATTCTTCCTTGATTTTTCTCCAGAACTCGCAGAGGGGGTCTCCTGTAGTAGCTCAGAACGTCTTCGGCTCTGAAGCGAAAATGTGCATTTGCACTGTGCGTGTGCCCTCTTATACTCACACAGTGATTGAGTGCACCTGAGCGCAATCAAGTGCACGCCAATTTCA
>JAUMHQ010000071.1:3733451-3746437 GCA_032361165.1 Enteromius paludinosus
CCAGGCTTAGTTGGGTCCAGTTCTCCTCTGGCCGGACGCCCAGCACCTAATTTCCAGTTCAATTTAAACACATGTTAAGCACACACTAGTATCACAAATTAATATAGCCTAAAATAATGAAAACTCATGCACTGAAATGCAACTGCAATAGTCCAAATTTTTTACCTGTGACATATGTCTATCGGTTCATGTGAGAGGGTCTTTTTTGTACATCTGGGCGTCAGAGAGATCACACGCTCTGTATGGCAGAATTCAAATGAGCCATTTTGATCTAGATTAATCTGCATTTAGTTTACTTTCTTCTTTTTATTCACTTTATTCTTTTTATTTGACTCCCAGGTTGTAGTGTTTCTCATTCACCCTTTGAGTCGCAGAACACTGCATTGGCTTTTTTCCTGTGAAGGCGTTAAAATTTACATTGACTGCACAAGCCAGTGGCATAAATATGTTTGCTCGCTTTGATGGCTGCCTCAGGGGTGTTGCTGCTAGGAAACAAAAGATGATTTCTCTTGTTTATAATGCATGCTTTTACTGTAGGGTCACACTTCTAGAAGCATTATCTAAGGATTCTACAGTTACTACAGTTCATGTTCCTTTATAAGCCTGTCTGTGTGTTCACAGTCTGATAAACTGCCAATTTCGTTTGTAGTATGGCACTGTGGTATGGTGTTCCCATAGGATCAGCTACTAATGTTTTGTTAAGTGAACCTATGAAAGGGGATTATGGGTTATGTACGTAGCCCTGGTTCACATAGGATGGAACGAGACACTTTCTAGCTCTGCCATACTTTCATATGTCTCATTCTCTACTCAGTGAAGTTGGGTTACGTACTGTATGCAACTGAGGCATTTCACAGTCTAGTGTGTTGCTTTTTTTAATGGTTCAGTTGCTCAGTCAGAACCTGAGTTCAAATCCACCTACATCCTTCTGCCCCCACAGGTCTTCTTTCATTGTATGTTATTTGGTTGTTAACTGTGGTATTTTTGCATCAGCATTATGAGTATGTAGCTGCAACTATTTACTACTGCATCTTAGCAGGCAAAGACAAACTATTTGTTGAATTCTTTACACAGATCAGTGGACGCAAGAGATCCAAAGAATGTGAGTTACTCTGAAAGCAATTTATTTATAGACAAGCGACAGGAGGAATGCATCATGTTATCAGAATCAGAAAGAGCTCATGGCACGGATATTATGATTATATTATACAGTTTCATATAATATAACTAGTAACTGGGAACATGCAAAGATTGCAAAATGCAAAGTACATCAACTATGAACCATACCCCAAAATGTCCTCGCTCCTAGTGAAAAAGCTCTAGAACACCAGCCCTACTAGCTAAACTCTGCTCAAAGGAGCCTGATTCTGCACCGAAATCTCCAGTGAGACAGTGCCATGAAATGAAAACAAGAGACAAATTTGACCGCAGTAACAGAGATGGGAATGAACAGAAAAGTTAATGCAATTTCTAGCATAATATTGAGCCAAAGGTTTGCAATAGCACCCCATAAGAGTCCTCCAGTCATCAGCAACAAATAAATAAAGATTCTGTTGCACTGAAAAAACAAGCATTTCAGTTTGAGTAGGATATTATTGGATTCTTATTTGACACCATTAGGATCCCAGTGGATCGTCAGTTCCAGTTTAGTCTGAACTTTACCAGACAAGCAGCTCAGATCATTTTAAATTTGAGTGTCCATAATGAATTATTACAAAATGAATAATTCGATAATTGTTTGAGACAGTTTCTTCTAAAATGTTCAGATCTTTTACTCTGAAGAAAACCCAGAAAAGTAGGAAATGATCATGTGTAAAGCAGAAATGATACGAACAGAACATCGCTGGTTATCAGTTCAGAGGCTAAAGAGTCAGTGGATAAGTCCCTCTCCCTCACTGCCTCCCTTAATTAGTAAAGCTGATCAATCGAGGCATCATCACCACCTCCACTCATCAAGAGCTTTGTGCCTTGGACCAGAGATATTAATGATTTCAGTGAACCAAATGGAAAAATCCATGAATCGTTCACTGAAAAATCCTCGTATGACTGCATGGGGGGATATATCCCCCTTAGTGCCTCAGGAGTTATAAGGGCTGCAGTGCTGCTTAATAGCTGTGCATGGACCCTATAAATAACATCAGCACGTAACGCAACAATTATACCGCAGGCCAGACTGAAGGATCACAAATCACTACCATTTAGCTACTGCACAGAGCTTAGATGCTTTATAAAGCCCACCTGCTGTGCATCTACAAACACTCAAATAAGCTGGCATTCCTAACCCATTTTTTAGTGTAACACCCAAATTAATATGATTGTGGAAAGTTGGTGCTGCAAATCCTCTTGAGGACGTCTCTGATACATTGTCTGAGACGTTACTTGGGCTTACTGTTTTTACCAGAAGCTATAAATTCATGCAGTGGTGTGTTAGACGACTGCATCCACCTGTCGGTTTCATTTTTCTGGTCGTATATCAACTAACAAGAGATGTTAATATTTCAGACTGCTGAATCTTTTCAGCGCTTGTATCAGCGATCTCAGTTTGTCTTTATATTTATTGAGCTGAAAAGATATTTCAGCATGTTTTTCTCCAGTTCCTCACTGGAGTACAATGTGAGCTGCTCAGTGTGCCAGAGCAACCTTAATTAGATAGATTAGACACAGCAACACAAAGGCTGGTCGGGTAATCTGCTTTGACTGAGCTGGTTATAGGTTTGTCCTGGTTTTCATTCTGGATGTGCCTGTGTTCACGCTTTGAAGTCTCCACGGAGGGAGAAACTGGGAAGCAGCGTGATAACAGAGGATTCAGTGGAGAAGACACTTTGGGGGAGAAAGATTTAATAATCTGATGTAATGCTTTCATTTTCTCTTTAACTTTCACTGAGCGATGCAGATCTACCCAGCATTAATATTCACCCTGCACAAAACACTACCAGAAAGCAAAAGACAGAGCAAACATCAAAATTATGTTCAATCTAATTTGAGTGAATCCCATGCTGTTTCTTACCTTTATTACAAAGCTTAAACAATGCAAAATTGGTCTTCCATAAAGACATTTCTCTGGTGAATAAAGCACTGGAAATAAGACATGAAACGCTAGCTTGTCTAAATAACTGTGGCTTTCGTTTAACTTTGATTTCATTGCATTGATGTGACCGGAAATTTATTTGTATACCATTTTTGGCCTGTTTTTGAAAATCTGCAAATACACTGAATACATACATTTGGTTCTATATTTAGGACAATATACTCAATAAACAATAATGATTTTATTCATGCTTTCATAAAGACACTTTGAGGCTTGCACTTCACTTTTAACAAAACCTTTAAAACACTATCAGGACATTAAGTTCATTTTTGATTGGCATAAAATAAATTACTGGTTGATATGTATTATCCCAAATGACATCTCCTAACTAAATCCCACTGTGAGACTTTGTGCCTGCGTTTCAGTTAATGGCAATTCTGGCCTGAGGTTACCATGGAAATACCTGAAATTTAAAGCTCTAAAAGTCTCCGACTAACTCTGTGTCAAACAATGGCACTGCATTTAATAAATATGTACTCAACTAATATCATCTGCATGATTTTAAAATATATGGCTCAAGCAAACATTAATTACTGAATGCATAGTCATAATATTAGCAGATGAGATCATTTAAAAGAATATACACAAATGGCAGGCCTCTGAAATACTGGATTCATAATAAACAACAAGCTATCGCTAGCATTCAGCTGAACCTAAAAATAAAACTTGAGTGTTCTGAGCACAATGATTCGACTCGTATCATGAGTCAAACACAGAAAGCTTAATAGCACAGCCAATAGAGCTCACTGCACTTTCAGGTGGCGTTAAACTATTCTGTGCTAGATAAATATAGTTTGACACATACATATAATCAGTGTAAAACAGCTTGTCCAATCAAAACGCTCTGCACGGTTTCATCTTTTGGTCTCACAGTGACCACATCTGTCTATAAAGATGGTTTCATAACTCTCCTTTGGCCCCATTAATGGGTTCGATACAATGATAATGACCCGAATGACATAGTCTACCACATCTCTATTTCGCATCACGAACAACTCAAAAGCTTTATAATTGTTGTAAGAGTGACGCAAGAGAAGCCCTTTCGAAAGGCTCGAGCCTAGTTTAGCAGGTCATCTCCAACTTTGACACATCCACAACAGCACAGCGCTGAGAAAGGGAAGGCAGTCTCTCGGTGAGGGGAAGACGGAAGGGCTTGTTTGGAGGAGGGAAGGTTACTGGAGCGCAGCGGGGAACAGGTTTAGGGGCTCTGATGAGGTGATCTACAAGCTTCTAGGTGATCTGTGGCTCGGGAGGCAGGGTTTAGGATCACTCACGGTAGAATACGTATTCGGTGTAGCTGGACCAGATTTTGTCGTCAGTCTGCTCGTGAGCGAAGGCGCAAGTCCCGGTGGAGTTGCAAGCCACCATGTGGAAGCCGGCATCGGCCAGCCGGTCAAAAGCCTGCTCCAAGAAAGTAAACTTTAGGTAATAGCGCGCCGTGTAGCGCTCAGGTGGGCGATCGGGGTCACGGCTCTCGTTCAGTGTTTCCCCGAAAACCTCCTTCGCGAGAGAAGTCTTCCCACACACCATAATCCGAGCCACTCGCCGGAACTTGGCGTCTGATTGGCTGTCGCGGCCGAGGGTATAGGAGCCCCGGTAGCCGATGGTGATGAACCCGGAGCACTTTCCGTCGCCCGACGCCAAGCTGGAGCAGGCAACGGCCCCGAGGCTCCGGGCGAGGTCGGCCCCGGGCGAGGGCTCCTCGGGGTCGCTCTGGCAGCCCTCGTCACCCAGAGAGTTCTGCTTACTGAGCTTCGGTGCCAGGAGCCTCACAAGCTCAGGCAGGTTGAAGAACTCAGCCTCTCGCTGCAGCCGCCCTCGCTCGGGGAAGTGCTCGGGAAGGACGAGCTGCTGGTCGCGCATGTAATCCAGAATATAACGGAACAGGAATCCGTCTCGGTCCACAAAAAAACGACCCTTGGTGTCGCGTGGCAGGCTCTTGGTGCTCTTCTGGCTGAACATCTCCCACAGCAGGGAGTCCGGCACACTTGTTAAAGTCGAGTAGCGGGTGATATACACCTGACCACCCACGTTTAGCTCAACGATTTCCGGAAAGGTCAGTTCATCAACAGGAAGGCTAATAGCATTGTCAGGTAAAGCCATGTTTCAGAATACTTGGTGAAAGGTAAAAAAAAAAAGTCAACTTTGAAACTGAAATGTACACTGGAGCTTAAAATCTCAATATATTGTAATGTCAGAAATATCCCAGTGAACTCACAACACTCTCCAGTTCACCAGCACAGTCGCGAAACGCATAGTAATCCGTCAGTCATGAGTTTTAAACAATGTAAATTAGCACACGTGGCTCGGAAAGATGTTAAACGCTGCCAGGCAAGAGCTGATGTCCCTTTCATTGGCCCATAATCGAAGGTCCCAAACATATAGACAGCGTCCGATTCACGTGAACCTACCGTAAGTCAAGCACTGGATTAATGCCATCTAAAGAGCCGTCTGCGAGCGAACGTCAGCTGTTGTCACGAAGGTGTTTCGGAAATTGTCCACTGGAGAGATAGATGTGA
The DNA here is from genome assembly GCA_032361165.1 of Enteromius paludinosus. NCBI lineage: Eukaryota > Metazoa > Chordata > Actinopteri > Cypriniformes > Cyprinidae > Enteromius > Enteromius paludinosus. Next base: position 3,739,059 of record JAUMHQ010000071.1, read on the forward strand.
ATGAAGAAGCGTCATGATGGGTTTGCTCTCGCGCTTTCTCTCCCTGCGCGCACCGCAACCGGACCATAATAATCTCTCGAGCCAGCCACGCCCCTGCGCGGCGACGTCAGCGGCGCTAACCCCGCCCCCGCTTCATCCGCACACACTTCATGAAGCTTGAAGCTTGTCATTTATTATACTTTATTGTCTCTCAAACGAATCAGTGCAGCAGTGAGGCGTTTTATAAAACTTTGTTTACTTTGTGATTCAAGGAGAATGAAGGCTAAATACCTGTGAAGACTATCTGTGATTTCCTTCCATTTATTTATTTTTATTTATGTATTTATATTATAAATATATATTGTTATTATTATAATATATTATTAATTTATTTATATAAGTATTAAAATGTTTTATATAAATTACATTGATAAACAATATTTCATTTAAATTCTTAATCACATTATTCATCTACTATTGACAAATTTTGTTATTACTAACAGTATTTTCCAGTTGTATTACTCATAAACAACATTCAGATTTATATGTTTAGAAAGTAGCCTGCCGACAAAACCCACACACACACACTAAAAGAAATAGATTTGAAACTAAAATATTAAAATAGAATGTAACACTGACATCTAGTGGATAAAAAGAGCTCTGACCAGATGCTTGAGAATCTCTCGGACGCACACAAACTCATGTAGTGTCTCCATGTTTTCTGGGGTCTCTCCATAGGTGTAATGGTGTTTCTACTGTACAGACTGTATGTGGTATTGTCCTACACTGACCCTACACCTAAACCTACCCCTTACAGGAAACACAACACACTTTAGATTCTCAAAACACTTTATTCTGTGTGATTTATAAGCTTGTTTCCTCATGGAGAACTAACAAATGTCCCCACAAGGTCAACATTTGCTGCTATTCCTATCTTTGTGGAGACAATAGGTCCCTATAAGGTGATAAATACCAGGTGCACACACACACACACACACACACACACACACGTTTCTATATTTTATGGGTTCATTCCATAGGTCTAATGAATTTTATACTGTATAAAAATATACTATGTAAAGCTTGATTGTTTCCTCATGGGGACCAAAAATGTCCTCACAAGTCCAAAACTGAATGGTAATACTACACTTATATAAAAATCAACTTGAATCGAATTGAATTCTATAAGAGAGGGAATAAGGGACTGTTTGATGGATAAGCTGAGATGAATGCAGGGCTGCACTGTCTCTCTCTCTCTCTCTCTCACACACAGCTGCACTGCAGAGGATCAGCTCACCGCAAGCAACGCAATGCAAGAGAGCCTTGTGAATACACTGTAAACATTCCTGTTTGTTTTCACACACTGTAAGTGCATTGTTGGAGCGTTGATGATGACAGTAATAACAGTGGTAGTGTTCCGCAGCATGGGCAGCTCTGCTGACTCCAGCAGGTCCGTCAGGCATGATTATTGACTTTATTGAGTCAGATCTCCAAGGCAGCTGTCTGTCTGTCAGTCGCAGCCTCGAACAATTCACAGAAGACTCCCAAGCCTTCCATCTGGACTGCTGCGGGACAACAACAACTGCAAAATCTCAATGAGGAAAATGAGTGACATTTTTAGCTGAAATACTGAGGAATCACTCCCAGCCTTCAAGTCTATAGAGATGTATACATTAGAGATTGCTTCAAAGCAGCTTCACAGCATTTAATAGAATCCCGTAGCTATGTTTGCATCTATCTTTATGAACATTTCGGAAGATAACTATAAAACAAATGCCAAATGGAAATGCAGAAATGCATTAAAAAACGTATACCATCAATTCTGTTGGATATAGAACCAGAGCAGCGAGCTCTTCACACATCATCTCAAATGTTATTTTAATAGTTGTAATGCACTTATCATATCTGTCTTACATGATTGTGTTCCCGAACATCAGGCATCTGAACACAAGCCAGAGTTTATTATTGTGTTTCCTCGGGCACAAGTCATTTGTTACGAAGGAAGAAAAGAGTCACAGGTTTCCTCCGTTTGTTCGTTGTCAGTTTCTGATTTTACTCTCTTGAACAGAAGACAGTTACATTCGCAATTTTGCTCATAACTTCAATTAGCAACTTTAAAATGAGGCAAATCCAAACTGTGCCGTATAAGACAACACTGTCATTATTCAGCTGCGTTTGTCAATGTTGCAAAATTCACGAATGATATACTGTATGAGTTTGATCAGGCCGTAAAGCAGCTCCACGGAAGACATCATCCAGCTCAGTCCAGTTTTCTTCTCATCAGTGATACTGCTGAACACAGAGCTTCTTCAGACGACCTTGTACCTGATGAACATCCCTCTGAATAACACCGGTGTGATGTGTTCACTCGCTGGGGTTCTTCGTCACAGTCAACAATCCTCCGAAGCTCTTGTCGTTTGTAGGGTCATGATTGAATCTATCCCACACACTCCAACTCTGCTGCGTGTCTTCGTGTTGTTTAACCACTTCCTGTTCTCTGTTGTTTGGTTCCTGATGAAGGCTTGTTTGGGCGGATGAGAAGTGCTGTCTCTATAGCTCTGCAAACAAAGGCTTCTGAAATACTGCAAGTGTCCGGATGTTGAATTTAGATATTAACTTCTGCTCAATATTATGTACGCCCTGGTAAATATGATCAAAGATGGCTATTTAAATAAGCGTTGTTTATCCACTAGATATATAAGCGGTTTAGCTGGCTACTATATATTTTAGATTAGTGCCCACTAACACTGATAGTATGCAGATTGGGTGGGTTAGTTACACAGCACAGCTGCTCTTGTTCTGGGTTAGAGATCTCCAACTGCTCCAATCAGCTGTGAGTAAACATCTGTAACAGCCTCTCTGGCTGTTTCACGACACGTGATTGGCTGTTGATTACTGATGTCACACACTGCAGGGTTATTAAAAGCATCTGTTAAATAATGAATGAATGAAGTTCATATTTGGATTTCCCTGTATTTGGAGCTGTCTCTTCTAGTCCTGGATCTTTCTGTAGAGGTATCTCGTATCTTTTGACCAGATTTATTGAAGATACTGATGGATATTGTTCGTTCTGCTCATTAAATGCAGAAACAGCACCTCATATTTTTTGCCATTGTCAATATACAAAAAGATGACGGTGGGAGGTTTCCAGATTTATACATGACAAAGTGATTTTCTTTTACTATATGAACATGCTATGACAAGACGTCTAAAAGCAGGGCTTACATCATCCGTTTCTTGATTATACTTGTCAAGTTTCATAGTCGTTGTTGTAAATTTAGCAATAAGTAAGCTCTTTTTTCTGTAGTACGTAATGAATTAGATCTTTATATAAGCATCAAGGAGCAAAAAACTATTTATGTGAAATATTGTGATTTAGAAAGGCCTTTCACTATGTTATTATAGTAATATTATTTTTGGTCTTTGGCACTCTTGTTTTGTAATAAATGATAATAACTGTATTCAAAGAAAAACAAATATGAACGCATTTTACATTGTTTCATGCCTACTACAAATACATACTAATGTGCTTAATAAAACACCCTGCAATTGTTCTTTTAATATACTAAATGACATTAAAACAGATTTCAGGCTTAGGAAATGAGGGTCACAATCCAAATCAAGTGTAATCATCATTTTATATCAGTAAGACTTGAGTGATGTCAGTAAATATGACTTGAATTATACTGGAAATATGAAATGTATTATATTTCATTCTGAAAACACCAGATGTGTTTGGTGCCACCGAACATCACATTACAATAGTTACTAAAGTGCAGCACATTAGAGTTATTATGAACTGTTGCAACCACTGGATCGATCCAGAGAAGTAATCATTCTAGATGTAAATCACTTCAATGCTTTTCCCAAAATGCACGAGAATAAAAAGCACACACACAGCAAGTTTTGCAACTGAAGTGTGAAAACATCTGCAACAGGCAGCATTTAGTTCACACCACAAAGCAGAGCAGAGCAATGCGTCCGACTCTTGTGTTACGAGCTGCTTGCAGCGTCTTTGTTGTGGCTTGTGCATGGCAGCAGCAGAAGCAGTCTGAAGGAAGAAGGTGTTTAACAGCAGCGGCCCGCTCTCTGATCACACGGTGTCAGGAGCAGACCAATCCAAACACACACACACTTCTGAGAGAGTGTAAAAATTTATTTAAGCATAATTTAAAATAATTTCACGGTTAGTTCATTTATACAATTTATTTTGGTTACAAAAAGGCAATTTTGACAAAAATCGAGTTCCCAGTGTATATATGTAGTACCACATACCATAGACACACAGACAGTCACTGGTCATTCCCCAGCGGCCCGCTCTCCTCCCTCACACAGCACAACACTTACATCCAGTTTGGCAATTCAATTAAAAAAGTAAGGAATGATTAGACACTGCCGGTTCGACACCACAAACACCGTGACTGTTACACTCCACGGTCACTCATCTTTCCATCCAAAGGCACTCTTTGGGCAAGTTTGACAGACAGGTCAGAAAAAGCAAGAAGTTAAAAACATAAGGCAATTCAAAAAATATATTTATATATATATATTTCAGTTATAAAACATTGTCTAGTCACAGGTTTCCACGCACGTCAGTTTTGCAAAATGTTTAACCACGACTTCCAGTTGAGAAAGCTAATCACACACATATCAGAAAGGGAAAGCATCACATCACACCGTTATATTCACTGCGCTGAGATGTAGAGACACTCGTATCTTTAAATGCTGGTGTACGTGAGATGAGGACACTGAAATGGGTAACATCAGGCCTCTTATTGAACATGCACAACCAAACAAACGGCTTCGAATGAGACACATTTAACACAGCTGCGTGTATCTTCACAGGGGTTGTAGCTGGTGGATGAGGGCTGGACACACCCGTCAGTGTTTGGGCTGTTTGCTGGCGATCACTAAACGAGGCAGAATCACTCTGACACGGCGGCAGAGAAGAGCAACTAACACCAGGCTTCAGGGTAAGCTCTGGTAAGGCATGCAGAGTAACCTGACTGAGGAAAGAACAGGCTAGTGCCATCGCAACAACAGTACTAACACTTGATTAGCAGCGGCACGCAGCCCTTTCTCAAGAAACACCTAAGGCACGAGTCTCAGGATGAATGAATCCTCAAAATCACAATATAGGAAATACGTTTAGCATTAAAAATACCTAGTTTGGGACCTTTAAGACATTTTGCACTTGTAAAAATATAACTGGAAATGTACAGTATTTGTATTAATAGATGTTTATATATATATATATAAAAAACTATTTTTAAAAAATCAGTCATCGTTTCTGGAAAAGTAACTTTCTTTGGAGGAATTTTTATTTGCCATTAAAATAATTTTAAGATTTTATTTCTTTAAAAGGAAGTATATTTTTCTTTTGACGTCGGAGTGAAATATATTCTGCAGTTTTTAGTTCACACAACACAACCTATGGGAATATTGCTGAACGGCTATGGATCAAACACAGTACGCTTATTAAGAATCATTCTGAAGGCACATCAGAGATTTGGCTTGGATATCTGAAATCATATTTAGTCTTCATTATATTGCACATTTATCTAAACGCCCAGGACGCCGCGGGTCATGAAGTAGATCGTTCTCCACACTCCTGACAGACACAGACATCAATAATCGTATGTATCGTTCATCGAGTGGACCTGGCAACTAGGGGTGCAACAAAAAGTCAGTTGGTGTATTGATTCTGCCAATTTCCAAACGCATGGCGAGTCTAAGGATCAGCAGCTGCGCACAAGACTGGTTATTAATCACACACTCAAATACTCACAATACACTAAACATATACTTATCTCACAGACTCAGCTCAAGAACTCGGGTATCTATTTTTCCTTTTGAAACGGCAGATGGTGTGCTCCGGGAGAGTATTCGTTGAGTGAGCCTGAGCTGTAATGTTTCGACATGAGTGTAAACAGCCCCCTGTAATTGGCTTCCATCTTTACGAACTTTACGAATGCTTATTTTAGGTTTGTGTGTGTAAGCACTTGGAAACGAGCAGCGTACGGCTATTTATAAGGAATTCAGCGCCATCTGCTGTTCTAGGGTCAGAATCAATTCAAGACAGAACTTCAGGAATCGATGTTAAGCTCAGTTTTTTCAAGCAGATAGATAGATACTAAACCGTAACTGAACGACATGCTTTTCAAAACTCAGAATCAGCATCAATTCAATGCCAGAAAAAGACAGACTTAATCCACAAACTGGCTTATCATCGCACCTCTACTGGCAATAAACGTATTAATCAACAACAAAATTTTAAAAAAGGCAAGCGACATCAACAGACTGATTTACAAGGTAATGAGACACGAAGAAGTCAGCGAAACCAATCAGAGAGAGAGCATGAGAAGAGAACGGCCCTGCTCAGCTTGTTCACGAGTTCATCTCCGTCACGTCTGACTATAAGAGCACACACTTCTTGGCGTTCTTTTTGGTAACGGGGTAAAGCACGGCACGCACGGCCTCCACGAACACCTCCCGCACTCCCTCCTGCAGCAGCGCAGAGCACTCCAGATACTTGACGGCTCCGATCTGCTTGGCTAGAGCGCCGCCCTGCTGGTGGGAGGTGGGTGCCAGGCCCTGCTCCTTCAGCTTCTTCTGCGTCTCGCCATCCGAGCGCAGGTCCCTCTTGGTGCCCACTAGCAGGATGGGCACGCTGGGGCAGTGGTGCGACACCTCGGGGTGCCACTTGTGCCGCACGTTGGCGAAGGACGAGGGGCTGCCGATGGAGAAGCAGATGATGAAGACGTTGGTCTGCGGGTAGGAGAGTGTGCGCAGCCGGTCGTACTCCTCCTGACCCGCCGTGTCCCACAGGTTGAGGCTGACCGTCCGGCCGTCTACGCTCATCTGGGCGCTGTAGTTGTCAAACACGGTGGGGATGTACTCCTCGGGGAAGGCGTTGGTGGTGTAGGAGATGAGGAGGCACGTCTTGCCCACCGCCCCGTCGCCCACCACCACACACTTAATAGTCTGCATCCTGCGTCCGAACGGGCAGCGGCACCTGCAGCCAACAGCAGAAGAATAATGACCTCAGATTTACCAAACCAGTCATAAGAGTCAGGTACTGGAAAAGAAAATGTTGTCATTAGTACCCTTATGTCGTTCCAAACCCGTGACTGTCCCACTATTTACCCCGGTCACAGTGAAAGACGCCGTCTGCCATCAGTGGTTCAACCGTAACGTTATGAAGCTACGAGAATACTTTTTGTACAGAAAGAATGAATAAAGATTAGGAGCTTAAAGGGTCACAACACCTCCCTGTTTCAGAGGTGCTTCTTCACACCTCTGCTTTGAAACACTTTCTGAAAGGGGGCGTGGTTCACTGGGGGTAAGGGGTGGGGTAGAGTGGGAGACAAGGCGGAGACTGCATTAAAGGGGGAGTGACA